>CM055267.1:89016861-89618452 GCA_029237695.1 Conchocele bisecta | reverse complement strand
TAACTCTAGTTCAGTACAAAAATAATTTCTCCATCGGAGGTATAACCATTGAAAAAAATATACCCGAAATTAGTGTATGTACGTAACATTTTCTTGTCAAACCCCGTTACATTATAATAGGTAAGTCCCAAGCTTAAAAACGCAAGGTGAACCGATTTCATTTTCGGTTTATCAAGATACCCTGTTGTAAAGTTGATGACGCAACTCGGACTTTCCCTTTATCTCTAAATAAATAGAACTGAGAAAAGTAGATTCAACATTTCAGAACTTCTTGTCAAATACTTGTTACGTACGCAGGTTACGAACCGGAGCTAAAAAGAATTGTAACACGCTTTATTTTATTAAATGTTTTACGACATCTACCGCAAACTGACAGACGCGTTTTTAGCACATCGTGGTGACCATGGACCCCGGGAAAGCTGCAGGTAAGTATCGATGTCAAAACTTGTCGAAAATTACCGACAAATATTGCACCAGAGCAATCGCCTCATCGATACCTTCAATTTGATATATGACATGAGCATATTTGGTGAAAAATAAAATTTGACCCCACAGGCCACGCCCATTTTTGACCCCGGGGTCACCATTTTAACACCTTTGAAAGAGCATTCTACGTCGATCATTCCTACCAAGTTTCGTAGAAATCGGTCTGGTGGTTCGAGAGAAAAAGATTTTTTAAAATGTTGTGCTATTTTTAGACAGCCGCCATCTTGGATTAACGATGACCGTCATTTTAACAAAACTGAAAAGGCTTTACCAATGGACCATAACTGCGAAGTTTGCTACCAATGGCCAAGCGGTTTGTATGAAGAAGACGTTTGAAATCTCTAACAAAAGAACGACCTTTTGACCTTTCGGCGGTCATTTTGGATTATGTAATCATCTGATTTCGACAAAAAATGCTCCAGAGTGACAGTCTCGTCGATACCTTCGAATTGATATATGACATGACCATATTCGGTCAAATGTGACATTTGACCCCTACTTGACCCCTCCTGCCCCGCCCATTTTTGGCCCGGGGGGCCACCATTTGAAGGAATCTGAACAAGCCTGGCAGTTCGCGAGAAGAAGATTTTCAACTTTTCAACAGCGGCCATCTTTGATTTCACGATGACCACCATTTAAACAAAAATGAAAAGGCTTGACCCAATAACCATTACCATGAAGTTTGGCCAATATCGGCCAAGCGGTTCACGAGAACAAGACGTTTGAAATCTTTATTAAAAGAACGACGTTTTGACCTTTCGGCGGCCATCTTGGATGACAAATTCGATTTGATACAGACATGACCATATTTGGTCAAAAATAACTTTGAAAGAGCATTGAACATCGATCATTCCTACCAAGTTTCGTCGAAATCCGGCCAGCCGTTCATGAGAAGATTTTTTAAGAATTTATGCTATTTTTAGACGGCGGCCATCTTGGATTAGCGATGACCTCCATTTTAACAAATCTGAAAAGGCTTCACCCATGGACCATAACTTTTAAGTTTGGCTACCCTGGGCCAAGCGGTTCATGTGAAGAAGAATTTTGAAATTTCTAATAAAAGAACGACCTTTTGGCGGCCATCTTGGATGACATAACCATCCGATTTCGACAAAAAAATGCACCAGAGTGATCGCCTCGTTGATACCTTCGATTTGATATATGACATGACTATATTCGGTCAAAAATATAATTTGACCCCAATTTGACCCCACAGGCTACGCCCATTTCTGACCCAGGGGTCACCATTTTAACAACTTTGAAAGAGCATTGTACATCGATCATTCCTACCAAGTTTTGTCAAAATCCGGTTGGCGGTTCTTGAGAAGAAATTTTTGGAAGAATTTGTGCTATTTTTAGACGGTGGCCATCTTGGATTACGTAATGACGTGATTTTAACAGTTTTGTAATCCCCCTACCTAAGGACCATGACCATGAAGTTTGGTGACTATAGGCCCAATGGTTACCGCGGAGAAGACATTTGAAAATTTATCGGGGATATAAACTTGGAAAAGTCACGGGTAAAAGTCGCCGGAAGGCCTTCGTCCAGTATTCCCGCAAATTTTCCAAGTTTATACGCAGATAAATTCCACAAAAAGGCCATTCATTCCTATAAAACGTACCTATGAGACAATGGAGCTGTCTAGTATACCGCGATTCATCGGGCACGGTGAATTTTCCGCTCTGTATAGCGAGGGAACTCTCACCGAATGGTAGTGAGAAGAAACACAATCTGTACAGCAAACAGCCTAATGCCTGAAAGACAAATATAGGCACGTGTATATGCATAGTAACACACAGCGACTGCCGGCTGATGATAGGGACAATTGAGACAAGTCATGTGATTTTGTACCTATTAAGATGTGCAATTTTTCATGAAAAATATTCACAGAAACTGTGATATTTTCTGTAAATGACGCCGAAAGCTGGTGAAATGTTCATAGCAAATGCGTAATTCTATTCCGCATTTACTCTGAACATTTACTCAATTTTTGATGTCATTTACGGAAAGTTTTGTAAATATTTTTCATGAGATATCGCACATATTCTTAGGTACAATCACATGGCTCCTGTAGCCTGATAGCGATCTATATTGCCTGTTAGAAGAATTACGGGTGTTTCATTGATAGAATGACGAACAGTACAGATCCTGATTAGAATGTGCGGATACACAGGCTGATCTGGACCTACACTGGTCGTAAAACCTATAAGCCTCATTTCTCCAGTCACAGCCACAAATAAGAACAAGACAACAAGAACAAACTACTTCAAGAATTTACAGCTAACGTCACTGATTTTGACTAGATGGCTGCGGCCAAATATCGAGCTCGCTGAGGCATTTAAAGGTACATGCCAACTCATTAGGCACAAACTGTTCTTTATAGGAATTTTATAAGTGTATAATTGTGTCACTATTCCACCAGTTCTAAAAATTACAAGGCCCGCTATACAGATATAATCATTTAGTAATATTTATTTTACTCAAAGTAACTCGCGGTGGTATCAGGCTATGTTCACATGCAAATGTAGCATGATATTTTTTAATTATTTATACTAATTAAACGTGTCACCGGAAAAAATAATACTTTTGACAGATTATAAAGTATGATCATTGCGCATCAAAATATTAATACAGAGGATACATAGTAAAGTCTGTTAACATTTTAACACGGTTATCGCCACTGATATCAGTGTGGAAATTTACGTCTGATATAAAATGTATAACAATGCCAATCAATACGTGGGGTAATGGTGAATGAATGTTTATTTTGTCAGAAAAATCTCAGATGATGTCTATAATATAAAGAACATTTTGTGCCTACTGAGTGGGCATGTACCTTTAATACTCATTTGACCTCGAACTTGGACATGGGAGTTGCATTGATGGCCAATGGAATGAAAATATGAATGATGATAAACAAGCTTCAAGTCAATCAGAGATGTAGGTAATTTAAAAACATAGATTTTGGATGCAAAATAGACAAACAATACAGTGTGAAAACATATCCATATATCAGCCTTTCTGGTTGTAGGTGATATAATTAACACATTGATGTTGATTAATAAGCATATGAAGCTTTAACCCTTTCAACCATAAGGAACTGGAATGGACTGTGATATGCTAATGTTCCGACCAATCCAATGGTCACAAAATGATTTTCAGATTCGTCCATTTATGAAAAGGGGGTGTTTTTGTTCTAAGAAATATTAAAATTACTTTCAAAAAGTGCAGATCCTGATGAGACGGCTCGTTACGAGCCGGCTCATCTGGATCTGCACTTTTTGCATAAACCCCTATAGTGGGATTTCGGGTTCAAAGGGTTAAGTCAACCAGAGATATAAGTAATTTAAAAACACAGTATTTGGATACAAAATAGACAAGAATAAAGTGAGAATACATACCCATATATCAGCCTTTGTGGCTATAGGTCGACCACTGTACAAGTCTATCATCTCGGGCGACCGGTATGACAAGGTTGTGTACCTGAAAACATACATACATTAATACGTTACATTGCCAACCATGTCTACCGAGGAATTCCTATGCATTTCCTAACCTTGCCTGATAACTAGATATCAAAAGTCACTGGCTTGGTATTCTCTATTTCTCCGATGGGCCCAAATAATCCACCAGCTAGTGGGCACGTGTAGATGGTGATCTGTTCGCCATTCAGTCAATGTAGTAGGAGTAAGCACACCAATTAGAGATCGTAGCTAGTTATCTCCCGTTGAATTTATTTATAGAAATCCGGTCCAAATTGTGTAGTGAAAAGTAGCATTTATAGTGATTTCGACTAGTGTTGATACAGATCATCCTACATATCGCCGCAATCTGATCTGCGACTACATTATTTGTCAAATTCATATGTTCACACTTATTAATGTTATTGCAATCAGTGTAGACTCAGATCAGACTGCACAGATGTAGGTGCAGTCTGATCTGGGTCTACATTGTTCGCAAAACTAAATTTTTGTGCTATCAGTAAGAAACTAGATTGGTCAGTAAGCGAGGCTTACGGAATACCCCCCGCGTGGGCCCAGGTACCCCTAAATATGTAAAAAAAAAAAATCCAAGTGTGTGGGCTTGTCATCTTGACTCTGGGCTTAGCGGGAGCGGCATGAACGTGAATTTGTGACATGGTGGTAGAGGTCCATTGGAGCAATGCGTGTGTGAAATGTGCAGCAGATCCGAGAAATAGAAGTTATAACCGATTTCTCTGTTTGTTTGTTTGTTTGTTGGGGTTTAACGGCCTATTAACAGCTAAGGTCATTTAAGGCCAGGTCAATGGGTTTAGTACTAAATCCCATATATTACCTGTACAAGTACATGTACATGTTCAAGTTTGTTTGTTTGTTTGTTTGTTTGTTTGTTTGTTTGTTTGTTTGTTTGTTTGTTTGTTTGTTTGTTTGTTTGTTTGTTTGTTTGTTTGTTGGGGTTTAACGGCCTATCAACAGCTACGGTCATTTTAGGCCGGGTCAATGGGTTTAGTACTAAATCCCATATATTACCTGTACAAGTACATGTACATTTTCAAGTACATGTACAAATAGGGGGAAAATCCCAAAATCAGAACTGAATATTTACAATAACAAAACTATATATTGATTATATTCAGCCCTGAAATCAGAATAATCCTGATCTGATGCCAGGTCCTCGCCACACCAGAATCACTTGGCCCCTCCCAAAAGCAGTAGGATCAGTAATAATCTTACTCCTTTTATAATGGGCAATAACCCAATTCAACTCCCAGGTAACAAAAGAGCCAAAGATAAAAACGTACCGGAGGGTCAAACCAGGCAAATAGTGATTCCTATAAGGAGGAACCACTACCGTTCATTTACGCCGTCTCGTTCGCCCGACCACCACCCACACATGTTCAAGTACATGTACAAATGGAGGGAAAATCCCAAAATCAGAACTGAATATTTACAATAACAAAATATTCAGCCCTGAAATCAGAATAATTCTGATCTGATGCCAGGTCCTCGCCATACCAGAATCACTTGGCCCCTCCCAAAAGCAGTAGGATCAGTAATAAATAATAATCTTACTACTTTTATAATGGGCAATAACCCAATTCAACTCCCAGGTAACTAAAGAGCCAAAGACCACCACCCATCCTGATTTCTCTGATGCTAAGTTTTGTAAAGAGACTAAGTATGTGACTTTGACCTCGAGATCAGCAGAGATTTGCCACAGCATGATATTAGAGCCTTAGAGCAATGTACGAGTGAAATATTAAGAATTTTCAATGAAGGAAATAGAAGTTATATAACATATTTCTCTGATGTTAATTTTTTTAAAGAGACCAAGTATTTGACCTTGACCTTGGGATCAGCGAGGGTTGGACAGTCGTGGATTTGGCACAGCATAGTGGTAGAGCCTTACAGGAAAGCATGTGTGAAATATTAAGCATTTTAGATGAAGGAAATACATGTAGAAGTTATAACATATTTCTCTGATGTTAAGTTTTGTAAAGAAACTAAGTATTTGACCCTGACCTTGGGATCAGCGGGGGTTGGATGGTAATGGATGTGGCACAGCATGGTAGTAGAGCCTTACAGGAATGCATGTGTGAAATATTAAGCATTTTAGATGAAGGAAATAGAAGTTAAAACAATATTTCTCTGATGTTAAGTTTAATGACGGACGCACGCACGCATGGACAACCCGACTCCAGTATACCCTCCCACCCGACAACTTGTTGCGGGGGGTATAACAAGAGGGCCATGATGGCCCTAATTAGCTCACCTGACTCCACGAACACCAGAATGTGACATTGAGTTCATATGTGTTTTAAAAACATTGTGCTATTTTTAGATGGCGGTCATCTTGGATTAAGCGAGGACTCTCATTTTACCAAATCTGAAAATGCTTCACCCAAGGATCTTAACTTACTTTGAAGTTTGGCCAGCATCGGCCATGTGGTTCCTGAGAAAAAGACGATCAAAATCTTGAATAAATGGACCTTTTGGAGGCCATCATGGAGGACATAATCATCCGATTCCGACAAATACACCAGAGCAATCGCCTCATCGATACCTTCGATTTGATATATAACATGACCATATTTGGTCAAAAATAAAATTTGACCCCAATTTGACCCCACGGGCCATGCCCATTTTTGACCCAGCGGTCACCATTTTAACAATTTTGAAAGAGCATTGTACATCGATCATTCCTACCAAGTTTCGTCGAAATCCGGCTAGTGGTTCATGAGAAGAAGATTTTTTAAGAATTTATGCTATTTTTAGACGGCGGCCATCTTGGATTAGCGATGACCTCCATTTTCACAAATCTGAAAAGGCTTCACCCATGGACCATAACTTTTAAGTTTGGGTACCATGGGCCAAGCGGTTCATGTGAAGAAGAATTTTGAAATCTCTAATAAAAGAACGACCGTTTGACCTTTCGGTGGCCATCTTGGATGACATAACCACCCGATACCTTCAATTTGATATATGACATGACCATATTCAGTCAAAAATAAAATTTGACCCCAATTTGGCCCCGGGGTCACCATTTTAACAACTTTGAAAGAGCATTGTACATCGATCATTCCTACCAAGTTTTGTCCAAATCCGGTTGGCGGTTCTTGAGAAAAAGATTTTTGAAGAATTTGTGCTATTTTTAGACGGCGACCATCTTGGATTACGTAATGAAGTCATTTTAACAATTTTGTAATCCCCGTACATAAGGACCATGACCATGAAGTTTGGTGACTATAGGCCCAATGGTTACCGAAGAGAAGACGTTTGAAAATGTTCACGGACGACGACGACGGACGACGACGACGACGGACACATTGCGGTAACAATAGCTCTTATGATCTTCGCTCAGGTGAGCTAAAAATCAAATATGTACTTAATTTGAAATCAGGGGGTACAATACTCTTTAGACACAAAGCTTATCTGGAGCTCTGGGTCGGTGACCTACTTCTGGATCTCGTCCTCCATTTGTTGAACGTTATATTGCTCGGTGTCCAGCACCCGAGCAGTGGCGCTCCCGAAGTCACACAGCACGTAATTGCCATCGTCCGCGATCAACACGTTCTCCAACTGTCGGGACATACACAAATAAATAGGCTACCAAACTCGGAAAATCACGAATTACTTCCCTTAGAAATCTTCGGTATAGACCAGGGGGGCATTTCACTAAACTTTGTACGACTAAGTGCTAACTTATGATAGTCTGTATATTTCACATTAACAATGTTTTCTTGTAAACAATTATTGGATTTACATTTATACATATGCAGCCTATGCTCAATAAATGCAGATCCATCAATTGAAATTGCCAGACGATCCTAAAATTGCACTTACAAACATTTTAGTCGTACAAAGCTTAGTGAAACAGCCCCCTGGCTAAAAATACATGTAGATCATTGAAGTAGGAAAATCATGACGAACATCCCTTAGAACTATTACCGCATAGACCAGTCTTCTTATAAATTACTGAACTTGACAAAAAAAATGTTTGTCTTTTTTTTTTCAAGTCACACATATCGGAAGTGAAAACAGAAGTTTCTACAACTGACAAGTCATGGAAAACATTTCCCTGGAGTTACGGATACGTACTGTGTTTTATATACAACTACGGTAAACAATAAATGTCACAAGTACAGTTATTGTTTTGTGTATTAAATGACAAATCGATGGTCTAGTAACATAAGGTCGTAACTGCTATGCTAAAGCATAGCAGTTACGACCTTATGTTACTAGACCATCAAAATACCATAAAGTTGAGATTTCTTATCCAGATTGGATAATTTTTATTTCAATTATGAAAACTAGATTTGTTAGTAAGCGAGGCTTACGGAATAACCGTGTGGGCCCAGTGTGGAACTGGAGAATTTGTCGACAGAGCAATAATTCTTTTATATGAGGCATGTCATGACAAACAGAGGCTTATTCAAAAGATTAACCATCTAAAATCCAATTTTTGAGGGAGTAATCAATAATTTTCCCAAAATGCCTTATTTCATATAGAACTAATGACGGCATATATTTGATGATTAAAAGTATGCATAATTATTATACTGAATTTATTACATTATCACATCCATTTTCTATACTGAATTTATTACATTATCACAGCCAAAATGGATGTGATAATGTAATAAATTCAGTGAAATAAAAATTAATAAATTTATCCTTAAATTTAAAACTTCTCCCTCAAAGTATACTTTGCTAGATAAGTGAAATAGGCTACTGAACATTTCATCATTGACAGAAAATATCACAAACTGTGTAAATATGTTTCCGGAGATATCTTACATATTCTTTAATAGGTACAAAATCACATGGCCCGTCTCATATGGCAACAACAGTCAAATGAATTATAAATACCCAAGTAATAAAATATTCATAAATATGTAGCGGTATTTATTGATTGAAAATGGTCTTGACACACGCCATACAATTAAAAGATGAATTTAATAGTCAACTTTACAAACAGAAACTCTTTTCTACTAAATATAAATAGAGAAATGCTTAAAACCAAACCAGTGAATTGTATATATTAATAATTCCAGCACAAAAATATTTACACAATTCCCTAACATTTGATTGGCCCGTAGCAAGTCTCGGTCCAAAATTTATATCCTAGTAAACTCCCACGCCGAACTACTTTCCATAACCGTGAGGCGCAGTTATAATAATTCTTAAGAAAACGGAAAATAAACACATTTTCTTGATGAATTTATTTCAAAAGCTGGAATTATAAGGAATGAATGGCCTTTTTGTGGAATTTATCGGGGATATAAATTTGGAAAAGTCGCGGGATACTGGACGAGGCCTTCCGGCCTTCGTCCAGTATTCCCGCGACTTTTCCAAGTTTATACCCCGATAAATTCCACAAAAAGGCCTTCTTTCCTATAATGAATACCCAGCACAAAAGAACACCATTTTCCAGTGGACACAAAAACCTTTACATGTAAAAGGACGATAGATATTGCATTTTCATAAGGCTGAAAGTTAAAAAAAAATACAAAATTCTCTCAGTAATTTTTAGTGACAAAAAGATATCCAAGCTATAATAAAATCTTAAAATAATAGCAATTTTATGTCCGTACACTAGGTCATAAACAAACTCAATATCTTGATCTGGTGCCAGACGACATCCTTTACACTACACCTTAATTATCACTTGGCCCCTAGAGTGAATCCTGGCAAGGAAACATTCACTGCTATGATATGCATATCCAACCCAGTCCCCCATATCTCGATAAATCAGGACAGTATTTTAAACATTTGGAAGATCTTACTGATTGTATGCAGTGTAGCCAACAAATGGAATACTTTAACCGTTAGAACCGAAAATTGTTGTCTACTGTTTTTCTTATTTTGTATTTTTTTTAAATAAAAACTTCATTTGGCAGAATTTTAGAATCATTTCCATTGGAAATGATTCTAAAATGCTGTCAAAGCATGTTTTCGATAAGAAAAATGGAAAATGGAAAATAAAAAATAAACAGCAGACGACAACTTTTAATTCAGCACTGTAAGGGTTAAAAAAGGCTGATTTGAACCTACACAGATAACAATACAAACTAGAACTATCACAGGAGTGATCATAATACCCCCACAAAGAGTTGGACTTACAAATAGCTTAACATTAGAAGAGTTTTATAGGTTTTAATAAAAATTTCATGATCATTATTTAATGCTGGCCTTAGAGATGTGTGACATTGACTAATGAAAATGAGATAATCTGAAAACAATTGAAAATTCATTCATCAGTTATAGAGGATCTTACACGAGTAATGGATTAATATGATTTTGATTAAAAACTCTGTGCCGAGTTTGTCAAGAACGCAATAAATCAATTTAATAAAAATAGAAAAAATGGCTAAGTTAAAAGTATGATATTTTTGTAAAAAATATATTTGTTCGGCATAAAAAGTGTGTATAGTTTCAGATCAATCCACTGAACGGTTTCAGAGGAGTTGTGTACACAATCTATGCAGTTTATCTGTCTGCCGCCTGCAATAGGTTTGACCTTTGACCTTCAAATGTGACCTTGACCTTGGACGTAGGTGCGTGGTTATTGATCGCGACACACCTTCTCATCCTGAGAAACATTTGTGCCCAGGCATTTGATAATCCATGCATCGGTGAAGAATATATAGAATTTCAATAGGTTTGACCTTTGACCTTCAACTGTGACCTTGACCTTGGACGTAGGTGCGTGGTTATTGATCGCGACACACCTTGTCATCATGAGAAACATTTGTGCCAAGCCATTTGATAATCCATGCATGGGTGTAGAAGATATAGAGCGGAAGGGAATTTCCAACAGACCGACAGACCGACCGACCGACAAGCTGACTCCTATATACCCCCTCAAACTTTGTTTGTGGGGGTATAACTACACAGACACACATATAACATTGTAAACTGGTAGCGAAAACACATGATAGTAACTGCACAGCTGTGTACCTTAAGGTCACGGTGTATGATGGGCGTCTGACAGTGGTGCAGTCGAGACACAGCCTCGCAAACATCACAGAAGATTTTCAGGATTTCGCGCTCACAGAGACCGCAGCTGATTCTATCATTCATCAGCTGGATCACCGTTCCTGCAACACATACGGTTTTTCGATTCGGCTTATATTTAAGGTTGGGAATTGGCTCGAACACCTTCCATAACTGTTAACACATTGGGCATACATGTACATTTGCATAGGTCTCCAGGTTGAGCATAGGGACCTTAGGACATAGATAATATTACTGTCTGTTTCACGAAAGCTGCCCAAATTTTTTGGCCATATAAACAATTCAAAAACCATATTTTTTTCCATAATATTAAATTAATGGAAAATTTAAGAATGAGCCTTCTTTTTATTTCGTGAAATTTGGTCAAATATTGATTTTATTGCGAAAACAAAATTTCCCCATGTTAAATCTGATGGGGATTTAACATGAGGAAATTTTTTAGAATTTCAGAAATACTGGACCGATTTTTAAAATTTAACTTTTGTTTTCCTAGTTAGATCATATCCAAGCTATCTAGTCAGGTTTCGGAGTCAATTTTTTTCGTTTTTTGACTCCTCCCATTCCCATAGAGAAATCAATTTTTCGTAATAAAATCAATATTTGACCAAATTTCACGAAATAAAAAGAAGGCTCATTCTTAAATTTTCCTCTAATTTAATATTATTGAAACAAATATTGTTTTTGAATTGTTTATATGGCCGTAAAATTTGGGCAGCTTTCGTGAAACAGACTATAGATCTTTTGATATCAAGTTTGTCAGACAACTCTAGAGGAAACATATAGGAATTCAGAGGCTTGTGATTTACAATCTGAGTCTGATAATCTAGATATCAAAAAACACTAGGCTGATATTTTATTTATAAAGTATAGTTTTATGCTACAGAATGAATAAACACGACATGTTTTTCGTTGAAGAGAACAGGGATTTGTTTACGTTGCATTATTACACTGACTTCATTCTGATCGTTTGACCCATGCAACATTAGCGCACATAGTTTTTAAGGTTTTGATTGGATCATCTACTGATTGTCTAGTCAATGCAGGGTTCAATGTACAAGAATTTGTTATCAGTCAGTACGTATTCAGTCCATGCATAGCCGGCTATGTGATAAAATTGCAACAATTGTTCATATGTGGCTGTGACTGGAGAAATTGGGGCGTATGGGTTTTGCGCTGGGCGCAAAGATCCAGATCAGCCTGTGCATCCGCACAGTCTGATCAGGATCTGCAATGTTCACCATTGCATCAATGAAACACCCGTCATTCTTCTGACAAGCAATATAACTCGCTATCAGGCTATTTGATCAGGCCCTACACTGGACACAAATCCCATGAGCCCCATTTCTCCAGTCACAGCCACATAACAATTATATCATTATAGCATTGATACTCTTGGAAATCCACATAGTATGATTAGAATCTAATCATTTTACTGACAGCATCAGTGACTGAATGGCGAACAGCATAGGCCCTGATCAGACTGCGCGGATGCGCAGGCTGATCAGGGACAATGCTGATCGCAACGGTTTAAGATTCATTTTGTCATTTTGATCGAAACCCATTCACCTTTCTTTGCTGATAATGTTCACATATGATCACACGACACACAACAAGTCATCGAGTGCTTGCATAACTGAATTACAATGGAACATCTCTAAATCAGAGATGTCCAGTTTAGAGATGTTCCAATGCAAAACCAACTAGAGAAAGTGAGCAGAGGCTCACGGATACCCCAGGCCGCCACCTGGACCGACTACTAAAAACGAAAATTCTATAAAAAACGTTAAGGTAAATTTCAAAGTAAATTGGCCTTGACCTTGGGCATGGGGGCCATAAGGGTAGGGTGGGGATTGAAAATATGGAATATGATTAACATGTATGTGAAGTTTCAAGTCTGTGGATGAAGTGGTTAGGAAATTGTGGAGCACTGAAAACTTCAACACAAACATGGACGGGCGGACAAACAGACGGACGGACGGACGGAATTATGAAAACTATATACCTGTCGACATACTTCGTATGTCGGGGGTATAACTACATGATCCCTCCATACACAGTTTCATGTACAAACAAATCTAAATGGCCGGAGATGATGTCACTGACGGCCAGGGCCCGGTTGCTCAAAGCTTCTGTTAGCTTAACAGACTGTTAAATCCTTAACATTGTTAAGGATTTAACAGTCTGTTAAGCTAACAGAAGCTTTGAGCAACCGGGTCCAGTAAATCACAGTACATGCAGCCACAATGCTGTGATTGCTGTATTGATCATTTAACAACATCAGCCTGTGTCGAGATTTATTGGTGCGGGGAATCGGTGACAGAATAATTGTTGTTCTTCATACAAACTGAAACACCTGAAGATTTATTGACACTTTCAACGCATGATTGTAATTTTGCTGTCTGCCTTTCTCCTGATTTAATGAACAAGGCGATCGCCAGCGAGTCTCTCACACACAAAATTCAAATGAAATAATGAAAAAAGTGAAAGTGAATGGGTTTAACGTCCCATCAACAGCTACATGTATGGTCATATAGAGACGGGACCACAGTTTAAAGTCTCATCCGACAGAGCAGTGGGATGGAAATACTATGAAAGTATTTTTGATGCCTAAGGCGAGGTTTGAACCCACAACCTCCGGATTGGGAGTCAGGTTCTAACACCTATGTCACAATACATCCCTTAAATTAAATTAATGGGGTTTAACTTCCCTGAAACAGCTACGGTCATGTAGGGACGGGACCACAGTTTAAAGTCTCATCCGACAGACCAGTGGGATGGAAATACAATGAAAGTATTTTTCATGCCCTATGGTAGGTTTTGAACATTCAGTATTGAAGTCCTGCATTCTACCCCTGAGCCACAGTCCATCCCTCACAAAGTTCAGGGTCACCTGAATGGCACAGAGTGGTTAGCCACCACTGTGAGGAAGCTATATATGAAGTTTGGTAAATATTGGTACATTGCCGACACCTACGTCAGCGACGCCTATGCCAGAATTGTGACTGCTGTGTCTCATTGGTCCTACACTGGTCGCAGAATTTACATTTTCACAAATGTTGCTGTGTCTGGAAAAATGGGGCTTGTGGGATTTGTGACCAGCTTAGCTCCTGATCAAATAACACACTCCTGTAGCCTGGTAACGATATATACTGCTTGCTAGAAGGATGCCAGGTGTTTCACTGGTGGAATGGCGAACAGTGCAGATCATGATCAGACTGTGCGGATGCACAGGCTGATCTGGATCTACCCTGGTCGCAAAGCATATAAACCCCATTTCTCCAATCACAGCCACATATGTGTGTGTATGTCAACATGTCTGGGTCCGAGACTTCAGAGCACAACTGTGCATATAAATGATATTGTACCACATATGGTCTATGAAACAGACCTGAGCAACAGCAGCTACAGTGCAGTACAGTCAGTCTGTCTATCGATGTTGTCAGCTGGGAAAATAGACCATATGATATATGTGGCTGTGACTGGAGAAATGGGGCTTATAGGCTTTGCGACCAGTGTAGATCCAGATCAGCCTGTGCGCCTATAGCTGGGAAAATGGACCATATGAAATATGTGGCTGTGACTGGAGAAATGGGGCTGATACGCTTTGTGACCAGTGTAGATCCAGATCAGACTGTGCATCCGCACAGTCTGATCAGGATTTGCACTGTTCGCCATTCCACCAACGAATCAGCTGGCATGTTTCCAAGTTGTAACAAGCAATATCTAGATCATTATCAGGCTACAGGAGTGTGCTATTTGATCAGGAGCTACACTGGTCACAAATCCCACAAGCCCCATTTCTCCAGACACAGCAACATTTGTGAAAATGTAAATCCTGGTTCTGATTTCAGTCACGCTGTCAAATTAGAATGTATTCTTTTTGCTGTCAAATAGCAGTAATACTATGTGGTAAACAGCCCTGACTCTCTCTGCGGATGCTAAAGCTACCTTGGGTATTTGCCGCTTAACCCTTTGAACCCGAAAGGCCGCTATATCGGTTTATGCAAACAGTGCAGATCCAGATGAGCCGGCTTTTTGCAAGTAATTTTCATATTTCTTAGAACAAAAACACCCCCTTTTCATAAATGGACGAATCTGAAAATCATTTTGCGACCATTGGATTGGTCGGAACATTAGCATATCACAGTCCATTCCAGTTCCTTAGGGTTGAAAGGGTTAAAGGTCCCTTTTCGTAGCAGTCGCTCAATACTGTACATATGTCAAGTGTATTCACAAGAACAGAATGCAATTCAGTTGGTGGATACAGCTATTCTTTTGATGTGAAAATAATAAAATGGAAACAAGCGGATCGCCAGAGAATGTCTCACCCACAAAACAGTAGGCCACTGTCACCCGAATGACGCATAGTGGTTATACAGGACCTCAGGAAGCTGATGATGATGTGGCTGTGACTGGAGAAATGGGGATTATGTAACCAGTGTAGCTCCTGATCAAATAGCACACTCCTGTAGCCTGATGACTCCATAATGCTTCTTAGAAGCATGACGTGCGTTTCATTGATGGAATGGCAAACAGTGCAGATCCTGATCAGACTGTGCTGATCTGGATCTACACTGATCGCAAAACCCATAAACCCCCATAGATCCAGTCGCATGATGGGTGTTTCATTGATGGAATGGCGAACAGTGCAGATGCGATCTACACTGGTCGCAAAACCCATAAACCCCCATAGATCCAGTCACCGCCACATATGACTAAACACATCAAGAGATGCAAAATTTGGATACATGTCCACCAACAAGTGTCTCACCTAAGCTCAAGGTCACTCGAATAACACTGGGAGAAGCTATTGATGAAGTTTGGTAATGATCAGACTAACATTTCCAGAGATATGCAACATTTGGACATACGTCCAAAATTATCGACGCCAATGACGCCGGTATTGTCACTGCTATGTCTCGCTGTTCACTAACGTAGGTGAGACAAAAATAAGTCAAGGTCACCCGAATGATACAGGGTCATTAACCATCAATGCAAGGAAGGCATCGATGATGTTTGGTAAAGATCCAACTAACGTAGGAGATATACAGCATTTGGACATATGTCCAATCCTTACTGGACGTGATCGAATTTTCGAGAAATACAGTTCAATGTCACCCAAACGATACAATGTATATGTGATGCCACTCACTTGAACTGTCTCTGTGAGACAAAGTAAACTTGCAATCTGAGATGGGAAAGTTTTGTTAGTTGCTATTTGAACCAAAGGATCGGAAATTGGCATGACACGTGTAATGGACATACATGTACCTCGACAACACTGCATAAGTATGAGCACCTCATAGACATGGTTTGGGGCCATGGTGGTGGAAACAACAAATTAATAAACTTCAAATCAGACATAATTTATATTTTCAAATAGTTCAACCAATTAAATTCATCATTTTTCTTATTTTTCAGCTAAGAGAAATGCAAAGTTTTGGAAGTTGCTATTTGAACCAAAGGATCGGAAATTGGCAGGACACGTTTAATGGACTCACCTCGACAATACTGCATAAGTATGAGCACCTCATATACGCGGTTGGGAGCCACAGTGGTGCTGGACTCCACAAACCGGATAATGTTCTTGTGGCCGCTCTGTGACAGCGTTTTCTGCAATATATAACATGATAGGTGTTGGGCCCCTTTATCTCATTTCATGCTGAGGATATGCAATTTTGATTGTGAAAATCATGTGAATATTTTCATTAAATGTGCTTAGAAGTATATGTAGCGGTAACCATTTGAACCATCTCATCGAGACGGTTCAAATGAGTGGTGGCAACATGTACTTTCATTGAGAAATAGCAAAAATACAAGACGTCCGCGGCCCACATTTCGCGCCCGCCGAGTCTTTGATATGTACGTACGCCAATGTGCCAACTATATCACGCTGTCCGCAAGTGGGCGCAACAAAAATATTTTTAAACAAGAGGGCCATGATGGCCCTAATTTGATATATGACATGATCATATTTGGTCAAAAATAACATTTGACCCCAATTTGACCCCACGGGCCACGCCCATTTTTGACCCCGGGGTCACCATTTTAACAACTTTGAAAGAGCATTGTACATAGATCATTCCTACCAAGTTTTGTCGAAATCCGGTTGGCGGTTCATGAGAAGATTTTTTAAGAATGTATGCTAGTTTTAGACGGCGGCCATCTTGGATGAGCGATGACCTCCATTTTAACAAATCTGAAAAGGCTTCACCCATGGACCACAACTTTTAAGTTTGGCTGCCATGAGCCAAGCGGTTCATGTGAAGAAGAATTTTGAAATCTCTAATAAAAGAACAACCATTTTGACCTTTCAGCGGCCATCTTGGATGACATCACCGTCCGATTTTCGACAAAGAATGCACTAGAGTGATCACCTCGTTGATACCTTTGATTTGATATATGACATGATCATATTCGGTCAAAAATAAAATTTGACCCCACGGGCCACGCCCATTTTTGACCCCGGGGTCACCATTTTAACAACTTTGAAAGAGCATTGACCATAGATCATTCCTACCAAATTTTGTCAAAATCCGGTTGGCGGTTTTTGAGAAGAACATTTTTGAAGAATTTGTGCTATTTTTAGATGGCGGCCATCTTGGATTACGTAATGACGTCATTTTAACAATTTTTAATCCCTCTACGTAAGGACCATAACCATGAAGATTGGTGACTATAGGCCCAATGGTTACCGAGGAGAACAAGTTTGAAAATGTTCACGGACGGACGGACGACAGACACATTGTGGTAGCAATAGCTCACATGAGCTTCGCTCAGGTGAGCTAAAAATCATACCCGTACAGGTGTATTCCGCATGTAGTTATTATTGAGTCAATGGGAGATTCTCTCTCATATTTTAAGCGACATGAGCAGTTTCGCTGGCTACATGGCTTCTCACAATTCTCACAGAGGAAATGATTCTTCCTACCGAGATGGATCGTCATCATTTACGTCTTACGCTATAGTGCTCCTCGGTCACAATTTCACTTGCACTCTCTGTGTCTAATACATCATTTATTCAACAATCATTTTGAAATATGGTATTTATCTCCTTCGATGTTTGTAAAAGAAATGAGTGCTACGCAGTTGTTTCTTTACTTTAAACAATATTTATTTCAAATTATGGCAAGTGAGATATACATATACGTGTACGACGTTAAGAGTTATTACAGTGCAACCTCTCTACAACAGCCACCCATGGGAAGAGGCAAAATTGGCTGTTATAGAGAGGTGGCTGTTGTAAGGAGGTTAATGTTGAATACAATTTTATCGTCTGATGTTTATTTATTTTCTTCAATAATTCTCAATAGAAACATGTTTTGACAGCATTTTAGAATCATTTCCAATGGAAATGATTCTAAAATGCTGTCAAAATATGTTTTTATTGAGAAAGAATGCAAAATCAACATCAAACGACAATGTTCATGCTCAGCAGTGTAAGGTTTAGATATAGAGGAAATCATCCATTTGGGATATAAAATAGCGGCTGTTACAGAGAGGTGGCTGTTGTAGAGAGGTGGCCGTTCGGGGAGGTTCGACTGTACTTTCTTTACATACACGTACAGTGGCACACTGTACTTTCTTTACATACACGTACAGTGTCACACTGTACTTTCTTTACATACACGTACAGTGGCACACTGTACTTTCTTTACATACACGTACAGAGTGGCACACTGTACTTTCTTTACATACACGTGCAGTGGCACACTGTACTTTCTTTACATACACGTACAGTGGCACACTGTACTTTCTTTACATACACGTACAGTGTCACACTGTACTTTCTTTACTTTCTTTACATACACGTACAGTGTCACACTGTACTTTCTTTACATACACGTACAGTGGCACACTGTACTTTCTTTACATACACGTACAGTGGCACACTGTACTTTCTTTACATACACGTACAGTGGCACACTGTACTTTCTTTACATACACGTACAGTGGCACACTGTACTTTCTTTACATACACGTACAGTGGCACACTGTACTTTCTTTACATACACGTACAGTGTCACACTGTACTTTCTTTACATACACGTACAGAGTGGCACACTGTACTTTCTTTACATACACGTACAGTGTCACACTGTACTTTCTTTACATACACGTACAGTGTCACACTGTACTTTCTTTACATACACGTACAGTGGCACACTGTACTTTTCTTTACATACACGTACATGTCACACTGTACTTTCCTTTACATACAGACATGTCACACTGTACTTTCTTTACATACACGTACAGTGTCACACTGTACTTTCTTTACATACACGTACAGTGTCACACTGTACTTTCTTTACATACACGTACAGTGTCACACTGTACTTTCTTTACATACACGTACAGTGGCACACTGTACTTTCTTTATACATACATGTCACACTGTCTTTCTTTACATACACGTACAGTGTCACACTGTACTTTCTTTACATACACGTACAGTGTCACACTGTACTTTCTTTACATACACGTAGTGTCACACTGACTTTCTTTACATACACTACATGTCACTGTCTTTCTTTACATACACGTACAGTGGCACACTGTACTTCTTTACATACACGAAATGGCACACTGTACTTTCTTTACATACACGTAGTGTCACACTGTACTTTCTTTACATACACGTACAGTGTCACACTGTACTTTCTTTACATACACTAGTGTCACACTACTTTTCTTTTACATACATACTCGTACAGTGGGCACACTGTACTTTCTTTACATACACGTAGTGGCACACTGTACTTTCTTTACATACACGTAGTGTCACACTGTACTTTCTTTACATACACGTACAGTGTCACACTGTACTTTCTTTGTTTACTTTATACACGTAGTGTCACACTGTACTTTCTTTACATACACGTACATGTCACACTGTACTTTTCTTTACATACACGTACAGTGGCACACTGTACTTTCTTTACATACGTACAGTACAAGAAGGCACACTGTACTTTAAACTTTCTTTACATACACATGCAGTGGCACACTGTACTTTCTTTACATACACGTACAGTGGCACACTGTACTTTCTTTACATACACGTACAGTACAGTGTCACACTGTACTTTCTTTACGTACACGTACAGTGGCACACTGTACTTTCTTTACTACACGTACAGAGTTGTCACCTGTACTTCTTTACATACAGTACAGGTGGCACACTGTACTTTCTTACATACACCGTACAGTGTCACACTGTACTTTCTTTACATACACGTACAGAGTGGCACACTGTACTTTCTTTACATACACGTACAGTGTCACACTGTACTTTCTTTACATACACGTACAGTGTCACACTGTACTTTATTTACATACACGTACAGTGGCACACTGTACATTTTCTTTACATACACGTACAGTGCACACTGTACTTTCTTACATACACGTACAGTGTCCCACACTGTACTTTCTTTACATACACTAACAGTGTCACACTGTACTCTTTACATACACGTACAGTGTCACACTGTACTTTATTTACATACACGTACAGTGCACACTGTTTAACTTTCTTTACATACACGTACAGTGGCACACTGTACTTTCTTTTACATACACGTACAGTGTCACACTGTACTTTTCTTTACATACACGTACAGTGACACACTGTACATTCTTTACATACACGTACAGGTGTCACACTGTACTTTCTTTACATACACGTACAGTGTCACACTGTACTTTCTTTACATACACGTACAGTGTCACACTGTACTTTCTTTACATACACGTAGTGTCACACTGTACTTTCTTTACATACACGTACAGTTGTCACACTGTACTTTCTTTACATACACGACAGTGTCACACTGTACTTTCTTTAAACATACACGTCCAGTGGCACACTGTACTTTCTTTTACATACACTACATGGCACACTGTACTTTCTTACATACACGTACAGTGTCACACTGTATTTCTTTACATAACAACACCACAGTGTCACACTGTACTTTTCTTTACATACACTTACAGAGTGTCACACTGTACTTTCTTTACATACACTGCAGTGGCACACTGTACTTTCTTTACATACACGTACAGAGTGGCACACTGTACTTTCTTTACATACACGTACAGAGTGTCACACTGTACTTTCTTATTTACATACACTTGCAGTGGCACACTGTACTTTTTCTTTACATACACGTACAGAGTGTCACACTGTACTTTCTTTACATACACGTGCAGTGGCACACTGTACTTTCTTTACATACACGTACAGAGTGTCACACTGTACTTTCTTTACATACACGTGCAGTGGCACACTGTACAATCTTTACATACACGAACAGATGGCACACTGTACTTTCTTTACATACACGTAACAGAGTGTCACACTGTACTTTTCTTTACATACACGTACAGAGTGGCACTACTGTACTTTCTTTACATACACGTACAGAGTGGCACACTGTACTTTCTTTACATACACGTACAGAGTGTCACACTGTACTTTCTTTACATACACGTACAGAGTGTCACACTGTACTTTACATACACGTACAGTGGCACACTGTACTTTCTTTACATACACGTACAGAGTGTCACACTGTACTTTCTTTACATACACGTACAGAGTGGCACACTGTACTTTCTTTACATACACGTACAGTGGCACACTGTACTTTCTTTACATACACGTACAGTGTCACACTGTACTTTCTTTACATACACGTACAGTGTCACACTGTACTTTCTTTACATACACGTACAGTGTCACACTGTACTTTCTTTACATACACGTACAGTGTCACACTGTACTTTCTTTACATACACGTACAGTGTCACACTGTACTTTCTTTACATACACGCTACAGTGGCAACACTGGTACTTTCTTTACATACACGTACAGTGGCACACTGTACTTTCTTACATACACTACAGTGTCACACTGTACTTTCTTTACATACACGTACAGTGGCACACTGTACTTTCTTTACATACACGTACAGTGGCACACTGTACAGTGGTACGTGTATGTAAAGAAAGTAATAACTCTTAAGTTACAGGTTTCATGACATATTTAATATTTATTAACGTAAACCAGTAGTTATTACTTTCTATATATTATATTGCACGTAGACATTCTACAATTTTAATATAGTAGAATTCACATCCGTGTAAAAGCATGTTTTCTAATCCTGTTCTCTTCTCCCGAGAATGTTTCATTATTAGATTTAAAAACGTCCTGTGGGAAATACATCCTAAATTTTAAAATGATAGTTGGATAACTACATACAATTACATGTACAGTGTATATTCATTGGTGAAATGCTGTTCCAACAAATGTTATTTATTTATTGTTATAAACAGTATCCTGCAAATGTCTATAAATAATTCACATATTTAACCCTTAGACTGCTACACACAACAATTGTCGTCTGATGTTGCTTTATATTTTGCCTTATTTCTAAAAATAAACATGGTTTGACAGCACTTTAGAATCATTTTCATTGGAAATGATTCTAAAGTGCTGTCAAGGCATGTTTTTGATGAAACAAAATGGAAATTAGAAAATAAACAGCAGACGACAAAAATTAATGTAGCAGTGTAAGTGTTAATGAAAAGTACAACAAAATATCATACTGTTCCAACAGGGACTTCTTTCGGGACTACAATATTTGCAATTAGTTGGCAGCTGGCTATAATTTAGGCCATGCCATTGTTTGTCTCTTTTGACAAAAGATGACCAAAACCTACCTACGTATACGGTAAAAAGGGCATGGAAAAAATGAAGGTAAATTTATGTTAAAAACTTCCTAAACCCTTTGCAGTGTGCAAATGGTTGATGAAGTTTTTAACACAAATTCAAATTTCCGCCAGATAAGAAGACAATACTCTTATTAAACATATGAAGTGTAAATTCATGAACAGACAAGTCCCCAATCAGTTGTCATATTACTTCACCGGTAAATAGTGTGAAATAGCATATTTTTTTTTAAACCAATTTCTTTGTTTTTGTCACAGACAACTCTCAAACCCTAGCAGCACGCGGACGCTTAACAAAGAAGGAACTTTGTTTGGCTTTAACTCATATTGTTACATGGTTTCCGTTGTTTGCACATATATAGCGCGTGCTGTTTGCATATGGCTTTAGGCAATGCTCATTCCGGGGCCGTGCGTAGACCAAGTGCCTTCATGACGTCACTACGCGAAGTGCCTTCATGACGTCACTACTTCATGACGTTCATGACACGGCCCCGGAATATGAATACCGAAAATTATCTACGTGAATGGGACGATTTATTAAAGTACTGAAAATACTGAATATAATGCACAAATTACATCAGTTTTTTGTTGGCCTTGGGGTTCAAACAGTTCCCTCGGGCCACAGCAAACGTTTGCACACGGCTGGACATGATCAAACCTTATAATGAACAAAAATGAACTGCATCTGTGATGGTTGAAAGTTTCGCTATGTACACCAAGACCAGCTTACAATTTGTATTGTTACGGAACTGACTTATTGTACAGACAGGTCTGCACAGGTCAGCTGTCTAGTAGACCCTCTTTTGGCAGAGCATCACCCGAATGGAACCCTGGCTTACAAAAGCGACCTTCGTATATGAACAACGTAACCCTGGATCAGCGTGCGAACTCACTATTTGTTATTTAGTTGTCATTCGACATATGCAGTCAGCAAAGAGATTGGATCCTACCAGGGCTGTGTAAAGGTGCAGGGTGATCAGGATCTACAATTGCTGCAACAGCTGTAAAGTCCCTTTAGTGAGTTAAATGCCAAACAGACCTTGGGATATTTATGCTAATCAATATAATGCTCATACACGCAGCGATTGATACAAACTTATTCTGGGACATAAGCAATGTTCAATTGACTGAACAGTGATCAGTGAAGGGCTATAGAAATCAAACAGTGTGCTTGGCACAGCTCAGTCTCGACCAATCAAACTTTTTGATTTCAAGCCCGATATTCGAGTATGTACAGTACAGGCACCGCGAAACCCGCAGATTTTTTCATTTGCCGAGTTTTTCGGCCTCGCGGAATCTCATACACTTTGCGGCAAACTGCTGTTTTGTGGCAAAACTCCGCAACCTCCTGTGGTATTCCCCGCAATCGATAAAAACAATTGCGGCAATCATGATCAACTGAATTGCGGCAACACATTTGCCGCAATTTGCGGCGTTTTGATCGATAGAAAATGCGGCGTTTTGCTTCATATTTCAGTTGAGTATTCACGCAAATTCTTTAAGGTCACACAGGCCCGTAGCCAGGATGAGGCAGACGAGGTGCCGCCTCGTCTCAGATTTTGCCGTATTATTATTATTATATTTAATGCCGTATCCGGTGGTCTAAGTGCCGGGAAATCGTGTCTATGACGATCTAGATGTCTTGGGGGAGGACCCCAAACCCCCCGCGTTAACGGTGCGCCATCGCTTGTTCACAATATTTTGTTCGCCTCGTCTCATTTTTAGGTCTGGCTACGGCCCTGTCACATATCGTCGCGCAAATCGGCGTAATATCTCCAAAAATGTGTATGGAAGTAAAGGAACATATCTTCTGTATCGTAACATGGGCCTATACACATGTATTACATTGCCGACGTCACGTTTATATATATATAGGCCGCGCTCTGTGAAAACCAGCCTTAATGACAACGTCATGAAAGCCTGAAAATGACGTCGCAAAGTTACGCTTAAATTTACCAACGTCACATCGGATGTTGACACTTGAAATGGTTGCGTCATTGCAATACGTTGTCCTATGTATAGCCGTACGCATTACTAATTGTGGCTCACAAATGTTTTAATGTTGGATATGCGTGGCAGAATTTTACAGTTGTTTTCATAGTGGTTCAGTTGTCTGTTTTTTCGGTTTCCTTCAAGGAAATACGTAGTGATTTTTTATTATTTTTATACAAATGAGCATATTGCAAATGATTTTTATAATATTATATGGACGACTTGTAAATGACATTTGAAACTAAATAACAATATGACCGGTATTTTTAGATAACACATCACAAAATCAGTATGATGTAATCATAATGCTAATATTTCTTTTAAACTCTATTTATATAACAATTACAAACAAACGTGAGAACATTTGTAGTCGGCGTAGATGGAGGCGTCTGCATGTTTCATAATTTGGGTTGAAACCGGAATGCTCAAAGAAAACAAACTTATCCTGTCTGGCGACCACCATCAGATATACATTTCCATATGCGTAACAATGGGTGCGGCCGTTTAACCCCATCTGTTTAATGTAGCGCATGGAATAGAGTTATATTTCCCAATCGGTTATCATGGCAGGTATTTGATATGTTAGCAATAAAATATAGTTATTTTACCGTCTCAATGTGTTTATCTGGCATTTACATGTACATCTTGTACATTTGAAAGCTTCATTTCGTTATATTGAATGTTGAACAACAACTAGAGAAAAGATGGATTCCATGGGAAAATGATTTCCCTGTTCTATTATTTTGGGCAATTTACTAGCTCTACATCAACGATTATTTGTTTAAAGGTATAAAATAGACAGTTAACTAAATTTTGACATTTTTGAATGGGTCAAATTGGACCCGTAGATAACATATCGGAGGCGAATTTGTGTAGCTAGCTCCGTACGTACTGTACCGTGAGACCTAAAGATAATAGCTGCTGTATTCATACGCACGAACTGTCTTGATTCGTATTTTCAAACATTTAACTGATAAACTGAGCCTAAAACTGTGAAAACTATAGAGAATAGTATATGTAGAGTTTTAGATACAAAGCAAGACGGACCAAAACACAATAGGATAAGTTGGCACAGGGCACTATTTTCTTGGTCATACTCGCCGTTTAGGCGCAGCACGACAATGGCTGCCCCCATAGAAATTTGCGTGACATAATATGCTATCTCTACAGACTTTACCACAGGTGTAAGACTGGGACATAGGACCTGATAAATGGCTCATTTGTAAATTGTTACCCCACCAAACAATTTCCGTACAATAGACACCGGAAACGGATGGGTGGAGTAACGTTTTTCAAATGAGCCATTTATTGGGTCCTAGGTCCGAGTCTTCCACCCGTGGACTTTACATGACGTCGAAAATATCATTTACCGGCGACGTGTGCCGTTGTAACGAATTGTCATTGTTTCTTATATTATTTATAAATTAAATATAAAAGTTTTGAAATATCGCTAAGTATGTATTAATAATAATATACATACATATATGTATTGTGATGAAGCAAAGAGAAGTTTCTGTGTGAGTACAATTGTAGCACGAAAACGTCACGACTAGTGCGGTCCACTGTCAGCAAATATTGATAACGACGACGTAATGTACGTATTGACAAAACAACGTCGATACGACAAAGTGAAGTCAGATATGTATCTTTGTTGATCTAGACATATGGTTTATCAGTTGAATACAACATTGGTTTATATATCATATTGTTCGAGAGATATCACATGTTCTAAGTATCACGGTTGAAAACTCAATTTCGCATGTTTGACCCGTCACGGTGGCTATCACATTGTGTGTAATACAATTCCTTCGTTACTGATACATGCAAGAGTTTACCAAACACGAAATTGTATTCACTAAATGCAATCTGAAACACATAACTGAAATTAAGTCAGAAACAGATACGCGTATAAAGCAAGTGAGAGGCTATGTAACGTGTACTGTAACGTTTACGACTACATGTAAGTTTTTGAACTTTCATACTAGCATTACATAACATTTTATCCATATAATATCACATATCTACTGTACATACATGTATGTAAAATCTCGGTAAACGATATACTAACTAAGAACAACATTTATCGGGTCCATACGCGAACTGGGCTGCCGACACCACCAGCTCACATGCTACTCAACATTGCTCGTTTCTGATCATTTATTTTCATAACAACCCCGAGAACGTACATTTATATTTTGGCATAAAATGGTAATTAAAATAGTCAATGGTCTACATACAATTGGTTTGTTTCGCTAATGGTACACGATACTACACGTATATCATCTGTCATTACCAGCTATCAACAACGACGTCAGCTATGTCAAAAGCGTAAATGGAAACGACGTTTCCGACCTCATTTACTCGATAACGTCAGTTTCGCCATAAGGCACCTTTTCGCACGACGCGGCTCATATAATGTTTGAAGAGGTAAGCCGATGTTCACACTGGTAGTCTACGTTTGAGGGTGTATTTGTGGCATATTTGTGGGGCATTTTAATAAACTAGAAATGGACGCTTGTTGACAAGCGCATGTGTATCCCCCTCCCCAGTTACACAAGTAGTTTGAAAAAAGGGTGTTCGTGTTATGCTCCGGAGACAAAATCAGTGACGGAAAAAACAAAGGGAGATAACTAAAAAATTAGTGATGCAAGAGTTGTCATTCTTGCGTGACACACCTTTAGGGTTGTGGTCTATGCATGTGTGAAGTTTCATGAAAATATTCCAAAGGGTGTTCGAGTTATGCTCCAGACACGAAATCAGTGCACGAAACAACAAAGGGAGATAACTAAGAAATTAACGACGCAAGAGTTGTCATTCTTACGTGCGACACACCTTTGGGTCGATTCTATGCATGTGTGAAGTTTAATAAACTAGAAAATGTGTTCATAGAACACAGGATGTCCCACATATCGCTTTGATAATAAATGAGGCCAAATTCATTCCAAGTCAAAATTTTTCTTTACCTGAGAGTTAAAGTTTTTGAAGCACCAAGTATGTGACCTTGACCCTGGGCTTGGCGGGGGCAGGACAAACGTGGATTTGGCACAGGGCGGTAGAGGACCATTAGAGCAATGCATATATGAAATATAAAGCTGATCCGTGAAAGAAAACAGAAATTATAAGATATTTACCTGAGCGTTAAAGTTTTTGAAGCACTAAGTATGTGATGTTAACCCTGGGCTTGGCGGGGGCAGGACGAACGTGGATTTGGCACAGGGCGGTAGAGGACCATTAGAGCAACGCATATATGAAATATGAAGTTGATCCGTGAATGGAAAGAAAAATTATAAGATATTTACCTGAGCGTTAAAGTTTTTGAAGCACCAAGTATGTGACCTTGACCCTGGGGATTGGCGGGGCAGGACGAACGTGGATTTGGCACAGGGCAGTAGAGGACCATTAGAGCAATGCGTATATGAAATATGAAGATGATCCATGAAAGAAAACAGAAAGTATAAGATATTTACCCGAGCGTTAAAGTTTTTGAAGCACTAAGTATGTGACCTTGACCCTGGGCTTGGCGGGGGCAGAACGAACGTGGATTTGGCACAGGGCGGTAGAGGACCATTAGAGCAATGCGTATATGAAATATGAAGCTGATCCGTGAAAGAAAACAGAAATTATAAGATATTTACCTGAGCGTTAAAGTTTTTGAAGCACCAAGTATGTAACCTTGACCCTGGGCTTGGCGGGGGCAGGACGAATGTGGATTTGGCACAGGGCGGTAGAGGACCATTAGAGCAATGTGTATATGAAATATGAAGCTGATCCGTGAAAGAAAACAGATAAGATATTAACCCGAGCGTTAAAGTTTTTGAAGCACCAAGTATATGACCTTGACCCTGGGCTTGCCGGGGGCAGGACAAACGTGGATTTGGCACAGGGCGGTAGTGAACCATCAGAGCAATGTGTATATGAAATATGAAGCAGATCGGTCGAAGGATGAAGAAATTATGAGACATTTACCAGTGTTAAAGTTTTGTGACGGACGGACGGACGGACGGACGGACGGGACGCACGTTCCTACGAATGAATACTTGTTGGGTTTTTACTGTATAAAAATACCCAACAAGAGTACCCAACACTATCCTAACCCTACCCAATAAGATCCCCGTACGCTTACAACAAGTACCCATTCGTGTGTGCGGACGGACGGACGGACGGACGGACGGACGGACGGACGGACGGACGGACGGACGTTCTTACGAGAGATACATTGTGAGGTTATTTCCTTTGATGTTTACACTGTGGGGTTAACCTCAATGTAGCAACTTATTCCGTTATTTTCTTCCTTAACGATTCTCTTACGGAATAAATCGCATAATATGCAAATGAGCTAGCCATTAGTTAATTATATTTGAAAAACACTTATCCAAGTGTCTTAAATAGGGCGGTGGGTGGGTTTCAGCACAACACAGCAACCTCACAATGTAGCTCTCGTAAGTACGGACGGACGGAGGCAAGGGTAACACTAAATGCCCCCTCCACTATCGTGGTGGGGCATAAAAATATTCCAAAGGGTGTTCGAGTTATGCTCTGGATACAAAATCAGAGCACGAAACAACAAAGGGAGATAAGTAAACAAGAATTCCGCGGAATCATATGCCTCGCCTTGTCCCGCCTTGACCTCGAGCCTGGGCCCGAAAGCAATTTTCACTGGCCCGAATATATTATACAATTATTGACTAGTGAGCCATAGAATATCAGATTATATTCTATGGCTCATTAGTCAATAATTGTTTTATTATATGATAATAGTCTGTATATAGCATGAAATGAAATGGAGCCCAGAATTTTTTTTAATAGTCCTATATTTATCTACATATATCTGCACAGGTCCACATAATGCCACAATATTTTCAACACAGTTTACGGAAATGTAATATACAAAAAAAATAAAAATAATGCTCGCTAATAATGTACCTGTATAAATTACCTGTAATAAGTTAGTGGTCAGTTAAAAAATTGAAAAAGAATGTAAAAAAAAAAATGGAAAAAAAAAAATTAAATTTAAAAAAAATAAAAGAATAATGCTCCCTACTGGAGCCCAGAATGTTTTTTAATAGTCCTATATTTATCTACATATCATATATATACAGGTCCACATATTGCCACAATATTTTCAACACAGTTTACGGAAATGTAATAATATAATCATTTACCTGTATAAATTACCTGTAAGTGGTCAGTGGTCAGTTGCACATGCTAGCACATGCACAGGTGAATAGTCTGTATATAGCACTTACGACCTTATGCTACTAGACTAAAAATTGAAAAAATAATTTGAAGAAAAAAAATGAAAAAAAAAATTAAAAAAAAAAAAATGGAAAAAAAAATGGAAAAAAAAAAGAATGAAAAAAAAAAAAAAAAAAAAAAAGAAAGAAAAAAAAAAATAAAAAGTTTAAAAATAATAATGCTTGCTACTGGAGCCAGATTTTTTTTTTAATAGTCCTATATTTATCTACATATATCTGCACAGGTCCACATAATGCCACAATATTTTCAACACAGTACCCAATGTAGTAATTTACCTGTATAAATTACCTGTGGTCAGCAGTGGTCAAGCACTGGACATTTGCACATGCAAGCCCATGCTAGCACATGGTTCTCCCAGTCTCTATTGTTCTCTCTACAGGTAAGGTGTACAGAGCACACCAGAAAAGGTGTACAGAGCAGACGAGAAAACGGGTCTTCATGCATTATTGTCCAGTTTGTAGAGTGCGCAGAACAAAAAAGGGAGATAACTCAAAAATTAGCTACGCAAGAGTTGTCATTCTTGTGCGCGACACACCTCCGGGTCGTGGTCAATGCATGTGTGAAGTTTCATGAAAATATTCCAAAGGGTGGTCGAGTTATGCTCCGGACAGGAAATCAGTGCGTGAAAACAAAAAAGGGAGATAACTCAAAAATTAGCTATGCAAGAGTTGTCATTCTTGTGCACGACACACCTTCGGTTCGTGGTCTAATTGAATGTGTTAAGTTTCATAAAAATATTCCAAAGGGTGGTCGAGTTATGGTCAATCAGTGCGCGAAACAAAAAAGGGAGATAAACTCAAAAATTAGCTATGCAAGAGTTGTCAATTTCTTGTGCGCGACACACCTTCGGGTCGTGGTCTATGCATGGTGTGAAGTTTCATGAAAATATTCCAAAGGGTTGGGTGGTGGAGTTATGCTCCGGACACGAAATCATAGTGTGAGAAACAAAAAAAGGGAGATAACTCAAAAATTAGCTATGCAAGAGTTGTCATTCTTGTGCGCGACACACCTTCGGGTCGTGGTCTATGCATGTGTGAAGAAGTTTCATGAAAATATTCCAAAGGGTGTTCGAGCTATGCTCCGGACAAGAAGTGTCTGCGGCGGACGCGGACGCGGCGCGCTGTCAAATCCATAGTATCCCCCGACGGAGTCCGGGGGATACAAATATACACGTATCCCAAAAGGGCGTACAATAATAAAGATCAGGGTCTACACCGATACATAAAATAGGTTATACAAATTATGATAACGTAAGGAGAGCATACACTGATATGTTTGAGGGAGGTATTTATGGCATATTTATGGATTATTTATTATATATTGAACTATATGTTCATGTATTTCCCATATGATTGGTGATTCAATGTGCATAAATCGAACATATGGCAAATTTAACAGATTTATTTGACTACATATGTCAATTATATGTGTGTTGTGTCAATATATGCTTTACACTAATATCTGACACTGTCTAGGGTATATTTGTGGTATATTTATATGTACATTTTATTTAAACTATATTTGGGTGCATTTGAGTGTATTTGGGTGTTTCGTGTAACCGTTCCCCCGGACCCTGCTAGCATTATCACGAACTTTGCTCGTTCGACGGTATGGCCACACCACTTTTCAATACCCTCCTACGCCGCTGCGTCACAATTAACTGTTATGTAAATGACGTCAATTAGATTCTGAACTAAATTCTCCAATAATTACAATGTATCTTTCTGACGGTACATGTATATAATCTATCATAGTTGGCGATGGTAGCAAATTACGAAGTCACATGTCGGCTAATTATAGATTTAAAATCGATAGTGGTGCGTTTGGTTTGTTCACTACATGTACATATCATAGTTTTATTCTGTTCAATGTTTGATAGTATACATACTAACACTTGTAGATACATTTAGTGTACCTTATCAGCAAATGCAGTTTACAGCAAGCACAGTCAATGGGTCTACGAACACGCATTTCTACTGTAGGCTGTTGTGTTGCATTGTAAAACGTCGGCGTTTCAATAACGTCATTTTCTCAATGACGTTACTAGTTTTTTCTTGCGTGTTTCACATGGTGCTACACAAAGTGAGATAAAACAAAAACTATGAAACATATTTGCATTTTCTTTTCAGCATATTGTTTTTGAAAGGTGTCCGCATCCAAAAATGTAAAAAAAGTGCAAATCGAAAATGTTGTCATTAAGGCTGGTTTTCACAGAGCGCGGCCCATATATATTATATTCAAAATTTAAATACGGTCATAAGTATTCAATTCCAATAGAACGGTAAATGGAAATTGCGATTATTACCTTAGATCGCGAAAACGTGAGACTGCAAAATCGCAAGGCGAAAACATGATATTCTATTGTATTCATTATCGCGTTTTCGCCACTTGATCGCGCGTTTTTGTGAATGCGATGTCGCAGTTTTGCCTCGGCTTTTTCACGACGTGTTGAAATCGAGTTTTGCGTATACATGTACGTACTGGAACCCCAGACAATGTCGCTGCCCTTGACATGCAGTGGGCCTCACTATCGTGAGAACAAGCTGTGTCCAAGAGTCGTCCACCGCCCATACAGCGTGGATACATAATAGTTTTCAAACGGCGTATAAAGAAATATGACGCCGTGCCCACCTATCCCAAACTAGCACATTTGCGACATATCATTTTCTGTCTAGCTGCATACCTGATGGTGTTTACAATCATCTGTCGGTAATCCAGTTGCACGTACGAAGTGTGACCTGGTGACCGACATTTAGAATTCGGCAGAAACAAACATATCAAAACAACGCTATGTCGTCGCTCACATCCATCGCATCGTCGATAAATTGATAATTACGCATTAGCTTGACATAGTGCATTTTCACATTTGTTTGATTTCTTGATAAAGCAAGATTTGGCAGCACATGAGAATCGTCTCATAAGTCGATTCTTTGTAAAGAAATACAAATGTATTCATGTTTTCTTTTCACATTTGTTGAATAGGATTGACACATGAGAATCATTTCATTAGACGATACTAATGGTTTTTTTTTCTTCAAAAAAAATATTTATTTCTTAATAATAACACATCTTTTGGCAACACATGAGAATAGTCTCCCATGACAAAACCATTTATATTTTGTACAAATATTAGCATTATTGTCAAGCCCGTCTGTGGAAAGCGAGACATAGTGCACTTCTCACAATGACGTCCGGGTGTGTCCGTGCGTGCGTCCGTATTTTTAATTGTTGACAGTATTATCACTGAAAACCGGCGATGCAACATGAAATGAAATGTCGCATCTAGCTCATAGTATCTAGCTCATAGTAATTGGGGAAACTGTTAGAACGGGCAAACAATTGACACGTTCAAAAACTAGAAATGTGGCATTAAGGTTTCAAACGCACCAAGTCTGTGACATTGACCCTGGGCTTAGCGGGGGCGGGACGAATGTGGATTTGTCACAGGGCGGTAGAGGACCATGGGAGCAATGCGTGTGTGAAATGTGAAGCAGATCCGAGCAAGGAAACTATATTATAAGCCATTTACCCGAGCATTAAGGTTTTGGGACGGACGTACGTACGGACGCGGGTAACACTATATGCCCCCTCACCATATGGTGGGTGGGGGGGGGGGGGGCATAATAAACGATGCAATTTGTGTTTCTCGAGTCGGGTTACATATGGTGAAGAGGAAATGCGATCGATATGGTGAAGAGGAAATACGATCGATTACACACCGTGAAAATCTTGTTGGAACGTAAATGCCAATTGTCACGTACGATATTTCAGTTTACCGATGTTACATCAGCTGTTATTCTAAGTATGTATGGTCGCTCGTTAGGGGCATTTCTTTACTTCTTGTAAAAGTGATGGGTTGTTGCCTAGGGGATAGAACACCCGACTTCAAATCTGGAGGTTGTGTGTACAAAGTACTAAGGAAATACGATCGATTACACACCGTGAAAATCTTGTTGGAACGTAAATGCCAATTGTCACGTAAATGCCAATTGTCACATACGATATTTCAGTTTACCGATGATGTTACGTCAGCTGTTATTTTTTCTAAGTATTATATGGTTCGCCTCGTTAGGGGTCATTTCTTTCATTTACTTCTTGTTAAAAGTGATCGGGTTTGTTAGCCGTAGGGGACTAGAACACCCTACTTCAAAATCTGGAGGTTGTGTGTACAAAGTACTAAGTAGTAACACAGTGGTTCGTCGCATTTTTGCTGAGTCATTGTGTGCATTTTTGCATTGTGTGGATGTAAAAGTAATAACAGTGATTTGTCGCATTTTGCCAAGTAATTTTGTCGCAAAACGCCGCAATTATTTCGCCGCGTTTTGCCGGGGAACAGCGCGGAATCACCGTGCAAACTTTGTGGCGTTTTTCCTTATGCCGCAATTGGCCACGGGAAGTTTTGCGAGAGATTGCGGCAATTTTCCTCGCTAAAGTTAAATTGGTTGCGGCAATAACAAGAAATCTGCGGGTTTCGCGGTGCCTGTACTGTACTCAGAAAGCTTTATAAGAATGGCGGTCTTGGAGTTAGGCCACAGGTGGAAGACTTGGACCTGTGACACAAAAACAATGCCCATTAAAATAAAATTCATTACCCCACCCACTTGGTCTCATACAGTACTATGTTTTATTATGGGTGGGGTAATGGATATTTTGTAGTGGGCATTTTTTTGTGTCACATGTCCGAGTCTTTCACCTGTGGGATAGACTGGTCACAGACATCGTAAAGTAACTTTTCTCAGCTGGCAGCTCATATGTCGCTGTGACAGGACAAATGGAGCTTATGGGCTTTGTGACCAGTTTAGATCCAGATCAGCCTGTGCATCCGCAGTCTGATCAGGATCTGCACTGTTCGCCATTCCATCAATGAAACACCTGTCATGCTCCTAATAAGCAAAATAGATCGTTATCGTGCTACAGGAGTGTGCTGTATGATCAGGAGCTACACAGGCCACAAATCCTGTAAGCCCCATTTTGCCAGTCACAGCCACATCTGCACATGCAAATGGAGAAGTGTACCTTACTTTACCCTTTCATCCATAAGTAACCGGAATGGATTTTGATATGTTAATTTTGCAACAAATCCAATCGCAACAAAATGATTTTCAGACTAGTCCATTTATGAAAAGGGGGTGTTTTTGATCTAAAAAATAAGAAAATTACTTGCAAAAAGTGCAGATCCTGATGAGACGGCTCGTCATGAGCCGTCTCATCTGGATCTACACTTTTTGCCAATACCACTATACAGGCCTGTGGTGTTAACGCATCACAAACACATCCAATACCATCGGGTATAGACAGAGTGAGCAATCCAAGGCTGATTTAATTAGATGCATCAAATTATCCGGAGAAACTAAATAAAACCTGTTATAACTATGGCCAGGGTATGAGGTAACTTAATAACGTGGATGGATGAACGCTTACAAATGTAATAGTTTTATTGATTGAATATAAGAATTTAGTTAATTTAAGAAAAGAGCATTCACATTGATACGGTATAGCAAATGCAGTATACCATTATACACTTACATGCACATAAAAATGTGCTTTGTATTCATTTGGACTGGGGGAAAAAACAAGAACATTTACAGGACAAAGTTTATAGCACAAAACCTGACAAAATGGGCCGACTTAATTCACAGGCGATTGAAGTCCCCTCTCCACATACAGAGCCCCCGCCACCACCCCCTATAGTATACTATTACGTAGTATAGTCGGATCAGATGGATTTATCTAAAGGGGGTATGTGGGTGGGGAGATCAATCAACTGTGCTTAATTTCAGGCCAATGTAGATGTTTAGAGAGTCACACCCATGAGGGGATATTATTACAATTTTTTTGCTGCGATTGGAGAAACGTGACGTATGGGATTTGTGACCAAATATGACTATCTTGTCGTCTGATGACGATCAATATTTTGAACAATTTGATCTGGATCTACAATGGTTGCAAAAGCCATAAGCCCTATTTCTCCAGTCACATTATCAGTTTGAGTATGCCTCAGTATTTTCTTCTTCGAAGCTTACAAAAAGGATGGAAACAAGAAAATGTGGCCCGTCGGCACACAAATGCCCCCGGTGGCAGTTTGGAGAAACTGTGGCAAAGTTAATACCAACTAGATTGGTCAGTAAGCAAGGCTTACGGAATACCCCCGCGTGGGCCCAGGTACCCCTAAATATTTAAAATTTTCCAAGTGTGTGGGCGTGTCACCTTAACTCTGGACTTAGCTGGGGCGGCACGAACGTGAATGTGAAGCAGATCCGAGCAAGGAAATAGAAGTTATAACCGATTTCTCTGATGTTAAGTTTTGTAAAGAGACTAAGTATGTGATCTTGACCTTGGGATCTGCGGGGATATGTCACAGCATGATAGTAGAGCCTTAGAGGAATGCATGCATGAAATATGAAGAACATATTTCTCTGATGTTAAATTTTGTAAAGAGACCATGTATTTGACCTTGACCTTGGGATCAGCGGGGGTTGGACGGTCGTGGATTTGGCACAGCATGGTAGTAGAACCTTACAGGAATGCATGTGTGAAATATTAAGCATTTTAGATGAAGGAAATAGAAGTTATAACAATATTCCTCTGATGTTAAGTTTTGTAAAGAGACTAAGTACTTGACCATGGGATCAGCGGGGGTTGGACGGTCGTGGATTTGGCACAGCATGGTAGTAGAGCCTTACAGGAATGCATGTGTGAAATATTAAGCATTTCAGATGAAGGAAATAGAAGTTATAACAATATTTCTCTGATGTTAAGTTTTGTAAAGAGACTAAGTATTTGACCTTGACCTTGGGATCAGCGGGGATTGGACGGCCGTGGATTTGGCACAGCATGGTAATAGAGCCTTAGAATGCATATATGAAATATTAAGCATTTTAGATGAAGGAAATAGAAGTTACAGGCTACGCTCGTTTACTCAAAGTCGCTTACGTCGAAATCACCGGTTACGTCGAATTACTAGCACGGTCCCGTTTAAAATCCTATTATTTTCCATATAACTAAGTTCGGTTAAGTCAAATTTCGATAACTCAAATTTTCCGTTTATTCGAAGGTATATTTAGGTCCCGAAAACGTAATTCTACTGTATTTCACACTCGTTAAGTCGAAATGTCAAATTGCGGAGGTAAGTAGAAGTTTGTCACCTGCAGTTTACCTGATCAAAGTCGGGTATTCAGACCGTAGTTAAAGGTGTTTGCGTTGACACTGATTAAACAGGACTCCCGAAATGACCGTCGGTGATCATTAAGTGGTGAGCAATAAATGGCAACTATTTTAATTGGACTGGCATTAAATGCTTTTGTGTTTAATTTAAAACTGTAATTACATACAGTGCAACAATTGAAACTGGTGTGGATTCAGATTATACAGTATAGGGACGAAACATTGAATGGGCGAGTTTTATGTTCTAAACATTATTAGTTTGTACAATCAAGTCTGGTCAGAAATAATCATTTATATAGTGTTACAAATCAGTATTTCTTGTTGTTTTGTGTTGTTTCCGTGTATAATTTATTAAAATAATTCATAAAATATTCTGTTCTTGTTATTATTTATTTCATTGGTGAACTGAATACGTACATATCGCTACATGCACATGTCACGTGTGCCACATCCGGGTTATCTATTAATTACACACAGACATGCATATGTGTATTTGTAAACAAACCGAAAGTGTTTAAATATGATTTGTCTTAGAAACAGCATTTAACATGTATACATGTACATTTAATTGCTAAAATAAATCATATTTACTACTCAAGGCTACATCAGCAAGTAATCATTTGGTTCTAACTGTCAATAAAATAGTTTGTTGTCCGACAGGCTGCGTACTACGGATACGTCAAACTACGGTTAACTCGAAGTATTTTTTTATCTCCCTTCGAATTCGAGTAAGTGAGTGTGGCCTGTATAACAATATTTCTCTGATGTTAAGTTTTGTAAAGAGACTACGTATTTGACCTTGACCATGGGATCAGCGGGGGTTGGACGGTCATGGATTTGGCACAGCATGGTAGTAGAGCCTTACAGGAATGCATGTGTGAAATATCAAGCATTTTAGATGAAGGAAATAGAAGTTATAACAATATTTCTCTGCTGTTAAGTTTTGTAAAGAGACTAAGTATTTGACCTTGACCATGGGATCAGCGGGGGTTGGACGGTCGTGGATTTGGCACAGCATAGTAGTAGAGCCTTACAGGAATGCATGTGTGAAATATTAAGCATTTTAGATGAAGGAAATAGAACAAATTTATAACAATATTTCTCTGATGTTAAGTTTTGTAAAGAGACTAAGTATTTGACCTTGACCTTGGGATCAGCGGGGGTTGGACGGTCGTGGATTTGGCACAGCATGGTAGTAGAGCCTTACAGGAATGCATGTGTGAAATATTAAGCATCTTAGATGAAGGAAATAGAAGTTATAACAATATTTCTCTGATGTTAAGTTTATGGACGCACGCACGACGGACGCACGGACAACTTGACTCCAGTATACCCCCCCACAACTCGTTGGGGGGGGGGGGGATAAGTATTCATAAGCACAGTTGTGAAGGTCAAGGTGATATGAAGGGCAGCATGGATGTGTGGCATTTGTCAACCAGTATGATATATTGAAATATTAAAGTAATCCACCAAGGGATATAGAAGTTATGACAGAATAGAGAAACTCCGGCGAACTTCTTAATGTGTGAAAAAGTTCAAAGCTGTGAAGGTCAACAGGCCAAGGTGATATTAAGGGCAGCATGGATGTGTAGCATTTGTCCACAAGTATGATGTATTGAAATATTATAGTAATCCATCCAGGGATATACAAGTTATGACAGAATTGAGAAACTCGTAATGTGTGAAAAAGTTCAAAGTTGTGAAGGTTAAATTGTCATGGTCACATTACGGGCGGCATAGTTGTGTGGAATTTTGGCCACATGTATGCTGTGTTGAAATATTGAAGTAATCCTTCAAAGGATATAGAAGTTATGACAGAATTGAGAAACTCTGGCGAACTTCTTAACCCTTAGACCGCTACTCACAACAATTGTCGTCTGCTGACTGCTGTTGCTGTTATATCTCAGTAAAAACATGGTTTGACAATGGAAATGGAAATGATTCTGAAGTGCTGTCAAAGCATGTTGTAAATTATTCTAAAGTGCTGTCAACGCATGTTTTTGATGCTAAAAATGGAAAATATACAGCAGACGACAAAAAAAATTAGATAGCGGTCTAAGGGTTAATGTGCCGGACACACGGACAGACACACAATCCAAACACTATATGGCTCTACCGAGACCGGGGGCATAACAATATTCTGTGACAGATATATAGTTGTTTCGTGGCTGTTCACTAGGTTTGTCACGGTGTTTTCAGTTCCTTGGCTATGCCACTGAGCGTAAACACAATCAGACCAGGGGTGTAAAATATTGGAAAATCCAATCATCCGACCGGACTAATAGAAGCAAAAAGCTACTCGCCCTTACCAATTTATAATTCATGTAATTTAGCTATATAATTATAGCATGTCCATTTCACTGAATCAGTACCACCGTAATAACCCTCTATATATATGTTTATACACTGTTTATTTTGGAAAACCCCTATTTACTATGGATTTTCCAAGACAAAAAAATAGTTTTGAAATAAAACTGATTTCTGATTTAGTAAGAATGTAGTGTAATTAATTGTTACAATATCATTATGATCGTCATATAATGAAATCAATAAAAAATGAAATTATTTTTGTTTTATTTATTTATTAAATAAAAATTGTATGTGGCCTCATCCATTGCATGTTGACTATAATAAATCATGACACTAGCATTGCAATGAGCCAGAACAAATATACTACAGTACTACTGTAGTATATTTGTTCTTACTCATTGTGATGACAGTGGTATCGCTATAGCCCAGGGTAAAAGCACATATTGCATTCTTAAATTGTTCATGTCATGACGAGTGAGTCACAATAACTGGCATTGTCATACCGCAGATAAGTTTCTCGGCTTTTGATTGGCTAGCTTGCCTGGTCATATATATTATATGACCTGCCAAGGCCGTCGGACATACAGGAATTGCGATTCCCCTCCGGCGCCTCGCGTCCAATGAAGACGCATTTTGCAAGCGTCTACCGATTGCGAATTGTATTCCTCACTAAACACAATAAAACCCCGAATTGATCAATACAAGTAACAAATTGTACACTCAAAACCAGTCTTTATTGTTTATTTTTCCATAAATATTCTTCGCTTATCAAAATATGAGCGAAAAATTAGCCAAAATAACGAAAATTGCTTTTCAAATCTCAACATGCTTGCCTTCGTGACACGGCTATATTTAGGTCACAAACTATGGGTTCCACGCATGAAACCGCGGCGTAGCAATGACAGCGAATGTTTGGGAACCAGTCGCATTATTCTAGAGGCGCCAAAGGGAGAGCAGATCGATAGAGCAGTGGAATATAAATTAAATTACACGATATAAAAAAACTGTCATAAAGTCGTTTTCGATGCATTTCTTACTCCATATTTAGTTTGTTTTCGTTTAATAAAAAAACAAAATGTTCATTTACGCCTTTATATTAAGACTGACGGTAGAAAATCGAATCTCGGATTATTTTTCTTCCTGAAAAAAAAACCGCAAAGATCAAAAGATGTTTATACGGCCAAATAATGGATCTGCGGTATGACAAATACGTTATTGTGATTCTACACAGGCCATATGGTGGATAGCCGAGGGTGAACATACCTTCAGACGGGCAATATTACACCATATAGCCTGTGTAGAATCACAATAACTTATATTATAATAAATAGCCAGAGTAACAAGAGCTGTACGAAAACAGCATAGCTCGACTACGAGGGTTGTCGATGTACACATAGCTTGACAAACAAGGTGGCCACGGCCTGCATAAAAACCTTAACCAAGGTTGACTAAAAACCTTCATATACAAGCTTGACTAAAAACCTTAACCAAGGGGAAATAACTAAGTAATCCAAGGATAAAAGTAGGTCAAGGTCAAATATAGGTCAGGGATTATTGATGTACATCACTAGGAGATGAAGTTGTCCAAGTATGGTGGGTGTAGGGCCAGTAGTATTGCATATACAAGCTTGACTAAAAACCTTAACCAAGGCGTGATGTGACGGTGACGCCGACGCCGGGGTGACAACATAAGCTGTAACTATTCTTCGAATAATCGAGCTAAAAATGCAGTAACCGCCTCAGATGCTTATATTTTCTTTTACAATGTTACCCCACCCATCTTTTTTTTGCCAGAAATCTCAACATGACTGAATTTGTCGGAATTGATTTCATGAAAATATGAGACACAGAGGCTTTGGTATGATTTTTTCTATCACTTATAGCACCACACCATTTCCTGACTGGTGTAACTTGCAGGGTCGGTACTGAAATATATAGAAAATTGTCCACCCCATTTTTACCACTGTCCCGTGAGACCTTAACTGGTGTCAATGTAAAATTTTAATGCAGTCAGGTTAGGCCATCCATAATTATATCTCTGTTTCCTGTAACCAGACCGACCCGCTAAAAACGGTGCGACCCGATTTTTTTTATTGCAATTTCGTTTACAATTTTCTTCTTTTTTTTTTTTACAATTTTGTTTTCTTCAATTTAGTGCTACAGTGGGTTAAAAGGGTTAATATAATCTCTGGCCCTAAACGGCATACATGTTCATACAACAAACATACAGCAATTGACATACTTTTATTGCAAGACTTGCAATATTGAATTTAAAAATTATTAATATTAAAAAGGTACAATATTTTAACACTTGCAATGCAAGTGTTAAAATATTGTACCTTTTTAATATTAATAAATTTTAAATTCAATATGTCATGTGACAGAAAAAAAAAAGAAATTGCCTACCGACCGACCCACTTCTAAAATTCTGGGTCGGGTTACAGGAAACAAACAATTTTTTAAGGACGGCCTTAGCAATAAATTGCTGTGCTTTTGATATGATTTTCAACCTGAATTGGATCATATTCACAGTCTATAGTTACCTGGTAACCGTCAAATACCAGTTTACTCTGTGTCTTCCAAACATTGATACGGGATGAATTCATGCGAGATCACAATTTGAAATGTGTAAACAGTGTGCAAAGAAGACGTGTTTCAAATATGTTTTAAGGATTTAGATAGAGGAAAAAGTTACTCGACCAGTCGGACGGTAATTTCCACTCGTCCGAGGACGATAAGCACTCGCCAATGCGAGCGGGCGAGTGGAATAGCGAGTGGAATGTTACACCCCTGCAGATTGCAGATGCACACACATGTCTACACTGGTCATGGAGACAATAACGCGAGTTTTATCTGATCTTGGACAATATATGAATTACCAGTGTCAGATTGATTGGCATTTAATGGTGCGACAACCTGCCATCTGATTGGAGTTAAGTGGTCTCAAGTGGTTTGTGGACGTTATTGAACAATAGAGAGACAGACAACCTACTTCTCTATGACCTTTAGCTCATCATATTCTGAGGATGCACGGCATTGCTGATGAAAAATTGATAATATTTTGTGCATACCCCGTATTCATGCTAACAAACAGGCCAATCAAACTGCTTAATTTCAAGTATGAATTTGGATGAAAATTGATTGGTAAAGACCGAGCTGCTGTGCTCAGCCTCAGCCAATAAAACTACCTGATTTTGAGAACATGCTCAGTAAGTTTGATTACTTTCTGAGTACATACTCCATTCCCAAGCTTGAAATCAGAAAGTTTTATTGGTTGAGGATGAGCTGTGCTCAGTCTCGGCCAATCACACTGTCTGATTTCTATGTCCCTACACTGATCACCGTTCCATGAATGGAAGGAACATTGCTTATGCGTCAGCATAAAAGTTTCTTTATTGAACGGTGTTTAACGGCCTAACAACAGCTAAGGTCATTTCCGAGCGTGAGTTTCTAGTACAAATTAAGACGAACGTTCTCAGGACGTTACATAAAACACAGGCCCAGATCACCACTCGATGAAAACACAAAGCTGCAGACCATCCCCAGTGGCAGTCATAATTCACTTACAGAAATGTGTATTTCCTTTTTGCAGACATTGAGATCCTGCTCATTGTTGACAAACATTCGCTTCAGGGCGTAGCGGTTGCCATTGGTTGCCCGCACCAGGAAGACGACAGCAAATCCACCTGAAACGTACAGAGATATTGATGTTGGAAGTTGCTGGTGTTAACACTACAATGCTGAATCAAATGCTGTCGTCCTGTTGATTATTTTTTATTTTCTTTCCATTTTTCTTATTACAAGCATGGTTTGACAGTACTTTAGAATCATTTCCAATGGAAATGATTCTAAAGTGCTGTTAAACCATGTTTTTATTGCGAAAGACGAAAAATATACATGTAAAAGAATAACAGAAGACAATTTTTGTTTCCCCGGCCCCCAAACAGTGACCAAGAAAATGGGGCTGCAGGGATTCCGCTGGGGAAAATAAAAAAATCGCCACTTCAAAAAAAGAAAAGAAAAAAAGGAATAACAAATAGGATAAAAATAAACAATTGGTGATAAAAAAATACAATTTTCGAAAATTGTAATTTTTTATCGCCAATTGTTTATTTTTATCGCCAATTGCGAAAGTGGCGATCGCCAGCCGAATCCCGAGGGCTGACTGAGATTTTCACCAATATAGCTCCTGATCAACTAGCACACTTGTGGAGTGTGATGCGGATTTTCTTTCCGAAAACCAAGAATGTTTCTCTAAGCAATGAACAGCAGCGTAGATCCTGATCAGACTGATACACAGGCTGCAATGGTACTACACTGTTTCGTAGCAAGTCACATATTCATGTTAACACATGGGAAACTGACAGACAAATGGTGCTTTTATGCTTACCAACAGGGTAGTCAGAAATCAGCCAGTCTACATTTCTCAGATTTATTTTTTACAATAAATCGCCTTCATGAACACCAGTAACCATATATAACTCCCAGCACAAAAATATTTACACAATTCCCTAACATTTGATTGGCCCGTAGCAAGTCTCTGTCCAAAATTTATATCCCAGTAAACTCCCACGCTGAACTACTTTCCGTAACCGTGAGGCGCAGTTAAAATAATTCTTAAGAAAACGGAAAATAAACACATTTTCTTGATTAATTTATTTCAAATGCTGGAATTATAAGGAATGAATGGCCTTTTTGTGGAATTTATCGGGGATATAAACTTGGAAAAGTCGCGGGAATACTGGACGAAGGCCATGTGATTTTGTACCTTTGGACATCTACGTAATTTCATTAAATTTGTTTACAAAATTTTCCGTAAATAAAGTCAAAAGCTGACACAATTTTCAGAGTCAACTTTTGACGCCATTTATGGAAAATATTGTAAATTTTGTAAACGTATTTCATGAAATTACACAGATGTCCGAAGGCACAAAATCACATGGCATGTCTCATTATGTTACTGTCATTGGAGGAACGCGACAGTGACTGGAGATATGGAGCTTATGGCGCTTGTGGTGACTAGTGTAGTTCCTTATCAAATATCTGGATCTACACTGATCACAAAACCCATAAGACCCATTTCTCCAGCCAAAGCCACAAATAGGGTGTACGCTGTTTGTGACCAGAGAAGACAGAGATCAACTTTAATACACACTGTGCAGTTCTTAGGGTCTACACTGTTCGCCATTCTGTCCATGACACACATACTTCAAGGACACAAATTAAACCCAGGCTGAGCTCCAGATAAGGTGCATATTGGCGTATTTTACACACTTACATGTATGTTAGCAGAATAAATTGATTATCAAAAATGGGAGCAGAGCTCCAGATAAGGTGCGTATTGACGTATTATACGCAATTATTTTAGCTGAATACGCATTGATTATCAAAAGTGGGAGAACAAAATAAGAACAGCAATGTGAAAATATGCATTGATTTTTAAATTGAGTAGTGAAAATACTGTCATAAAGTTGAAAATTCACTTAATTGAGCTGCAAAAAGCAAAAGTGTTTGCTTTTTGCAGCTCAATTAAGTAAATTTTAAATTTGTTATATATTTTTTCTCATTTGTTCCCTATTTAGTAATGAAAAAAATCAATAATCCATTTGTAAAAGTAAAATATGCAATGATTTTGAAATCAGGGGGTATAGTACGCTTTAGACACAAAACTTATCTGGAGCTCTGAGTGGGAGTACAAATTATTATTAAATACCGATGTGAAAATATGCATGGATAGTGAAAGTACTGTAATAAAGTTGAAAATTTACTTAGTTGAGCTGCAAAAAGCAAAGAGATGTTTGCTTTTTGCAGCTCAAATAAGTGAATTTTTAAATTTGTTTACTCTTTAGATACAAAACTTATCTGGAGCTCTGCCCCGGAGTGTGCCGCCAGACCAGGAACTATAATATGTTAATATGCCCCATTTCTCCAGCGCATAAAACATTGAAAATGAGGCACATTCAGATCTACATTTACATGTAGTTTCAAATGACATTATCGTAAGTTGAATGCCAGTAAAAAATTACATGTTAATTAGTTATTTGATAATGCCTGTATTAATGGTGTCTGAGTGAATTGTAATAATGTAATAAAAGATAACAGAAAATACATTTTTTTATTTTTGTGGGGGCACACAGCGCCATCAAATTCTGGCGAGACATTTTTTTGTATTGAGAAATAAACAAAATAATCAAGTTTTCAATACAAGGCAATTGCCAGTCAGGGATTCCGCTGGCGATCGCCACTTTCGCAATTGGTGATAAAAATAAACAATTGGCGATAAAAAATTACAATTTTCAAAGAAAAAAAATGATTTTTTTTTTTTGAAGTGGCGATTTTTTTATTTTCTCCAGCAGAATCCCTGCCATTTAGTGTCTCACTCACTAACTTCATGCGATCACCCATGAAGGTCAAGGTCACCAAGGCCATGGTCACAACATGAGGAAGTCCAAAATTATTGATACAAAGGTCACGGTCACCAAGGTCACACATATGACACTGGATGGATAGCCATCAAAGTGAGAAAGCTATTGATGAAATTTGGTAACGACCAACCTAACGGATCAAGAGATATGGAAAATTTGGCTACATCCAAAATTTACGTCCCACAAAAGTAAAGGTCACCCAAATGACACTGGATGGATAGCTATTAATGTATGGAAGCAATTGATGAAGTTTGGTAATGATTCGCCTAACGGATCAAGAGATATGAGAACTTTGGCCACGTCCAAAATTTACATCCCACAGAAGTTAAAGGTACATGCCCACTCAGTAGGCACAGAATGTTCTTTATATCAGAGACATCATCCGAGACATTTTCTGGTAAAATAAACATTCATTCATCATTAACCCACGTATTGATTGTGGCATTATTATACATTTTATATCAGATGTGAATTTCCACACTATCAGGGGCGATAACCGTGTTTCCTTAAAATGTTAACAGACATAAGGATTTATACTCTGTATTTATATTTTGATGTGCAATGATCATACCGTATAATCTGTCGAAAATGTTGTTTTTTCAGGTGACGCATTTAATTAGTATAAATAATTAAAAAATAATACTTCAAGGAATATAGAAGTTATAAAAATTTAATTCTCAAAGAAACGTCTTAGGGAAAATCATCAAACAAATTATTTCATAAGGACCGAAGGACCGTGTGTGCAAAGAAATGGCAGCTTGTCTAAAGTGGCCAAGACGGATTTTTGAAAATGTATGTTATTTTAGGAAACAGATATGGAGCTGTTTTTTGCCGATAGGGGGATTGTAATTGCATGCAGTTGATAACTGTTGTGAGTTATAAAATGATAAATATGATCAAGATGTTCAGTTTTTTAATTTGTTTTTCACAAGTGAATGTCAGTAATCCGATTGTCATGAACATGAAAGTGGTTTACCCAAAACTTGTATGTATGTGCAGTAATATGATAACATTGAATATGCAACTATGTCAACTTCATCAACCCTCCCCAATATTGTGATGTCTGGCACTTGGGGCCAGGTTGCTCAAAGCAACCTGGCCTGGTTTATCCCACAAAACTCGAGTCTGGCAACCTGGTAACTGATCAGCCTTTTCTCAGATTGAAGTGGAAGACGGTGGGTGGAAACAAATGATGCATGCCATGTGATTTTGTACCTAAAAAAACATGTGTGATTTTTCATGAAATACATTTATAGAAACTGTGATATTTTTGGTAAATGACATCAGAAGTTGACAAAATTATCGTAGCAAATGAGCATTTTGCCTACTTTCGACACCATTTACGTAAAATACAAAATCACATGGAATGTCTCAAATCGGAAAGTACACAGGAAAATTCATTGGAGCAGTAATTAGAGCATTATAGGAAACTGACGTTAGATTTAATGGTGTTCGTTAGCTGCACATTTTCCACTTTATAGGCACTATATCGCTACAGCAGTGAACGGTATAAATTTGAGGAATAACATTTCAATTCTGCACACTAAAGTATTGACGTTCATTCTTCACTATATTGTTATTCTACAATATTAACGGAAAAAATTCATTGAATGTGTCAAGTTAAGTGATGGATAAACCTACGCAAGACCGGCAGAGAACACCAGGCTTATTAATATTTGATTTCTGTCCATCCTGACAAAGCCCGAATATTTAAGCAGCCTATGACGAATTTGCATTGTCCGCTGACGTAATTATTGATGTTTTTAATTAGAGACTGGCGAACATTGTAAAGCATTGGCAGACTATGCGAATCCACCACCTGGTCTTGCCGCTAATGCAATAAGCCGGGATATGTCAGAGATAGAGAGACCCAATTCACATAACCACGTTTGCTGTGTCAATTTAGACTGGTTCCCGGTAGTATTGTTTCGCTAGGCACAGATCCGGTAGGGTACCAGTCTAGTGACGAATACGAGACTGACGTTAGCAACCGCGTGTATTGATCTTTGATATGGCTTTGTGCCCCGCAGGGTGAAATTTACACATAGTAAAACTTGACAAGCGTGGTGTGTTTGAGGTCAGCCAGCTGACTTAGGCTTGCCACTTTAGATGAATCAGCATCGTGTAAACACAGTTTGCAAACTAATGATGGAGTTTTATGCATATTAAAATACAAAACATAATACATAACGGTAATTACCGTTAATGGCGTCATGCAATATTTTTCATGGAACATTTTTAATGACACCGACCGATATGGGCAAGGTAAAAGTTTTAAAAAGAGAATTATTCAAATGATAGCGGCCAGATTGTGATAATTTTTTTCCGACAAAAATGTGACATGACTGCTGTTCACATGCAAAAATGCCACGTTGGAATAAAGATTCTGATATAGGCATATGAGTAAATATGATCAAATTTTGGTGGCGATGTTAAGCGGTCACACATTTCTTGTGGCAACCGGCTACGCCCTTGCAACCCTAATTCTGGTGGCCATGCCAATACAGGTTCCACAAAAATGCAGATTCAATGTAGCAACAGCTGTTGTCAATACTCATACATGAAACAGTGAATGACTCATAATCTAATTTTAGATTTTTGCTTCAACCAGCCAGAGTGATCCGCCCCTTTTTAATAACACATTTACAGAATAAAAATGTATCATGCAACAGATTGAAGCACCTACCTTCGGCAATGACATCCTCAACAGTGACGGTGAATTTTCCGACCTGGAATACTTTCCCTATCAATGAGGTTTGCTGGCTGGTCTCGTTTTTTGAAAACAATTTCTTCATGACAGAACGATAATTGGCACATTCATTACCTTTGTATGTCTTAAAAACTGTTTAATTTAATGTATCTATCAAAGAATCTGAGGTATCATTGTAAATACCAGTATATCTGATATTAAATTATTGCCCATGTCTAATTCATAGTTCACAATTGTTGAAGTTCTGCGCTTCAAAGTCATTTTCAACTTTTGTCAGCCATATTTACTGGTGCCATCTATTCAAGTTATTTGTCAATAACTAACGAGCATCCGGTTCGATATTCCTTAAGTGCGCAATGGAATATCAATATCCATTTTTTCTTCCATCCATCGATTCTTCCATTCATCCATCCTTCCCTCCTTTACCTCCACCCATCCATCCACGCACCCGTCGACCACACACCTACTGAAAAAATAGTAGGTCTCACTCGTACTCCAAGAAATGAAAGTCAAGCGGAAGATAGAATATCTCTAGCAAGACCTACTTTATATTCCTTAATCAATATGGGCATACACGGTACAAACGGACTCAATCCGATAGTGTCGTATACTATATACAAAACATATGTTCTTCCGCGTCTTCTGTACGGGTTGGAAGTGTTGCCGCTTATGAACCGACAAATTCAACAGCTCGAAAGCTTCCACAAAGATGTACTCAGGAGAATAGTCTAGATCTCAGCCAGTGTGTACGGCAACAAAACAGTGTATCTATTATTAGCGCCACTCCCACTGGAAGCAGAGCTCCGCCGACGGAACAAAAAGCTAGGTAGTATTTGCAGAGTTAGTGTCGATGCTCCAACTATTCAAGCAATCAAAAGGAAAAAGAACTAAATGAACAAAGTGCGTGAATTGCAAAAATGCCATCACCTACAATAACTTAAAATCACCAGAAACGCATTTACTTATGAATTAAGAAGGAACAAATGCAGTATGAAAAGAAACTCGCCACTATGGTAAATACAGATAACATACTTTTTTGGAAGTATGTCAGACTACATTGCACACAAACATAACGGCCAAAATGTTAAGGATGCAAAATGGAGAATTGACGACAGGCGAGCTGGAGAAGGCTGGAACACTGAGCAAACACTTTTCAACTGTCTTAATGAGGAAGACACCATGACTATCCCTGCAATTGATAATCTATCAGTTAGTATATGCATCCTAATAGAATAAATGAAACGCATGATAATACAAGTAAGGTAATTAAACAACTTAAGCCACCAAAAGTACAAGGAGCCGATGACATTCACTCACGTGTTATAAAAGAGTGCCAATAATCAATTATGAAGCCAGTCACAGTACTGACATCTACAATTAACCGATACAGGAAAGTAAGCTGTCATAAATTTGGAAAACTGCAAATGTAACCGCAATATTGAAATGCAACCTTACCAGAAAATACAGACCTCTTAGTATAACACCAATATGCTGTAGAACACTAGAAACAAATATAATAAGTTAGACACTTAGTTCAGCATCTAACTGAAAATAACGTAATATCAATATTTCAACATGAGTTTAGACAAGGGTATTCATGTGTCACACAATTACTGTAATATATTGAAGATTGGACTGAAGCAATTGACAATGGAGAAGACTGGACAGTATATATCTTGATAGCAGCTTTCGACAAATGTAAGTTCCACACCAAAGATTGATCAGTAAAATAAGAGGATTTGGCATTGGCGGCACAGTTTTCGGATGGATAATTAAAGGACTTCCTACCTGACAGGAAATAGTAAACTTGCCACAGTTCCCTCAGTAAATTCACTTAAAGGTAGGTTAAATCAGTTTTTGATGAGGTAGGTTAAATCAGTTTTTGATGGGTATCCCATTAAATTTAATCCTACACTGTATAAGTAAGAGCAATCATGGACGTCGACTCGTGAAGTAAAAGAAGGGAAAACAAGAAGGACAGGGCCTGAGAAACTATATGTATACACGTTTAAATGGACCTATTATAATTAGTCGTCTATACCCGGTCTCAATGAAGTGTTTGAACTGTTCTCACTAACGATACGTAATGCATCAGTCAATGTAAGTCCCCGCACCCCCCCTCCGGGGGAATAGCGGGGCTTATATTTTCGCTGCTGTGAAAGCCCCGGTAAAAGCCCCGCACTGCGGGGCATCATGAAATGTTAAGCCCCGGGGTATGCCCAGGTAAAGCCCGGTTAAAACCCCGGTAAAGCCCCCGGGGTGTGTCCCGGCCCATTTGTAAAAGCCCCGGTAAAGTCCCCGCACTGCGGGGCATCATGAAAGGTAAAAGCCCCGGTGTATGCCCCGGTAAAGCCCCGCCCTTCCCCCGGAGGGGGGGTGCGGGGATTCACATTGACTGATGCATAATTATTTGCAGAGTTAGCATTTTTAAGATAACGCTCATCATGCAACTTACATCGTTCAACCAGACTCGACCTGAGTGCTCCCATAAGAAGGAGGAGCATCCTTTCGATGAACATGATTTACAATAACATGCCCGGAACTTCGAAAGAAACTACGTGAATTACGCTAAAGGCGATACTCAGAATTAGCCGACAAAATTATATTGGAGCCCTTTTTCTGCTGTAAAAGACTTTGCGCCGTTATGGTCAACGTGCTTTATTGTACCTTATTGTAAGCTAGCTTAGCCAAGTCACGTGATAATTACCGAAAATTTCATAACCGGAAATGAGTCTCGGCTTTATTCGTTCTACATATTGACACTTGCTGAAATGGAGGTTTTCCCACTTGACTTACATAAACTACACGTTTCTCCAGAACGTGGGTTTCTGCTGGATGCGCCATTGGTAGCGTTGTTATTTAACGTTTAAGCTGACATTCATACGTCATTACTTACTGTATTTATTGCATGACATTTGTTTAAAATGTTGTTCGAACCGATTTGTGTCCAGGATAATCAACTGACCAGTAACCGACAGTGCCAATGTTGTTACCACCGTTTATGAACTTGTGTCTTAGCATTCGATCCACTGACAAGTCCACTTTGATGCATTCTATACACATAGTTATTTTTAAACAGAAACGATATGCTTGTCATGTGTAAGCTCGGAATAACAATTCATTGGCATTGAATTATCATTGATACTGATGACGTGTGAAGGTCATAAAAATATTTGCAATGAACACTCAGCAGCTGACTTGATTTGTGGTTCTTTTGTGAAGTCACTTATAATTCATTCCTGCTGTCAAAGATAATATTGTTTACTCAAATACTCCGCTAGCCATTTATTAGCTGCACATTTTTTTATTTATAAGCAATGGGTTACAAATTATACATGACAATTATAATATGCAACCCATTGCTTATGAATTGAAAAATGTGCATCTAATGAGTTGCAAGCAGAGTATTTGAGTAAACAATGGAATAGACAATATCCAGATGTAAACTCGCTTCATACATCAACCTGGTGACATTCGTTGAATCTCACTAAAATTTAGTATATATCCTTGCTGTCGAATGGACATAAAACCACAATCCATTAATCAATCAACAAATCAATCAATCCAAGCAGCCAGTCAATCATTCATTATTTACAAATAAGAAGGGACATCTCATCTGGGACACTAGTAGCCGACTTCACCAACATTGCAAAGTATACTTTTCAAGCAAAGTATACTTTGAGGGAGAAATTTTCAATTTTAGGATAAATTTATTAATTTTTATTATACTGAATTTATTACATTTTGGCTGTGATAATGGAATAAATTCAGTATAATAATTCTGCAAACTTGTAATCATCAAATCTATGCAGTTGTTAGTTCTATATGAAATAATGCATTTCAGGAAAAATAAATTATTACTTTAGTGAAATCGGCTACAGATGCAGACTAATTAGATAATATAAATTGTTGTTGCTGTAGTATCGGCATTGTCATGATTAAATATGGACTGTGACTGGAGAGATGTGGTTTATGGGATTTGTGACCAGTGTAGCTCCTGATCAAATAGCACTCTCCTGTAGCTTGATATATATATATCGCTTGTTAGAAGTATGACAGGTTATTCATTGATGGAATTGCAAACAGTGCAGATCCAGATCAGACTGAGTGGATGCACATGCTGATCTGGATATACACTGGTCGCAAATCTCATGAGCCACATTGTCTAGTAATAACCACATATACCATGTTAACTTGTTACTTGAATTAATGAGGAACCAATTGTATTATTTTAGGAAACCCTTCCCAAATACTTTGAGCCATGGAACCAACACACCAAGTCCATGCCTGAACTGGTGGCCAGCAAGAAAATGAGAGATTCCGTCCGGCAGGTTTGTATTGGGGCCAGCTGATAAAAGGAACATTGCAACATTTGCATCAGTCTGCACAGCTAGTCACCATTTCAACCGATAGTTGGTCATGTCTCTGAATACTTAGTAACCATATGTTTACACCAGTTGTGAAGAAATACCATTTTGTATGATGTAGTGGTTTTCCCATCTATATTATGAACTTGGTAAACATCGCAAAACCCATTCAATCAACTGCTGTGTTTCAGATGGCGACGTTGGACTATAAACAACTGTCAGGGTACAAACAACATAGGCTGGCCCATCTGCAGCTGTCAATCATGGCCGCTGGCTATATCTGGCAGGATGGCGACTCTGGGGTTCCCAAGGTATCTCATGTGGTCCATCCAGACCACGAAAAAGGATAGTCTCCTATATACACCGCACAGGTCGTTCAGATGAGACTTGAAACCGCGGACACATGTCTATATGGCTATTGCTGGGACGTTAAACCTTTGCACATTTCACAGTTTTGTAAGCAGGGATCCAGCTCATCATTGTTACTGTTACAATCAATAAATCAATAGACTGATAAAAAATATTTTTCATGGATATACATTATGTTACATTGACTGAATGGTGACCGGCGTAGATCCTGGTCCAACTGTGGATATAATGTATAATGTTAGCCACACAATGAGACTTTATGTGAAAGACTTTCTGATTTAAAGACATGGAATTTTCCTGAAAGAAAGTTAAAAAGCTCTAGATCAGGGGGCGTTTCCAGAGAATGTTTGAAACACACTACTGTTCTGGGGGCCGTTTCACTAAACTTTATACGACTAAAATGTTCGTAAGTGCAAATTTAGGATCGTCTAGAAACTTCAATTGATGGATTTACATTTATTGAGCATAGGCTTACAAACAATTTAGTCGTACGAAGTTTAGTGAAACGGGCCCCTGGGATAATGATTTAGCTCATGTTTGTTGACAAAAGTGCCAGAAAATGGATCTTACAACGTTTACCACCACTGCTCATCTCTGTTCTATCACTCCAGTTGACTTGCTGCCATCAGCTAAAAAAATAGAGTGCAGATTGTTGCGATTGTCAGATTCCCATTGACAAGATGGAGATCTATAATCGTTGAAAATGTATGGTTTGTTTTATCATCCAGTTTTCCTATGGTAATCCTGTTTCTTCTATAATACATGCCAGTTGCTGCCGGAGTGTATATCTGTGCCATGGTGCGGTGTGTCCAAGGTGCTCGGTCTACAGCCCGTCCTGTCCCACGCCTCACTCGTCCTCGCCAACTGGAAACGCGACCCAACTGACGGGTATTGGTTGCATCTGTAACATGCTCCAAACTACATGTGGCTGTGACTGGAGAAATGGGACTTATGAGTTTTGCGACCAGTGTAGATCCAGATCAGCCTGTGCATCCGCACAGTCTGATCATGATCTGCACTGTTTGCTATTCCATTGTCATTTTTCTAACAAGCAATATAGATTGTTATCAGGCTAATGGAGTGCAGTATATGATCAGATGCTACACTGGTAAAAAAACCCACAAGCCCCATTTCTCCAGTCACAACCACATAATTAGACCGAACAAAGTTCTTTCTCTGTTAAGTGTCCACGTGCGGGTAGGTTTTGAGTGTGGTTCTATGAAAAAACAAACAAACTGTGTATGCTATTTTACACTATTTACTGGTGAAGTAATATGATTACCGGTATTGATTTGGGACTTGTCTAAGTTTTAAATCCGTCCATGAATAGAGTTTTCTTATTATTTAGTGGCAATTTAAATTTATGGTAAAAACTTCCACAACCTTTTGCACACTGCAAAGGGTTGAGGAAGTTTTTAACATAAATTTACATTCGGTTTTTTTTTCAAGCCTTTTTTTGTTTTTTTACCGGATATGTAAGTAGGTTTTGGCTATCCGGGTGAATGCTTAACAGAGAAAAACAATGGCATGGCCTTGTGATGATGAAAACATTTATTTACAATTTCTTTGTACAGCTCCAACATTGGATTGGATTGTTATTGATTACACATGATGCCTGTGATGGGAATAATGGGGCTTATGGCATTTGTGGCCAGTCTGTTTCCCATCGGTTATTACACTCCTGTCATTTCGTAAGGATCTACTGTCTGTTTCACGAAACCTGCTCAAATTTTACGGCTATATAAACAATGCAAAAACGATATTTTTTTCGAAAATATTAAATTATAGTAAAATTTAAGAATGAGCCTACTTTTTATTTTCGTGAAATTTGGTCAAATATTGATTTTATTACGAAAAATTGATTAGTCTATGGGAATTTAACATGGGGGAAACAGAGGTGGAGGAGCTGAGGGAGGAGTCAAAAACAAAAAAAAATTGTAAATTGACTCTGAAACCTCGCTATGTAGCTCGGAAATGATCTAAGAAAATAAAAGTTACATTTTGAAAATCTGTCCACTATTTCTGAAATTCTAAAAAATATAAAAAAGTTCCCATGGATGTTAAATCCCCAGACATCTTCACTCTGTGATGATGTCTATGGGAATTTAACATGGGGATTTTTTTTTTTCGCAATAAAATCAATATTGGAACACATTTCACAAAAGAAAAAGATGACTCATTCTTAAAGTTTGCTATAATCTCGTAGTATAAAAAAAAGAAAAGTTTTTCCATTGTTTATATAGCCGTAAAATTTGGACAGGTTTCATGAAATAGACGGTATGTAGTTTGTAGAAGCATGATGGATGATACACTGATCATATAGTCACTTTTTGGGGTACATTTAGTCGCCACGCTGTTCATTTGTCCGTCTGTCTGTCCGAGATTTGCGTAAAAGTATAAGGCTACATACTATCTTTGTTACCGTAACTCGGATTGGCATGAAACTTCATATAGTAATTTGTCATCATCCATATTTTCCATTTCTGTGTTGCAGAGTGTTCCATTGCCTGTATGAGTTGCCAGGAGGACAGGAGGCGGACTGGTTTATTGGTGTCACGGCTCGGATGGAGATGGACTTCGCCCAGGGTTTACAGGTAACAGTCACCGTTTCTGAAGTCGTTCAACTACAGTGACATGCCTCTATAGCGGACATGCTTGGAGGTACCCAGGCTGTCCATTTTAGAGAGTTTCTATTGTAATTCAGTCCAATGAGCACTCCTGTAGCATATTTCACCAATATTGCACAGTATACTTATGTAGCAAAGTATACTTTATGGGAGAAATTTTCAATTTAAGGATATTTTTTTTTATTTTTGTCTCGCCCGCGAAAGCAGAAAGCGAGACTAAGGTTTTGCTTTTCCGAGTCGTCGTCGTCGTCGTCGTCGTCGTCGTCGTCGTCATTCAATGTTAAGATTTTGTGTTAAGGTCATTACTTCAACACCTTATTAGCTACAGTCATCAAACTTTATACATCCCTTTACTATGATATGTACATGAATATAGGACTATTCTCTGGGCCCCAGGGTCAAGGTCAAGGCCCCAGGGTCAAGGTCAAGGTGGAACAAGGCGAGACATTTGATTCCGCGGAATTCTTGTTATTATACTGTATTTATTACAGTATCACAGCCATTTTGGCTGTGATAATGTAATAAATTCAGTATAATAATTCTGCATAATTTTAATCATCTACTATATGCAGTTGTTAGTTTTATATGACATAATGCATTTCAGGAAAAAATAAATGATTACTCCCTGAAAGTATACTTTGCTAGATAAGTATATTTTGCAATTTTGATGAAATCGGCTACAGAACATGGTTTTATGTTCTGTAATCATGACCACATATACCCACTCCGTGCCAGTGTAAAATGTTTCACGGCGAATAGGCACCAGATTCCTGATTAAATTACATGCAGAAGAAACTGCATAAACACATTTTTGTCTAGTATCTGGTGCAAATTTAGTGCGCCGGTCACGAGACGAAAACTGTCTTTATGTAGTAGCTCTTAGTAGAACTGAGTGGTATCTCATCAGGAAACCGGTGCATTTTTTGACGTGAAACATTTTACACCAGCGTAGTGCAGCACCAGTCACAGTGATACCATAAACTACAGTGAAACCCAAGGTTTCTTTGTGTCCTATTTAACCTTCACTACGCGGGAGACAAAAAATGTCATCTGCTGTTTTTCATTTTGGCCTTAATCCTTAACAAAAAACCTGTTTTGGCAGCACATGAGAATCGTCTCCAGTGGAGACGATTCTCATGCGCTGTCAAAACAGGTTTATATCGACAAATATTGAAAATAAAACATTTCCACCAGATGACAAAATTTAATTCAGCGTAGTAAGGGTTAAAGGCACTGTCTTACACATATTCACATTCTGGATGTAATTGGTTACCCCCATTTCATGACATATACTGATACACAGGTAGCAAAATTTTGAAACATTTTTCTTTTATTTTCTTCTATTTTATCTTTGTATTTTTACTTAAATCATTTGATTGCCTACCGCATCTAACATACTACTATTTTACTATTAATTTCTTCTTCATCTAAATTGCTTGGCCCTAAATGATACTCATTTGTGTAGGTGGGCCGTTAAGCACCATTCCATTCTATTTCCTTTATTTCTTCACAAAAAACATATGTTGCGAAACGATTCAAATTAGGGTTCGCAACATAAGAAATAAGAAAAATAATAAAAAATATTTTCATTTTTCTAAAAGGCATGTTTCGAACATAATGGGTTAAGCACTGTATTTATTGGACTGTATTACAGCACCTGTTGTCGGCGTTGATATTTGCCCAGCACCAAGAGTTGACGGAATTGATAACCAGTCTGGACGGGATTGCCGCCACCATACACAGGATGAAGGCTTCAGTCGCCACCATGCACGGTAACCAGAGCTACAGATAAGCTGCGTATTTGCTTAACCCTTTCACCCTTAACCCTTTCCCTGTTTTGCGATATTTCGACTCATCCAAATCCAAAACATCTGAATAAAAGAATCAAATGCTGGGTCAAATGATGGTTAAATTATCTGATAGAGTAGAAAACATTGTGGGAAAAGGAGAAATTGCTTGTTACAAGCAATTTCTCCTTTTCCCACAATGTTTTCAAAAGCGTATTTGCTTAACCCTTTCCCTGTTTTGCGATATTTCGACTCATCCAAATCCAAAACATCTGAATAAAAGAATCAAATGCTGGGTCAAATGATGGTTAAATTATCTGATGGAGTAGAAAACATTGTGGGAAAAGGAGAAATTGCTTGTTACAAGCAATTTCTCCTTTTCCCACAATGTTTTCAAAAGACATCTTCTGCAGAGGCGTGAAAAGTTGTTTCTATCAGGGAAAGGGTTAAATACCAAATTAAAATTTCCAAAAACCCAATTGAAATCAGAAGTAGCGAGTATCAAAAAGCAATAGAAAGTTTGTGGTACGTTTATCATGCTGCAGAAAATAATAAACAGATCACAAATATAGCATATTTTTCTTATTTTCCATGACAACACATCTTGGTATTTCATTAGAATTGTCTCCAAGGAGACAATTCTAATGAAATGCCAAGACATGTTTTCATTTCGAAGCAAACTATTCAATAATTGCTGTCCGTTGATGTGTAAACAGTAGTGAGATTTTATTTTACCCAATTAAAATGTTGAAATACCCAATTGCTTCAGAAATGATGGAATGACAATACATTGTACTCAATTACAAATTCCTTATCTGGAGCCCTGGGTAACATCACCGACTGTTACATTAGATGTTTCTGATAAAAATGTGAATATTTGTTATTTTGTTTCAGCCATCTCATTTCTTAGTATATATATATAATCAAAAATGTAACACAGACACTCGGGCCTGCCATTTCTCGACCATCGTAATGGAGCATTTTACATTGACAAGAATAGAAATTTGCATTTATTTTCCAAAAATTCTGACATTTTACTTACAATTTCAAGCATAGTTCTGCTCTTTCATCGCAATAATGAAAAATAATGTGCAATGTGATATCTTTGATTACAATTATCGTGGTTAACTTGGTGGTGCGAAAAGCTTGATGCCATTTTTCTTTGGCAGTCTCCAGCAGTCTCGTAAGCATTTGTACACTTTGTTAGAAATGAAGAGCAGTGTAGACTAACTAGAAACACAATTACTACCCCGCTCCATACCTCTCGCGAGGGTAACAATTTAACCCCATCTCTTTAATGTAACACATGGAAGAGTAATTTTTGCAATCGGTTATCCGGCTTGTTTGATATGTTAGCGATATAAAACTGTCAAAATTATATCAATAAATTATTAATAAACAACATATACATGCAAATTGGTTATTGTACCGTGTCAATGTGTTTATCCGATAGTTACATGCATATCTTGTAAATTTGAAAGCTTTATCTCCTTATGTTGAATGTTGAACAACAGATGGCTTCCATGTGAAAATGATTTTCCTGTTCTATTTTATTTTTCAATTTACTGGTTCTACATCAAACATTATTACTAAATTTTGACCTACATACAACATGTTTGGGTATGCCCTTCGGTTGCTCACATTTTTTTAATGGGTCAAATTGTAGCTATAGACAACATATCGGAGGCGAATTATTATAGCTATAGACTAATATGCTGTTCTTATTCTACATTTGTTTCAATGGTGCCAACCAATTTTGTCACATGGCACCTCAAAGTATCTGATTATTAGCAAAACACTTCTGGGCCTGTGCTTATAAAACATCAGCATGTGCTATGTTGAGTCTCTGCCAATCAAACTACCTACGCGATTTCGAGTACAAATCTTGAGAACAGGCAAAGAAAGTTTTGTAAGCATGTGCCCAGGCTATTTTAATTTTTAACAATTCTGCAAAAACCAGGAATCCACTTTTCCGTTTCGGCACAATGCCTTTATCAAGGAATTAGTTTCTACTAAACGCTAAGTGGCATCCATTACTTAGCGTTTAGTAGAAACTAATTCCTTGATAAAGGCATTGTGCCGAAACGGAAAAGTGGGTTCCTGGTTTTTGCAGAATTGTTCAACATATCGTATTATTGTGGAAAGCTTACTATTTTGATTTTGTTACCTTGACTGTACAAAACCTTGCAGAAGATCTCCATAGCATTGCCAGAATGTCTCGATGTTTATTTTCAGACCGGTTGTCGGCACAGACGTTCTATAATGTGATGCGACCGTTCCTTACTGGGTAACCGCAGCCACACAGCTAGACTAAACTGAGTGTATAACAGCGACCATAACTGATTTATAATCCTCATTGCAAAGTAATCGCAACTTACGTACACAAACTTCAACAAAACTCATTTGCCAGTCATTTTCTACCATTTCATGCTAAAATCATTTTGAGCAGCTTTCAAAACCTACGTTTTCCTGCCGACGAACTTTTGGCTATTACGGTAAACACATTAAATCTTCAAAATATTTAAAGTACTTTTTCATCAATAACAAAAAAGTGACCCTCTCCAATTTTTTTATTTGATAAAATTTGATCAAATATTGATTTATTGCCAACATGGGGGCTAAAAATAGATTATTTAAATAAAAAAAATTTATTTGTACATAATTAGCAGCTTGTATAATACTTTGCGATATTTTGCTCAATAATTGTTTTTTAATACATGTACATTAAAGGGACAAATATGTGGTAAAAGTATAAAATTTAGATCCAAACCAAACTGTTTTATTCATGTTTAAATGACGTCAGTCATGCGGGTCTCGTCACTAAAAGTAAATCCAATCCATAAAATATATATTAAAATAAAATTTAATATAAAGTATAATAATTCTGCATAATTTTAACCATCAAATATGTGTTCTATATGAAATAATGCATTTTGGGAAAAATAAATGATTACTCCCACAAAGAAGATCTGAGATCTGTAGCCGATTTCATCAAAATTGCAAATTATACTTCTCTAGCAAAGTATACTTTGAGGGAGTAATCATTTATTTTTCCCGGTAACTCACATGTTCCCATTTAGCATGCTTACTCTGACAATACAGTATATGTATTCTGTATGCAGGTGGGGTGGAGAGGGCTCAGCTTTGCCGGCCGGTATTGTGTACGAAGGTGTTTCGGATAAGCCGATGAAGGTACACTTGTTTGTATAGTCGTGATATAAAAATGTGGCTGTTACTCGAGAAATGGGGCTTACTGTCTTTGTGACCACATGGTGTTAACAAATGATGTCCGTGTAATGACCGACCGTAAACAAGTCGGTGTACATTTTTGCAAAAGCGCATGTTATATTTGCTGATAATGAAACGTTAAGGAGAGTACCATGCTAGTGACTTTTTAAATTTGAAATTTAATAGGCTCGGCACGGGAATGGTAGGAATTCCGCTGCGAGCCTCTACGCATTTCCTAGCCTTGCCTGATAAATATGATGTCGAAAGAGACTAGCATGGTATTCTCAATGCAGAGCTCCAGATAAGCTGCGTATTTGCTTAAATACTCAATTAAAATTGCCAAAAACCCAATTGAAATTAGAAGTAGTGAGTATCAAAAATCAATAAAAATTTGTGGTACCTTTATCATGCTGCAGAGAACAATAAGCCAACCACAAATATAGCATGTTTTATTTTTCTCTCAAAATACATCTTGGTATTTCATTAGAATTGTCTCCAAAGAGACAATTCTAATCAAATACCAAGACATGTTTTCATTTAGAAGCAAATTATTCAATAATTGCTGTCTGCTGATCTGTAAACAGCAGTGTGATTTTATTTTACCCAATTAAAATTTTGAAATACCCAGTTGTTTCAGAAATCAGGAGTGAAAATACTCTATTACTAATTGCTTATGTGAAGCCCTGCTCAATGTATATAGGTGATACCGGTAATAGTTCACAATTGTACTTGCACACACACACGCCACTCACTAATATATGGGCAATTACTATACCGCCGTGTATTATCTTCTCTTTTTCTTTCGTCTTCAGAATATGTGAAACACATTGTCATATAACCAAATAGTAACAGATAAACGCCGCACCTGAACTCGAATAATAGCAAATCGTATATAACGATAAGCCGCGAAACGACAGTAGCTGGGCCCGAAAACATATTACATCATACTTTGCATAACCAAATATCGATCATTCCCTGCCTGATATGTTATGCCCTGACCAACCGTCATTTAATGCACATATTTCGACTGTATGGCAGATATTAGTAAATTCGGAAACAGACTGGCCAACGGTCATTGGCCTGTCATTTTTGGGCTCAAATGCCCGGGTTTGGAAGGTCCTCGAGCCAATTCCTACCCTTAAATATAAGATAACAAAAAAAAGTTCACAATAATTGGCCGGAACAATTTTCAGCCATTTATTTTTCTGCCTACTAAACTGAATGTGACGGGAAGTATTTTATGTCACCAGATGACGGGCGGGAGTGCAGCCCAGAGCTCCACCCTCCAGAGTATAGACGCGGCCCTGGGGGTGGTCCATGCACCCGACAAGCTGGCCTTCCTGCAGAACATGCGCACCTACATGCCGCCCGCTCACAGGCAGTTTATAGAGGCCATCGCCGCCAACTCGCAGGTCAGGAAAGTCGGTGAGTTGTTGTTACAGTATTTATTCAAACTCGCCGGAATTTGTTCATTTACTCTTTGCTAGTGGTTTAGAGAAGTGTAGTAGTTTACTGTCTGTTTCACGAAAGCTGCCCATATTTTACGGCTATATAAACAATTCAAAAACAAGATTTTTTTGGATAATATTAAATTAAAGGAAAAATTAAGAATGAGCCTTCTTTTTATTTCGTGAAATTTGTCAAATATTGATTTTATTGCGAAAAAACAATTTCCCCATGTTAAATCCCCATAGACATCTTCACGGAGTGAAGATGTCTATGGGGATTTAACATGGGGAAATTTTTTGAATTTTAGAAATACTGGACCGATTTTTAAAATTTAACTTTTGTTTTCTTAGTTAGATCATTTCCAAGCTATCTAGTCAGGTTTCGGAGTCAATTTCCAAACATTTTCGTAGTTTAGTTTCTCATGAAATATGATTCTGATTTCAATATATGTTTCTATTGCATGTACAGAGCTCCAGATAAGCTGCGTATTTGCTTAAATACCGAATTAAAATTGCCAAAAACTCAATTGAAATCAGAAGTAATGAGTATCAAAAAGCAATGAAAAATTTGTGGTATAATAAACAGACGACAAATATAGCATATTTTTCCATGAAAACACAACTTGGTATTTCATTAGAATTGTCTCCATGGAGACAATTCTAATGATATGCCAAGACATGTTTTCAGTTAGAAGCAAACTATTCAATTATCGCTGTCTGTGTATAAAACAGTAGTTTGATTTTATTTTACCCAATTAAAATTTTGAAATACCCAATTGCTTCAGAAATGATGGAGTGACAATACTCAATTACTAATTCCTTATCTGGAGCCCTGCATGTATACACAAATGTATGAAAATCATTATATGATCAGCATTCTTCAAGACACTGCCATTTCTACACACGTACTTCAACAATGTCATATTCAGCAAACATATCATACTAAGGCTGATTTGCATACACCTTGCTTTTATAGTTTAATATGTTTTTCAATTCCTGTCCATTCAGTGAATGGAAGATTAGCTTTGTGTAAAATGTGCTACAAAGTTCTCTATGTTTCACCTTGTCCTGACTTGTGGTCATGACTGGAAAAATATGGCATATATCATTTGCAACCAGGGTAGACTCGGGTCAGCCTGAACATCCACACAGTCTGAAGGGTCTGCACTGTTCGCTATTCAGTCAATGAAACACCTGTTATTCTTCTAACAGATTCTTATCAAGATATGCTGGCAGATTATAAGTGAGATGGGCCACAAATGCCATAAGCACCACATTTGTGGCTGTGACTGCTGGAGGAATGGGGTTTACTGGCCCTTGAGACCAGTGTGGACCCAGATCAAACTGCACATCTGCTCAGTCTGGTCAGGGTCTGCATGGTTCGCCATTCAGTCAACGAAACAAATGTTATCCTTCTAACAAACAATACAGAGCCTCATCAGACTGCAGCAGTGTGTTAGTAGATCAGAAACAACATTTGATGCTGTGACTGGAGAAATGGTGCTTCTGCAATTTGCAACGAGTGTAGATCCAGATCAGCCTGTGCATCCGCACAGTCTGATCAGGATCTGCACTGTTCGCAATTCCATCAATGAAACACCCATCATGTTTCTTACAAGCAATACAGATCGCTATCGGGCTACAGGAGTGCTATTTGACGAGAAGCTAGGCAGGGCACGGTTGCTCAAAACCTATGTTAGCTTAACAGACTGTTAAATCCTTAGCAATGCTAAAGATTTAACAGTCTGTTAAGCTAACAGAAGCTTTGAGCAACTGGGCCCAGGTGACAAATGCCATAAGCCTCATTCCTCCAGTCACAGCCACATTTATGTTCCCACAGTTGCGAGCAGTAAGCTGGATCGACTGACGTCAGCGTATGACAAGTGTGTGACGGCCGCGATAGACTTCCGCTCTTACCACATACAGATCGTCGCCAAGTAGGGCTGATTTTATGTTTGCCCGTGCTATGCATGTCTGTATAGGAATGATCGATAGTCCATGCTCTGTCAGATTTGTTAAAATGATCACCCTGTGATCAAAAACATATGTCCAAATGTTGAATAGCTCCTGATCCATTTATCATAGCATTACCAAATTTCAAAATAGCTTCCTCATATTGATATCTGTCCATCCAGTGTCATTCCGGTGACCTTGACCATCACCTAGGTTATAATAATTTTGGATATACATCTAAATATTGAATATCGCCTGATCCATTAGTCTGATTATTACCAAACGTCACCAGTAGCTTCCTCACTTTAATGGCTATCCACCCAGTATAATTTGTGTAAATTGACCTTGGTGACCATGACCTTCGTATCAGTAATTTTGGACTTCCTCATATTGTGACCTTGACCCTGCCAATGCTTGGTGACCTTGACCTTAATGCCGATTGCCTCATTTAGTGGGTGAGACACTCCCTAGCGATCGCCTTGTCTGCAGTAAACATTTGTATCATTGTGTGTGTTTCTAGGTATATTATAGTGATGGCGGGGAAAGCTGACCGAAACAAGGAATACGAGGCTGTGGCCAAGAAAGGTACCGGCGGATCAAGTGAGTATCATGCTTCATATTTGTCACTGTGATTGGTCCAATGAATCATACTTTTACATTGGTTAACCCTTAGACCGCTATCTTATTTTTTTTGTCGTTTATTTTCTATTTTCCATTTTTATCATCAAAAACATGCTTCGACAGCACTTTAGAATAATTTACAACATGCTTTGACAGCACTTCAGAATCAGTTCCATTGGAAATGATTCTGAAGTGCTGTCAAACCATGTTTTTATTGAGAAATAAGGCAAGATATAAAAGCAACAGCAGACGACAATTGTTGTGAGTAGCGGTCTATGGGTTAAAGAAATGTATTCATAAATGTGCATCCTTCCTGGAATATTGTTCTTGTGTATTTACACATGGCAGGTGTCTACTTTTTATGGAATCTTTTTTCATCAGCTGTCATACCATGTGTTCTTTCATGCACCATACACAAACATACGAGTCACGACACGTGATTTTGTACCTTCGGACATGTGCATAATTTCATGAAATCCATTTAAATTTACAATATTTTCTGTAAATGGCGTCAAAAGTTGAACAAAATTTCAGAGTATTATATTCCTTAAGCCGTTGCAAGAGTGAACTAGCAGATCGGGAGCTGGCTACAAGACATAGTCCCCATTTCTCACAGGGACAATTACTCTCAGTTTCAATGAAACCTGCCCAAATTGTATGGCTAGTGCAGAAACAATTAAATTTTCGATATTAAATTTTATCAAAATTTAAGAACGAGCTTTCGTTTTATTTCGTAAAATTTTGTCAAATATTTATTTTATTATGAAAACTGATTTCTCTATGGGAATTTCACATGGGGGAAAAGGTGGAGAACCTGGAGGAGGAGATGTAAAACGAAAGATTTGGGAAATTGAATCTGAAACCTGTCTACATAGCTTGGAAATGATCTAACTAAGAAACAAACATTAACATTTTGAAAATTGGTTCGCTCTTTCTGAAATAAGAAATTTTTTGCCAATAAAATCGATATTGGATTAAATTTCAAGAAATAAAAAGAAGGCTCATTCTTAAATTTTGCTACAATTTAATATTATCGGAAAGAAATATATGTATTGTTTTTGCATTGTAAAATTGGGCAGGTTTCGTGAAACAGTCAGTAGTGAATGCTACCAATTACTTCCAGGTATTTTACCTTTCCTGAAGAGTCTGAGATAGCAATAGTCTCATTTGAGAGCACTTTAGAATAATTTACAACATGCTTTGACAGCACTTCAGAATCATTTCCATTGGAAATGATTCTGAAGTGCTGTCAAAACATGTTTTTATTGAGAAATAAGGCAAGATATAATTTAATATTATCGGAAAGAAATATGTATGCTACCAATTACTTCCAGGTATTTTACCATTCCTGAAGAGTCTGAGAACTACAACAAGCAATAGTCTCATGTCTGACGAGCCACCTGCGAACACTGAAGACAGTTAGCATACACGGTTGACCATACAGATATACATGTAATCTGTGAACAATGAATAACAACTAACTGGTGGACATGACTAACCTTTAACCTACAAGGTGTTGTCTGTGATTTTCAAGGTTAACCCTTAGACCGCTATCTTATATTTTTTTTTGTCTGCTGTTCATTTTTATACCCACTTTTTTTGTAAAAAAAAACGGGTATATTGTTTTCGTCACGGGTGTCCGTCCGTCCGTACGTCCGTACGTCCGTCCGTACGTCCGTACGTCCGTACGTCCGTCCGTACGTCCGTCACGTTTCTTGTAACTCGAAAAACTTTTTCACCTTCATACCTACGCGCCTGATATTTGGTATGTAGCTTCGTTATCATGTGCAGATGCGCAAAGTGAATTTGGATTTTTCATCCGACCCTCCATCATGGATTATCTCCCCCTTTCGGACTCAGAATTTCCCATTTTTTCCTCGTAACTCGAAAAACTTTTTCACCTTCATACCTACGTGCCTGATATTTGGTATGTAGCTTCGTTATCATGTGCAGATGCGCAAAGTGAATTTGGATTTTTCATCCGACCCTCCATCATGGATTATCTCCCCTTTCGGACTCAGAATTTCCCATTTTCTCCTCGTAACTCGAAAAACTTTTTCACCTTCATACCTACGCGCCTGATATTTGGTATGTAGCTTCGTTATCATGTGCAGATGCGCAAAGTGAATTTGGATTTTTGATCCAACCCTCCATCATGGATTATCTCCCTTTCGGACTCAGAATTTTCCCATTTTTTTCCTCGTAACTCGAAAAACTTTTTCACCTTCATACCTACGTGCCTGATATTTGCTATGTAGCTTCGTTATCATGTGCAGATGCGCAAAGTGAATTTGGATTTTTCATCCGACCCTCCATCATGGATTATCTCCCCCTTTCGGACTCAGAATTTCCCATTTTCTCCTCGTAACTCGAAAAACTTTTTCACCTTCATACCTACGCGCCTGATATTTGGTATGTAGCTTCGTTATCATGTGCAGATGCGCAAAGTGAATTTGCATTTTTGATCCGACCCTCCATCATGGATTATCTCCCCCTTTCGGACTCAGAATTTCCCATTTTTCCCTCGTAACTCGAAACACTTTTTCACCTTCATACCTACGCGCCAGTGCCAGTATAAATGTGCCAGTGTATGATATTATCTAATTTATTATACCCACTTTTTTTGTAAAAAAAATACGGGTATATTGTTTTCGTCACGGGTGTCCGTCCGTCCGTACGTCCGTACGTCCGTCCGTACGTCCGTACGTCCGTACGTCCGTACGTCCGTCCGTACGTCCGTCACGTTTCTTGTAACTCGAAAAACTTTTTCACTTCATACCTACGCGCCTGATATTTGGTAATGTAGCTTCGTTATCATGTGCAGATGCGCAAAGTGAATTTGGATTTTCATCCGACCCTCCATCATGGATTATCTCCCCCTTTCGGACTCATAATTTCCCATTTTTTCCTCGTAACTCGAAACTTTTTCACCTTCATACCTACGCGCCTGATATTTGGTATGTAGCTTCGTTATCATGTGCAGATGCGCAAAGTGAATTTGGATTTTTCATCCGACCCTCCATCATGATTATCTCCCCCTTTCGGACTCAGAATTTCCCATTTTTCCTCGTAACTCGAAAAAAACTTTTTCACCTTCATACCTACGCGCCTGATATTTGGTATGTAGCTTCGTTATCATGTGCAGATGCGCAAAGTGGAATTTGGATTTTTCATCCGACCCTCCATCATGGATTATCTCCCCCTTTCGGACTCAGAATTTCCCATATTTTTCTCCTCGTAACTCGAAAAACTTTTTCACCTTCATACCTACGCGCCTGATATTTGGTATGTAGCTTCGTTATCATGTGCAGATGCGCAAAGTGAATTTGCATTTTTGATCCGACCCTCCATCATGGATTATCTCCCCCTTTCGGACTCAGAATTTCCCATTTTTCCCTCGTAACTCGAAAACTTTTTCACCTTCATACCTACGCGCCTGATATTTAGTATGTACCTTCGTTATGTGCAGATGCGCAAAGTGAATTCCCATTTTTGATCCGACCCTCCATCATCGATTACCTCCCCTTTCCGACTCAGAATTTCCCATTTTTTCCTTTTTCCTTGTAACTCGAAAAAACTTTTTCACCTTCATACCTACGCGCCTCATATTTGCTATGTAGCTTCGTTATCATGTGCACATGCGCAAAGTGAATTCGGATTTTTTATCCGACCCTCCATCATGGATTACTTCCCCCTTTCGGACTTAGCATTTGGGGAAAGTGGGTATATTGCGATGGCGCGCCATCGACTTTTTCTAGTCTATTTTTATCATCAAAAAATGCTTTGAGAGCACTTTAGAATAATTTACAACATGCTTTGACAGCACTTCAGAATCATTTCCATTGGAAATGATTCTGAAGTGCTGTCAAACCATGTTTTTATTAAGAAATAATGCAAGATATAAAAGCAACAGCAGACGACAATTGTTGTGAGTAGCGGTCTAAGGGTTAATCTTGCCTAACATACAATAATGTAACAATATAATAATGCATGAATGAAGAGGTAACAGTATGAATATATGACAATGCGAAGCTATTTGATACTTTATTTTAGATGAAATATATATCAATTTAAATTTGGTATCATTCATTTTTTGTCGCGCCCGCTTGCGGAAAGCGCGATATAGTCGGCCGTTTGGCGTACGTACGTACGTGTGTCCGGTTAAAGTTTTTGGTTAAGTTGTTTGGTTAATTAAGTTTGGTTAAGTTTTTTGGTTAAAGTTTTTGGTTAAGTTCTTTGGTTAAAGTTTTTGGTTAAGTTGTTTGGTTAAGTTTTTTGGTTAAAGTTTTTGGTTAAGTTCTTTGGTTAAAGTTTTTGGTTAAGTTTTTTGGTTAAGTTTTTTGGTTAAAGTTTTTGGTTAACGTTTTTCGTTATACTATATCTCTGCAACTGCTTTGCCCATTACCTTGAAACTTCACATGGGTGTTTATCATCATCTATATTTTCATTCTACCCCCCTGCCGTTTGGCCCCTGTGCCCAATGTCAAGGTCAAATTACTTTGAAGTTTTTGGTTAAGTTTTTTGGTTAAAGTTTTTGGTTAAGTTTTTTGGTTAAGTTTTTTGGTTAAAGTTTTTGGTTAAAGTTTTTCGTTATACTACATCTCTGCAACTGCTTTGCCCATTACCTTGAAACTTCATATGGGTGTTTATATTCATCTATATTTTCATTCTACCCCCTCCTGTGTGGCCCCTGTGCCCAAGGTCAAATTACTTTGAAGTTTTTGGTTAAGTTTTTTGGTTAAGTTTTTTGGTTAAGTTTTTTTGGTTAAGTTTTTTTGGTTAAAGTTTTTCGTTAAAGTTTTTCGTTATACTATATCTCTGCAACTGCTTTGCCCATTACCTTGAAACTTCACATGGGTGTTTATCATCATCTATATTTTCATTCTATCCCCCTCCCGTGCTGCCCTTGTGCCCAATGTCAAGGTCAAATTACTTTGAAGTTTTTGGTTAAGTTTTTTGGTTAAAGTTTTTGGTTAAAGTTTTTTGGTTAAGTTTTTTGGTTAAAGTTTTTGGTTAAAGTTTTTTGTTATACTATATCTCTGCAACTGCTTTGCCCATTACCTTGAAACTTCACATGGGTGTTTATCATCATCTATATTTTCATTCTACCCCCCCCCCCCCTACCTCCTGTGGCGCCCCTGTGCCCAATGTCAAGGTCAAAATTACTTTGAAGTTTTTGGTTAAGTTTTTTGGTTAAAGTTTTTGGTTAAGTTTTTTGGTTAAAGTTTTTCGTTATACTATATCTCTGCAACTGCTTTGCCCATTACCTTGAAACTTCACATGGGTGTTTATCATCATCTGTATTTTCATTCTACCCCACTCCCGTGCGGCCCCTGTGCCCAATGTCAAGGTCAAATTACTTTGAAGTTTTTGGTTAAGTTTTTTGGTTAACGTTTTTGGTTAAGTTTTTTGGTTAAGTTTTTTGGTTAAAGTTTTAGGTTAAATTTTTTGGTTAAGTTTTTCGTTATACTATATCTTTTTTTTTAGTGTCCATGCCTCGCCACAAGGCGCGACATGCAGGCCGCGGCCATCTAGTTAATACTTAACAGTGGGTGGTTGGTCGGGCGAAAGCGATGGCGTAAATTAACGGTAGGGGTTCCTCCTTCTAGGAATCACGATGTGCCTGGTTTTGTCCTCCGGTACGTTTTTATCTTTGGCTCTTTTGTTACCTGGGAGCTGAATTGGGTTATTGCCCATTATAAAAGTAGTAGGATTATTGCTGATCCTACTGCTTTTGGGAGGGGGCCAAGTGATTCTGATGTGGCGATGATCTGGCATCAGATCAGGATTATTCTGATTTCAGGGCTGAATATATAGTTTTGTTATTGTAAATATTCAGTTCTGATTTTGGGATTTTTCCCCCATTTGTACATGTACTTGAACATGTACATTTGTACATGTACTTGAACATGTACATGTACTTGTACAGGTAATATATGGGATTTAGTTATAAACCCATTGACCCAGCCTTAACTGACCTTAGCTGTTGATAGGCCGTCAAACCTCAACAAACAAACAAACAAACAAACTCTCAAGATTGACAGGTCACAATATATATATATTTATTTTGCTAACAATTTATACACACAAGTAAAAGCTTCATTTCCATTCTGAAAATATTTATTTCATGTGCACTACACAATTTTGTTTTAATGGCTAGAGCATTGTATTGCTTTATGCTGAATAAAATATGTTGTTTGTTTGTTTGAATATAATTATATTCATCGATGGTGGAAAACCTTACTAAAACAAAGATTTCATGAGCTAGAGAACGAAAATATGGATGATGATAAATATAATGTTCGACCATGTCCAGCCATGGGTAAACGTTTTCCGTGGCACAAGGGAACTGTTTGAACCCCAAGGCCACAAGCCGCGGGTTCAAACAGTTCCCGAGGGGCACGGCTGGACATGGTCGAACGTTATTGTTACATTTCATCAGAAATGTCTTTTAATTTGAGCATTTATGCAGTACTGTCGGTACCTTGATATTCTGCTCCATCCAAAACAGCTGATTTGTACATACACATACATCACGTAGGCATTGGCTTTGCCCCGGAATGAGCATTGTCTACAGCCATGGTCAAACAGCACGCGCTGTACGTTTGAACACGGCTGTGAGCGGTGTCGAACAACGGCAGCCATGTTACAATAATCGTATGAAATCCAAAGTCATATCAAGTTTAGTGTTGTGGAGATAGGTATACAAACAGTAAAATAATAAATATATTTTTCCCTCGGCAAATGAAAATCCTACATTTTCCCCGGCCTTAAATTACCTTAGCTGTTGATAGGCCGTTAAACCCTAACAAACAAACAAACCTACATTTTCTATGTTTATATATTTTTGACTGTCACTGGCCTCATATTTTGACTATATGTTGTTGCAGTAGTAACAATGAATCGGTAGAGCTGGTGGGACAGTGCATTGATTGTAGCGATCTCAAGCAATGGACATTAGTGGGATGATGTACATGCATTTAATAGACTACATATTTGATATACATGTACATGCGTTTAATTGCCTTTAATAGACTACGTTTGATATACATGCCTAATTGTCTTTAATAGACTATATGTTTGATGTACATGTCTAATTATCTTTAATAGACTATATGTTTGATGTACATGTCTAATTATCTTTAATAGACTATATGTTTGATGTACATGTCTAATTATCTTTAATAGACTATATGTTTGATGTACATGTCTAATTGTTTTTAATAGACTATATGTTTGATGTACATGTCTAATTATATTTGACTATATGTTTGATGTACATGTCTAATTGTCTTTAATATACTATATGTTTGATGTACATGTCTAATTGTCTTTAATATAGACTATATGTTTGATGTACATGTCTAATTGTCTTTAATATAGACTATATGTTTGATGTACATGTCTAATTGTCTTTAACAGACTATATGTTTGATGTACATGTCTAATTGTCTTTAATATAGACTATATGTTTGATGTACATGTCTAATTGTCTTTAATAGACTATATGTTTGATGTACATGCCTAATTGCTTTAATAGACTATATGTTTGATGTACATGCCTCATATGCACCATATGTTTGATCTACATGCCTTTAATATACCATTATGTTTGATCTACATGCTTTTAATAGACCATATGTTTGATCTACATGCCTTTAATAGACTACATGTTTGATGTACATGCCTTTAATTCATTTCATGCCAACGATAAACTATTTTCCTAGTGGAAAAAATGATTATTTTTATTATTTCTCATCAAAAGTATATGTTGTTACCACTCAGTTGAACCGTCTCGTCGAGACGGTTAAAATGAGTGGTAACAACATGTACTTTCATTGAGAAATGAAGTAAATAGAAAAGAAAATGTTGGTAAATTTTTATAACTGAATCTGTATCCATCATGAACTATGTTGATAGGCTACATTTTATTCAGGGAAAGTGACTAACTGTGGCAAAATGGTCAAATGTCTTTGTGGCCTGGCGCTACACTGGTCACAATCTTGTTCAGACCATTTTTGTTGTGGTTAGCCACAAGTAATTTTCTCTTTAATAAAAATCTGACTGACAAAATCTGACAAGATTGCTTGCTTGGTCCCAAATTTACAGATGGTTGTGCCAAAATGTATACATACGAGGGGTGTTCAAAAGCTACATGGATTTTTGCAATGATTTTGAAGGTTTATTGAAGTTCATGAAAGAAACTTATATATCCGCATTACTGTAATAACCCTAAATATTTGAACACCATTCGTTAAGGGAAACGCCTAAAACAAATTGTATCCAAATTATTGTTATTGCGGTAAACCAGTAAAACCAGTACAACCATACAGATTTGCTGTGGGAAACCAGACATTTATATGTGTTTCCTGCAATAAATTGCATCTAAATATTTAGGGTTATTACTGTAGCTGTTTTCAAGATCCCCGAAAAAAATAATTCGGGGGAGCATATAGTTACCGCTTTGTCCGCCGTCCGCCGTCCGAGTTTTACATTAAAGCTTTTCAAATTGCTATATCTCTCTGACTGCTTGGGATATCAACTTGAAACTTCATATACTTAAGATTTACCACTTCCTTAGAAACCATAGCTGTTGACAAGCCATTAAACACCTTTAAGTAAATAAATAATAAATAATTGGTCTTCTATGCCATTAAATGAATGCAAAAGTCCAAATCGTTTAATAACACTCCTCGGAACTATTGTATTATATTTTTAAACTAATATTTTATTTCTTATGCTCCTGTCTTTGATAATTGGTGGCCATTTTCATTGTGTGATTTGTCATCAAACCAAACCAAATGGTGATCATAATGTACGCTGTTGTTATCAAATTATTGCGCTCCAATTTACATGTATATGCATAATCTCAACGAATCTACCCATGTCGTGATGTACATGTAAATGGTGAATCCACCCTTAATATTTGACTGTGACTTGAGAAATGGGCTTGATCCAGATCAGCGTGTGCATCTGCAGTCTTATCAGGATCTGCACCAATTTCTCCAGTCACAGGCACATATTAGAATGATCACTGGTATGGGACCAAGCAATCTTCTAGTACAGACAGCCCCGTGCAGGCACCGGGGTGGGATCAACTGATCCTGAGAATAGTGCTGCAGTAGCCATTGCTTGTCGTAAAAGGCGACTAAACTGGCTTAACGATTGGGTTCATACTTTCCGGAACCTACTATACCGGATTTGGCCCTCATGTACATTTTTGGCTTTCTTGTATGTGAGAGTTGAGTCAGGCTATGCCCCATATATAAAAGTAAGATTAGCGCTAATCCTATTACTTTTAGGGGATGGGATAAATGATGCTGGTGTGGCGAGGGCCTGGCACCAGATCAGGTTGTTCTAATTTCAGGACTGAATATATATTTTGATTGTAAATATTGAGTTCTGAAGTTGGGATTTACCCCCCTCGGACAGGTGGATACGGGACACGACCCCGTTGACCCGTCTGCGTGTAGACTCCCTGAGGCTTGTACCTCTATGTCAGAAAAGCGGACGTTAAACCCTATTCACTCACTCACTCACTCTATTATGGACGAGAGTCGGACAACTGGACACCTGGAAAAGGATAGAATGGGACCTTTATTAGGATTTAAAACACGAATGTTTCGCCAACAGCTACATTTTACTTGGCATAAAGTGCGCATGCGCAAGTATAATTCGACCAGGGTTAAATCCTACATCGGTCAAAATGGGACCATATAACAAAAAATAGGGACCCCCGGATTCCCACACTACACTCTCCCCTCCTTGAAGAATGTCGCCCCCGACATTACGACTGCCAAACTTTTGTCCAGATCACTTAATTCTCATGTACTGCTAAGAAATTCTAATCGCTGTGTCAACAATACCAAGCACAACAGTGTCAACTTGAATACTTACTATGGAGCCGCATGGAGCTCTATATCATATAATGTGCTAGATTACAGGTACTCTCCATACTTACCATGCAACAGCCCAAGGTGTCAGATCTGGGAAAATGGCCATTTTTCCCTGAATCTGAGTAGCAATACCACTTACCTTGTTCAAGCACCATGCGCAGACTTCTCGTCATCTAATACCGAGTTCAACTAACCGTGCGCAGTGGTCATCGACGCAACCTGATAGCTTCTAAGCAGTCCAAGGGGTGATCGAACTACCATTGACCATCCATGGGGGTGGTCCAAACCAAACTAGTGGTGATGGATATCCAGGTAACATCTGCGGATTGTTCCATGGAACTGAGAACTGATTTACCTGTGGGTAATATGTTGGATTTCCCATGGTATCATAGGTCATTCTCTGAGGTGGGTGCCTCGTACGCTGTGGATGGCTACTATCGGTCAGGTTATCACTTCCGACCGAGCTGTCAGTAACTTGGTCTGGAGAGAACAGCTTATCCAAAGCCTCTTCAGACTCTTCGTCTACTTCCCGGTCATCTGTAACACTGTCGATATCTGAACCCCTCTCAGCACGCGTACTAGCACTACTAGCTCGCTCCCACTCAGCTTCATCGTCTTCTGGGTGGTATGGCTCCGCAGCTGGATTCAACAGCGTTGACAGACTTGGAGCACTGGGTACCTCATCCTCTACAGCTCTCATAGGTTGAAAGTAAACCCCTGGCTCTTCGGATATCTCAGACTCAGACTCTGAGGTCCCCCAAGGTTCATGCGATGTTTCAGCTTCCTGCTGTCGTGTTTTCCTCCTGGGAGCCTTCTTCACCTGAGCTTCTCTTTCCAGTGTCAGGTAGTCACAGGGCAGCAGTTGATTTCTGTGCAGCACCCGACCGTGTCCTGGGCCCGTCTCTGCTTTTACCTCATAGACTGGTGAATCCTCACCTACTCTCCTGACAACTATGTGTACCTTCTCTTCCCAGAAGGAGCGCAGCTTGCCTGGACCTCCCCTTTCAGATAGGTTACGGACCAGCACCCTATCTCCAGGTTGGAACACTGCACTGCTCGGCTTCTTATTATCGTAATACTCTTTTGCCTTGCCAGCTGCCTTTGCGGCATTCTCAGTCACTCGTTGGTAAGCTTCCTCCATACAACGGGTCCATTTGTCTACATAAGCTCGATGAGTAATGGGCTCAACCTCTGTGTTCAATTTGAACATCAGATCTATAGGCAACCGCGGAGACCTCCCAAATAGAAGCTGAAAAGGTGAAAACCCAGTGGTTTCTTGCTTGGTGCAGTTATAGGCGTGGACAACTTTGTTGACGTGGCTCTTCCAGTCGGCTTTGTGATCTTTCGGAAGTGTGCGCAGCATTCCCAAGAGAGTCCGATTAAATCTTTCCAGTTGCCCATTTCCACTTGGGTGGTAAGGTGTTGTTCTTGACCGGACCATACCACATTTCTTCTGAAGATGATAGAACAAGTTGTTCTCAAACTCCCTTCCTTGGTCATGATGAAGGCGTGCAGGAAACCCAAACCTCAGGACAAAGTCGTTAAAAATCTTCTCTGCCGCAGTTTTCCCGGACTTATTTGTAGTGGGGTACGCTTGGGCGAATCTCGTGAAGTGGTCCATGACTACGAGTATATACTCAAACCCACCTTTGCTACGTTCCAAGTGGACGTAGTCAATGGATACCAGTTCAAAAGGAGATGTCGTCACAATGGGTTTCAGCGGTGCTCTTGGTAGCACATTGGGTTTCTTGTCCCTCAAGCTGCCACATACCTGCGTCATGAAATGTGTGATGTCCTTTGCCATGTTTGGCCAATAGAATCTATCACGGGCCAAAGCGATCACTCGTTCCGCACCTAAATGCCCCATTTCTTCGTGAAGTTCTTTCAGGACAAGTCTGTGGAATTTCTCTGGAAGCACCAACTGTTTAATCGGTTCACTGTCAGGTGCCTGGTATTTGCGCTTGAGAAGACCGGTGTCATCAAGGACGAATCGATTCCATTCGCGGAGAGCCAATTTACATCTGGAAGACGAAGTGCGTTTTTCTCTGCCTGTGGGCCTCTTCCCAGACTTGACATACTCCAAGATCTTGCTGATAACTGGATCAGTCCTCTGGGCTTCTCTAAGATCTTCCTCTGGTACTAAAAGTACTTCCCTTTCCTCGTCAATAATTGAATCAACCTGAGAGTGGGATAAAGCTGATATCCAGATGGAGTCCCCTTTACTTTGAGCCGAAAGAGCGAAGAATGAAGCTTCGACTTCAGTACCGGAAACTTGATTGGTACAGTCAGTCATATACTGATCGATGTCTAATGGCATTCTGGACAACCCGTCGGCGTCGGTATTTAACCTTCCTGGCTTGTAGAAAATCTCGAAGTTGAAATCAGCTAGTTCGGCGACCCAACGATGACGTGTGGCATCAAGGCGCGCTGTTGTCAGTATGTAGGTCAACGGATTATTGTCTCTGTAGACTGTAAACTTTGGTGCATAGTAGAGGTAGTCCCGGAACCGCTCCGTAATGGTCCATTTAAGAGCTAGAAACTCGAGCTTACCCGAGTGCAGGTGGTAGTTTTTCTCGGCTGGTGTGAGCGTTCTCGACCCATATGCCACCACTTTCAGTTTCTTGTCATCACCTTGCTGATACAAGATCGCCCCGAGACCCTCATGTGATGCATCCACATGCATGACAAATGGCTGATCAAAGTCTGGGTAAGCCATGATAGGAGTAGTGCAGAGTATTTCAATAAACTCTTCCAGGATGCACTGATGTTCTGGTTTCCACGTCACTAAGTGAGTAGAGGGCACCTGACCATTTCTCTTTGATTTTACTTTCCCCTTACTCTGTTTCGGCTTGTTGTTGGTGGAATCTGGCTTCAACAGATTATACAGAGGGGTGGCCCTTCTGGAGAAATCAGGAATGTACTGCCTGTAGTAACCGAGGAATCCCAACAACTGACGGACATCACCAACTGTCTTCACCGATTTCTTGGCAAGTTCTCGCACGGCGGCCGTATCAGCAGGATCCATCCGGTAACCATCCTGGGAGACTAGGTGACCAAGATAACGAACCTCTCGCTTAAACAAAGAACATTTACTTGGCTTCAGCTTGATACCCGTCTGTTTTAATCGTCTCAGAATAGTACGTACATCTTCTACATGTTGCTCGAACGTCTTCGAGTAAACGAGCACATCATCAAGGTAAGGAATGCAGATTTCGTCGCATAGCCCTTCTAAACAAGACTCCATGTATGTCTGAAATGCACCAGGGGCCCCAGTAAGCCCGAATGGGATTCTAATCCATTAGTAAAGCCCCCAAGGAGTAATGAAAGCAGTCAGGTGCCTGCACTCCTCCTTGACGAACCCCTGGTGGTATGCCTTTCCTTGATCTAGAACGGTGAACCACCGGTTGCCACCTAAACTGTCAAGTGAGTCTTGAATTCTGGGTATAGGTTGTCTCCCCTTCAGTGTCTTGCGATTCAGCTGTCGGTAATCGATACATAGACGGAGGCTAGAATCTTTTTTTCGGACACAAACAACTGGGCTAGAATACTGGGATGAAGACTTCTTGATCCACCCTCTATTTACCAAATCAATAATGTAGTCTTTGACCTCCCTGATGAGTGGTTGAGGTATAGACATATACGTCTTCTGCACCGGCTCACTGTCTACTAACCTTATGTCCATCTCGAGATTGGGCACACAGCCAACGTCATGATCACCTGCGGAGAATGCGTCACGTTCCTCATACAGTAGTTGCCTAATCTTGGTTACCTGTCCATGCGTTAGCCCACTGGTCTCGAGTTCTATCGGTGGTACGATTCCAGTGTCACTTACCTTTGCGCCAGTGTCACTTACCTTGACATCTGGGTCAGTATTACTTTTATTTTGTCCAGTGGCAAGTGAACTTACCAATCCCGGATCCTCTTCTGTGGATTGTTTCTTAGCAAGATGGATGACAGATTTTACAGCTTGTAATGTACCCAAGTTAGAACATTTTCTGAGGATAATATCATGCTTGGTATTGTTGATAATGGGCACACTGACGCGTGATGTAGATCCTTTTGGGACATGGACAAGAGTTTCCTGTAAATCCAACCCCTCCTCCCAAGGTGTAGCTTCATTAGGAACAAATAGCGCTGGAACTGTATCCCCAATCAACCCTGAGTGAACAACAACTTTTATCCATTGGCATGTGGCTGGTGGAATAGAAATACTCTGTTTGCCAGTTTTCACCACCCCAAAATTGTCGGTGTCTGCCCCCTTCACTAGTGTGGATAGTTCAGCAATGTCAGCAGAGCTTGGACCAGCTAGCGAAGTGCCAAGTTGTTGACGGAAAATTTCCTGGCCCACCCCATCTTGGTAATGTTTAATGACATTGAACCCTACAATAGGCCTCTCTACACTGGATAAATCAGTAACAAGGAATGGTACCGATAAGGGTAAAGAAGTATGACCTTGACCTTGAGATCCCAATTGGAAACTTATGTTTTCCCAACCCTGGAACGGCATGGTTGTACCCGAAGCGGACCTAATTTCCACTAACTCATTTAGAGGATGAACGGTTAACTCAGGAAAAAGGCTGGACGGCAAAATTGAAACCTGCGCCCCAGTGTCCCACAAGCAATCAGTAGGTTTGTCATTCAAATTACAAGTAATGATACACTGCTCGCCAATAAGCTTTGCAACTCTGTCGTTTTGTTTTTTAGTCAGTTCATGTACGACACCTTTAAGAACACTAATATCAGGGTCTGGTTCATTCGGCACAATCAGCTTCTGAATCAGACTGAATGGACAGGCATATAGATTTGTGTTGTGACCAGTGTGATCGTTGGCAAGACTCAGAACAGTATACTGCAGTTTTACAGCCTGAACATTGCTTGATTATATCATGTGTAAACCTAGCAGTTATAGACTGATGACAGTTGCAACATTTGATATTATCGGGACTATCTGGCGAGGACAATTGTATGTTTGGGGTCACTCCTGTCCCCGGTGGGGTGACCCTGTGGCGTTTCCCGACAATTTATCTGCTAGCTTCACTCGACATCCCCGCTGCCAGTGGTTGATACTACCGCACTTGAAACAATGATCACACTTTTCCTCCTTCCCTGCTTGTTTACAATTCGGGCAGCCATTTCGGCGTCGAGGTAACGTTTTCCTTTCAGTCGGCGACTTAACAACTTTACCATTATTTTTGTCCACATGTTGCCGCAAGGACGCGATTTCTGCTCGAAGTTCTTCTATTTCCTTATTCACTTTATTAGATTTTTGTTCACTATTACTTGAATCATCAGGTGCTACATGTATGGCGCGTGCATTCGCTGATTTACGCGGTTGTTCCGTAGGAATCTTGGATTTGCGCTCAGTGTCGAGCGCTGTGAGTGCGTTGATGCTTTGCACTAACTCTTCGTCGGTCACTCCTTTCTTGGTCGGTGTTGCCTGGAATTCAAGACGAATATTATCATCCCGCAGCCCCGTGGATAATGACCGCATTGTCATGTTCTGCACAAGGTCCGGGTCGTATCTCATGTCTGCTTCTTTCTGCTTGGACGCAAACAACACTTGCTGTCGAAGGTCAAGGGATCTGAATATGAACTCTTGTGCTGTCTCTTTTGTGGATTGCGACAAACTACACAGTTCCTGATACAGTTCAGTGGCTGATTTCTCTTTATAGTAACTCTTCACAATTGCGTTGAGTGTTGCTAAATCAAGATCTTCTCGTCCTTCTAGGTAACTTTTCAGTTTGTTCCCCGGGTTTATGGCTCTCAACACTGCTTCAATTATCTCCGCATCTGTGTGTCCCTTGTTCACGGCAGAGTCAATCTGACGGAGATAGCTGACGAAACTCAATCCCGATTTCAGATCACCAATCTGTCCTATGATTTTCAAGTCCCTTCGCCACACAGGTGGTACCACCGGTCCCACCGATCCCCCAGATGTGTATCCAGTCGTTGACCCTAGTGGCGTCAACCACCTATCGACTTGGTCGAGGCGACTGTCTCTCTCATCACTGGTCCACACATCTTCCAGAAAGTCACCAATAACACCAGTCAGTTCTCTCCTGTTCAACGACGCAGGATCACTGAGAGGTGCCACTCGCAGTGCCACTTTCCGTAGTGTAGGATCATCTGTAGTGCTGTAGAGCTTCGCCTTTAAGGCCAACATAGCCGCGCTGAAGTCGTTGTCATCCATCTCTCAGGTAATCAGCGATGACGTCGGAGATGATGGGATCCCGGACGAGCCCCCAAATTGTTACCCGCTTCTATTATGGACGAGAGTCAGACAACTGGACACCTGGAAAAGGATAGAATGGGACCTTTATTAGGATTTAAAACACGAATGTTTCGCCAACAGCTACATTTTACTTGGCATAAAGTGCGCATGCGCAAGTATAATTCGACCAGGGCTAAATCCTACATCGGTCAAAATGGGACCATATAACAAAAAATAGGGACCCCCCGGATTCCCACACTACAAACACATCCACTAAAATGTTATCAACATCGCCTATCAGTGTAAATGTTATTCTAAATTCCAATTTTGCACTTACAAACTTCTTAGTCATACAAAGTTCATTGAAACGGGCCCCAGGGGCCGTTTCACTAAACTTTGTATGACTAAGAAGTTTGTAAGTGCAAAACTAAAATTTACTGCACAGTTGCCGTTTGTAACCGATTCTGATAAATCTTTGGTAGATGTGTTCAGATTCAACGACCCTTACATGTTGGTGGAAAATTGTAGCAATAATGTATCACATTGATGTGTAAAGTACCGGTAAGTTTGCGTTTGTGGAGCGCATGGTCGAGTGGTGTGGGACATCGAACTGCTGATCTTACTGTTGTGGGTTCGAACCTCACCAGAGGCGTGCATTGTGTCCTTGAGCAAGACACTTTATCCACACTGCTTCAGTCCACCCAGCTGTACAAGGGTACATACTAAGAAAAGGACCCGAGGAAACTGACAAAGTTTATTATAAGCAAATGCGTATATCCGGTCTACACTGTATGAACTGTATGAAATTTATATAGATATCTTTTATATCATATGAAGCAGTGAAATGGACCCCTTGATCTGGATATTGTAATTTCGTTGCTACATTTGCATAGCTCCCTGTGGTTAGTGTCTTTGTTTTCTAGCTGTAACAGTTGATGTCGGCGATACCGTTGATTATAATCTGCGGTTAGAGTCTTTGTTATATTATAACAGTTAATGTATGTATACTGGTGATTATAATCTGCCACCAGTGTTGTTACTTCTATGCAAATGTCTTGTTACAGTCAATAGACACCTGTCGGACAAAAATTACCTCAGGATATTTATGACCAATGTAGATCCTGCTCATCCCATGTGCTCTACATTCAGAGATTGGTAAAAATTTCTATTCAGGGGCACAGTGTTCCAAACACGGAGTGGCGACCAGTGTAAGCCCAGATCAGCCTGCGCTAATGCGCAGGCTGATCTGGGGTTACACTGGTTGCACAAATCATTGGGTACATTTTCTCACCTGATGGCTAAAATATATGTGGCTGTGACTGGAGACATGGGTTTATGGCAATTGTAGCCAGCGCAGCTCCTGATGTTCCAAGATCCTAATATCTCATAATGAACAGTCTGGTTGTTTGAAGCCGAGTCGGTGTATTCTCTCCCATCTGAAGGAGAACAGTGCTGTTCCTGATCAGACTGTGCAGAGGCGCTTGCTGGTCTGCATGTACACTGGTCACAAATGCTATAAGCCCCAATTCTCCAGTCGCAGCCACATATAATATATTTTTGTTACTGGATAAAACATCAGTTACGCCACAGCAAAAAGGGGTTATCAACTTTGCGACCACCATAGTATAAGCCTGTGGATACATGCAATATGACCATGGCCTACGATACACTGTATAGTTACCAAGGAAGTATGCTGGTCAAAGGTCAATAAATGGATTTTTGTTGTGGCATGTAACATTCTATCAACCTTATTTTATTACACCACTTCAGAAATGCAGCATATTTGGAAATTCATTCCGAAATAGGCAATTTGCAGTGCTTTGTATTGAGCAGTAACAAGGTGTATGATCACGTGGTACTAACAACAACAAGTACCAATTCAAAGTACATATTCTTTTATAGTGTCCTTATTACGTAACGGATTTTGATGAAATATGGCGCATCAAATGCGTCTTGTTAAGCTGCATTTGGTGGTATCTGTATTTTCGCCCAAACTTCTGTCGTTTTTGCAAAGAATCGATTTCCGTGTCTCTGACACGGAAATCGATTCTTCACAAAAATGACATAAGTCTGTGCCAAACTCCATAGACCACCAAATGCAGCTCATGAAGACGTGTTTGCTGTGCCATATTTCATCAAAATCCGTTGCATATTAAGGAAAATATCAAATAATACTTACTTTGGAGTGGGCGACGTTGTTGTAATCACGTGATCAAGCACCTTGAGTATTAAGGTAGATTATGCTCAATTATGCAGGATTTCTGGAGTTCTGCATACACATACATAAACATGATCATATTGTCATCCATGGACCTGGCACCAGGTCAGGTTATTCTAATTTCGGGGCTGAATATATTTGTTCTCGCTGTAAATATTCAGTTCCGGTTTTGGGATTTTCCCCCCAATGCAGCAGGTTAAAATGGGATCGAACCCGTTTGCCCGGCCTTACATGACCGTAGCTGTTGATAGGCTGTTAAACACTAATAAACAAACAAACAAACGTATTGTCATCCTTTTATGCTGATATATGTACATGTATGTACATCTGTTTTGCGTTTTATAGTGTTTTACAATAAAACCGGTGATTCCAACTATTGATGCGTTGTGATTTGCTTTAAATCCAAATGATATACATGTACAAGGACTGATACAGAAATTTGTGGGCATCTTATTGTCATCAGCACTTGTCTTATCTGTTTATTTTTTTGTTTAATGGTGTTTTACCCGGTTGACGTGGTCGTATCCGATAGTTCACCTGTACAGATGGGGGAATTCCAAAATCAGAACCCACCTCCACATACACCTCCCTACTCCACCATTAGATCCTGATCATTTTACACAGTGATCAGGGCTCGACTCATTTGTAAGTTTCTCGGCCAATCAAACTTGCTGATTTTGAGTTTAATATAAATGCATAGCAAGTATTATAATGTGGGCACGGACTTGATGTTCAGTAATCTGATGCTATGCGACCTGACTGCAAAGTCGAATCAAAAGTGGGTTTAATAAGACTAGTTTGCTTGGACGTCTGGTCTACATCGGCAAGTGCTGCGAATATTTCACTAACAAAATGGATAACGGTGTAGTCTCAGATAATTCTTTTAGGCAGCCGTTTTATTGCATCCGTGCGACTTTTAACCAATTGCACATTATTCACCTACAAGGGCATCGTTATAACAGATACACTCAGTGACCTCGTCAGACTTGGGCTGTATGAGAAACAAAACACCATCCCTTGATGTCAGACTTGGGATGTATGTGAAACAAAACACCATCCATAGACACGCATTGTCATATGCATATGAAAGGGGTTACTAACCTACGTACACACGTACATACATGGCTTTTCAACTATATCCCCTCTTGCCTACCGACGATTTGTGAATGAATTTATAAGATCTTTCACCCATATTCATACATAAAAAATCTTGGAGTTTGTTAATTTTATTTGCTTATTTTGTTTGACTTGCTTATTGAGTTAAATCTAAGATTATAATTATGGCCCTGATCTGGTGCCGAAACATCCCATAGTCGAGTCCCTTTTACGATGAGTCGGGCAAACCTAGAATTGTCCTTGATCAAGAACAGTTCAACCACCGTCAATTTCGCCGATTTCACTCGTACCTCACCCAGAGATGAAATGAAACCGGTCACCAGCCTTCCCATAACTCACATGGAGAATAACATAAACGATAACAAAATAATAACAGAATTTGTTAAAATTTATTGTATAAATCGTATGCAATTGTTCATATTCTCACATATATATATATATATATATATATACAGATCAAAGCTAAACAGGGATAAATTAGGTTTTGTATATACAATTAACAAATAACAATATACTGACAACATACTATAGATTGCGTATCAGATCATAAACTTGTAAATGAAGAGAATGAACATGTGGTAGTGTATGGCTCGGTTAAATCTGCTATTCTGGTAACGTTCCTTCCCCCTTTCCATACTACACTATCATGCCAGTGGTTGCAGACACTGTAGATCCAGATGAGACGGCTCATAATGAGCCGTCTCATCAGGATCTGCAGTGTTTATCCATATTTTTCAGACTTGGGCAAAACAAATTACAATTTTTCTAATTAACCCTTTCACCCACTGGAATGATTTTGATGTTAATTTTGCAACCAATTCAACCGTCACAAAATGATTTTCAGACTAGTCCATTTATGAAAAGGGTGTGTTTTTGTTCTCAAACATATGAAAATTACTATACAGGCCTGTGGTGTTGAAAGGGTTAATGAATAGGCAGGCCAGACATATGACTGTAACAGTGAATGTCATATTGTCGGAGAGTTAAATGCTCAAAGTATAGCTCGGATTCATGACATTTTCTGACTTCAATTGATGGACTAATCTACAATAAATGACAGGGAACACACTGAAGTGATCGCTGATTTCCGAGGCACGCTGATGGACAAATGTGAAATGTGAAAGGATTCAACGTACCAGCAACAGCAATGGTCACATAGAGACGGGACCTCGGTCTTGTCCAAAAGACCAGTGGGATGGGAATACAGGTATTAAATGCACTGGGAAATATATTACTGTGTGCAAGAATGACAACTCTTGAATGACTAATTTTCGAGTTATCTCCCTTTGTTTTTTAAAACACTAATTTCATGCATATAATCGTGTGCATGGTCTCTAATGGATGTACTTACAAATGATATGCAAAACTGGATGCGTTATGTCCAGTGATACAAATTCATCTCTTACTTGAGCCAACATTTGTATGCCTACTAACTAATCACTGCAACACTGGCAATATGAACTTCAGACATTTGCGACCAGCATAGGGCCTGGCGAGGCTCTATGCTGTTCGCCATTCAGTCTTGCTGAAATTAGAAATACATTTAGATCCTAATCCAATGGAGTGAATATACATATGGACTAGCATCTACAATTGAGACGCGCCATGTGATTTTGTACCTTCGAACATCTGCGTAATGTCATGAAATACATTTACAAACTTTACAATATTTTTCGTAATGGCGTCAAAAGTTGACAAAATTTTCAGAGTACATGCGGAATAATTCTATATTTTGTCAACTTTTGACTCGTATTTATGAAAAATATTGTAAATTTTGTAAACGTATTTAATGAAATTACGCAGATGTCCGAAGGTGGAAAATCACATGGCGTGTCTATATATATATAGCTCATGTTGAAATTGATATGTAAATTTCTTTTGGACAGATTTCATCCAGTGGAACAAGAATAACCAGATGACCGCGACCCGCATGTCGAGGCCACCGAGGGACTTGATGGTTTTGGAGTGTATTTATTTGAAGTATGTAAAAGCAGAATCCGAACGGACACACACACACACACACGCACACACACACACACGCACGTACACTCAGATGTCACTGTGATCACTATGTCTTACTTTCCACAATAACAGTGATTAAAACAGAAATCGTAAAAATACAAAATATGGCCTTTGTTCACAATTTGTTTTGTTCTCAGAGGCATTTGCTATCTTAATTCATAATGGCCGTTTGTTCATAGTGGCCTGTATACAGAAACTGTGACCATTATTGAGAGGTGATCACTAACATCAGTTCAAACATACGACTGTTATACACAGACAATACATGTACATATAACAACAACCAATCTGTTTCAGCTATGGGAAATGGTAACCTGGACAGTTACAAGTCATTGCCTCACAAACAACGATCCTATGAAGTATGGCCATGTCAAAAACAGACTGCAAATTCTTTGCATATTGGACGGACAGTAAATAAATAAAGCACATGTTCATAAGGCTGCTATACACATAGCAAGTAAGACACACCATGAAAGACTATTTTATGCAAGAACATTCGCTAATATAATCTCGTAATTATGTTGCCACATATCATCGCAAGGACAGATAATTCATTAACCCATTTCATATAATATACTGATTCATGGGGATCAAAATTTACATTTTTTTTCTATTTTCTATATTTCTCAATTAAAGTATATGTCGTTACCACTCATTTGAACCGTCTCGTTGAGACGGTTCAACTGAGTGGTAACAACATATATCTTTGGGGAGAAATAAAACAATTCTCATGTTTTCTGGGAGAAAAAGTGTGCATCTTTAACATGAAATGGGTTAATCTACTGAGCATGGAACACTTGGCAAGTAAAGGGTTTTGAATGTGGCTGTGGCTGGAGAAATAGGGCTTATGGCCTTTGCGACCAGAGTAGGCCCAGATCAGACTGTATATCCATACATTCTGATCATTGTCTGCACTGATCCGTGAAACGCACATGATGCTTCTAGCAATATAGCTCATTATCAGGTTGCAGAAATGTCTTAGCAGATTCAGAGCTGAAATAGCCATAACTACCATAAGCCCCATTTCTCCAGTCACAGAAACATATACTGATCATTATCTATTGTAGTCGTGAATGCCCAAATGTATGTTTTGTTCGCCATTGGCCCATATACTAAAATCTGTACAACTACAATCTGTCTCCATGCTTACGGTGCCCTACCACCTGCGCTGATTCTGCCAATATTTGTCCATTTATTATTTCAGAATACTGATTATTGTGCTTGAAATCAAGCAGCTCGATTGTCTGAGCCTCAGCTGTGCTACAATAATTTCAAATATGTGTCAATTTCTTTGTTTCAAAATACGTGAATATTGTGCTTGAAATCAAGCAGCTTCATTGTCTGATCCTAACAGCTCAGCCAATCAAATTGCTCGATTGCGCATAGATGTTCAATTTCAAATATTTAATAATTTCTTTATTTCAAAATACTTGAATATTATGCTTGAAATCAAGTAACATGATTATTTAGCCAGAGCTGTGCTACAGCTCAGGCTCAGCCAATCAAATTGCTTGATTGCGAGTTGGCATTGCCAGTAGATGTTCAATTTCAAATGTTTGTCAATTTCTTCATTTCAAAATACTTGAATATTGTGCTTGAAATCAAGCAGTTTGATTGCCTGAGCCTGAGCTGTGCTACAGCTCAGGCTCAGACAATCAAATTGCTTGATGGCGAGTTGGCATTGCCAAAAGATGTCCACAAATGTTGATGATCTGAGCAAGATTAACGCAGGAGGTTGTGCACAAAGCATTGTGAGCAAGTTGGTGGTCATCTGAAGACAAGTGGTCAAGCAGGCGGTCATCATCATCTTCTCTTCTTGGACTTGGAGTAGATCACACTTGTGGTTGGTCGCAGGGCTGTAATGTGAGAATACACATCACACGGGTCCGCTTGGAAACCATGAAATTTCATGAAATACGTTTACAAAATTTACCATATTTTCCGTAAATGGCGACAAAATTTTCAGAGTAATTATATTACTCTGAAAAATTTGTCAACTTTTGTAAATGTCGTGTCTCATATAGAGACTGGAGGGGCTAAGTGACTTTGGTGTGATATGGAGCTGGCACCAGGTCAGCTTATTCTAATTTCAGGGCTGAATATATATTTATTACAATGTAAATATTCACCTCTGAATTTGGGATTTTCTCCCCAATGCAGCAAGTTAAATGTGGCGTCAAACCCGTTGGCCCGGCCTTAAATGACCTTAGCTGTTGATAGGCCGTTAAACACCAATAAATCATATAGAGACTGACGTTGATTTCAAGTCTCATCCGAAAGACAAGTGGGAGACTATCGGATCAAGGATCAGTCATACATGTGTCGCATGCACATGTTCTATCAACATTTTGGCAAATGGCATGGCTGAGACAAAAGACCCTAAAAATGTGACCAGTGTAGCTCCTGACCATAATGATGGATCTTAGTTAGTTATTTCCCATTGCAAATCTATTATATATTTATCCGGTCCTATGGTTTATTTTATAGTTTATTTCTTACTGAATAGCACAAAAAATAAGGTTGCGAACAGAGTAGACCCAGATCAGACTGCACATCTGTACAGACTGAGCTGAGTATACACTGTTTACAATAAAATAAAAAAGTATCAAAATATGAATCTGGCAAAGATTGCAGTTCCGGATCAGATATGTCGGATAACCTGGATCAACACTAGTCGAAAACACTATAATGGCTCCTTTACACATCAAATTATATGACAGTCGTCTTTTTTAGAAGCAATAACACCATAAAATATACAATTTGGACAGGATTTCTATAAATAAATAAATTCAAAGGGAAATAAGTTACTAGCTACGATCCTTCTTTGTTCCAAACACATTTTTGCACCCACAAAAGCGAAAAAGTGTGCTTCCCATAATTGGAACATTAGTATTTTTTTTGGAAATTATCAGGCACCTCAAATCTTGATTTCATGAAATATAGAGAATACAGTGCTAGTGTCTTTTAATATCAAGTTTATCTGGCAAGGCTAAGAAACGTGTAATAATTCTTAGCCGGGCCTGATAAACTTGATATCAAAAGACACTAGCAATGTATTCTATTTATCAGATAACAATTGTGGCTACATAATTAGCAATAATGATATTGTTTTTGTCGAAAAGAACGCGGACTTGTTTCTGTGACACATTCCACTGACTTAATTTGTTAACGTCATGTGACGCCGTTCGACCAATGACACGTCAGTTTTCAATTTATTGTAACCCAGATATTCGTATCAGGTCAATGCCTGATACAGCAATATGTTATCAGTCAGGATGTATTCGGCCAATACAAAGCTCGTTACCTGATAAACCCTGAAAATGTCCACCCCTGACACCCTACCATGACAATCTACAGGCAAGCTGCAGTGGAATAAAAGACTTACTCTGGTCTACAGGTTTCCCCTCGTGAGCCTTCTTGGGGTCAGCGTAGTGGCTGACCACCTTCTTGTCGTTGGTCATCTGGACGTCCTGCTCCCCTTTCTGGTTACTGCAATGTCACATGGTCGATTGATGAGGGTCAATATATGAGTGTCGTAAACAGAGATTTATATATCAGTGAAACTTCTCTAAACCGGACACCCTGGGAGGTCCCCAGGGTGTCCGGTTTAGAGAGGTTTCACTGTAAAGCATGCTGCATTTGACCATTCTGAGCCACAGCTGTGTGCTATGCGATCATAAACAAACATTATCCCCCACCCCCTCCCCCCCCCCCCCCCCCCCCCCCCCCCGACATAAAATAACCAAGAAACTCATCATAATAAGATCAGAGATTTTCTTTTGCTCGGTTTAGAGAGGTTCCACTATATATGATAAAGCACAGGCAAATTTACAGTAAAGCGTTCTTCCATTAAACCAGGGTATAATCACATTTATCAGATTATTATTTTTATAACTATTTCCAAATATCAAGAATAATTACTCAATAATGGTCAGCAGTGGATCACAAAATGAAATATATATAATGAAGAACAAGATCTGAACTTTCACATGGTACAAACTGGGTCCAAACACACGTTCCTATATAATATTTTCTAAACACGTAACCATTTACCTATTTAGCAATATGTGCAAACTGGTTTTCCATTTCATACCACATATTAACCCACAGTGAAACCTCTCTAAACCGGACACCCTGGGCACGTTCCCGGGTGTTCGGTTTAGAGAGGCTTCACTGTAAATCAGGAATTTGATCATTATGAGCCATATCTGTGTGCTATGCGATCATGAACATACATTATCACCTGCGATAAATGATCAAGAACTCATAAAAAATATTTCTTGGTGTCCGGTTTAGCGAGGTTCCCCTGGATAACAAGACAAATATAGGACTTACTTGATGATGGTGAACTTCTCCTTGCGCTGGACATCCTTGTTGCTGGTGAACAGGATGGTGTGGTAGGGCTGGGGCCCCTCACAGTTGGGTAGGATACCCCGGGCTGTCTGTGGCACTGGCTGGAGTTCCCCATTGTACACCAGCAGGTCGTCCACCAACAACTGTGGATATATGGTGATTGATTGATTGATTGCTGGCATGGTGTGGTAGGGCTGGGGGCCCTCACAGTTGGGTGGATGGATCTTTTGGGTTGGTGGGATGGTGATTTTTGTATGGGTTGGTGGGTGACGTTTTGGTTGGTTGGTTGGTTGATTGATTGATTGATTGATTTATTTATTTATTTATTTATTGATTGAAGAGGAGTATAGTGTTATTTAATTTTCATACTAGAATAAACACTCAAACTCAAGTACTATGCATGTATGTAATTGTTGCATCAGCACACCAAGACTGATCACAGACAACAAAGTTTTACTTACAGCGAAGTCCTTAGTTCCGCGGTTACATGTTTTACTGTAGTTCCACACCTTGATCATGGACACGGACGTCGGCTGGTCAAATATCACATACACTCGGTTCAACTGGAAATACAAATTGGTAAACTTATATTAACCCTTTCAGCCCTAAGTAACTGGAGTGGATTTTTATATTTTAATTTCCGGACCAATCCAAGTCACAAAATGATTTTCTGACTAGTCCATTTATGAATAAGGGTGTGTTTTTGTTCATAAAATATGAAAATTACTTGCAAAAAGTGCAGATCCTGATGAGACGGCTCGTCACGAGCCGGCTCATCTGGATCTGCACTATTTGCCAATACGACTATACAGACCTGTGGTGTTGAAAGGGTTAACAAGATGGTTGATATATTGAGGTGTTACGTCACTTCAGCAGCAAGGTTGTATACAGACTGAAGGATGGAATCGTTGTTTAGGTAAACATACCTCCAGTATTGAGTAGATGAACTTTATAAAAAGGTTTATAAAAAGAAAGGGAAAGGGTTTAACGTCCCACCAACAGCTATTAAGGTCATATAGAGACGGGGTGACGTTTATATAAATACAATAGTTGCTTTTTTTTTCATGTTGAGCCTATGGTACAAATTACAAGCAATGACTTCTGCATGTATCAAATCTTAAATCAACAAATATTTCAGAATGTGTTTCAAAAATGTAACCATGACTGGAAAAATGAGCCTTTGGCATTTTCAACTAGTGTAGATCCAGATCAGACTGCGTATCCACGCAGTCTGATCAGGATCTGCAATGTTTGCGATTCACTCAATAAAACACCTGTCATGTTTCTAACAGCAGTTTACATTAATATCAGGCTGCATGGGTATGCTACAAGGTCGGGGCCTCAACTGACCTCAAATCTGATAACACATCCCATGTCTCCAGTGACAGCCGGAAACTACGAGGTTACCACTTACGAGGGAGGGCAGTATGGGGGCCAGCCACATGTGTCCGCCATCTGTCGTATCGTTGACACCGTCTATCAGCTTATCTGGCGTCCGCGCATCTCCCTGTGTCTTCTCCAGCACATTCACACTGTCTGGGTACGCTGATATGTCTGTAATATCGGCAATGGCATCGTATTGTTTTCATCCTGCATTTTAGTTTCAAATGCACTGTGATGTGTTTTTCACCATACACATGGTTTTTTAGGCTCTTTCTGTAAATGATGTTGAAAGATAGCAAAATTTGCATAGTAAAAGCAGAATAGAATAATGAAAATTTTGTCAACTTTGGTTGTCAATTATGGATGGATGTTTTTCTTGACAAAAACTATTAACATCTGAATTTCATAGCATAACTAGTTACCTGATAAATAGAATAGCAGGCTAGTGTCTTTGATATCTGGGGGCCGTTTCACTAAACTTTGTAAGACTAAAATGTTCGTAAGTGCAAACTTATGATAGTCTGTAAATTTCACATTAACAATGTTTTCTTGTAAACAATTATTGGATTTACATTTATTGAACATCGGCTGCATATGCAGCCTATGCTCAATAAATGTAAAGCCATTAATTGAAATTAAATTTCCAGATGATCCTAAATTTGCGAACATTTTAGTTGTACGAAGTTTAGTGAAACGGGCCCCAGGTTTATAAGGCTCGGTCTGGAAATGGTAGGAATCACGAAGTATCCAACATTGACTAGATACACCTATCCAGGCCACAACTACATTAGCTGACGTTCCATTGGTCGAACGGCATCACTATATTACCAGATGTGGAGCAACATCCATATACACGTATGCAGCAACTGCAATAACCCTTAATATTTGGACACAATTATAAGGGCACAGCAAGGAATGTCCAAATATTTATGGTTAGTATGGTTGTACTTGTTGATCACAATATCAATGTATTTGGATACAATTTGTTTTAGGAAACCCCTGGGATTTTCCAAAAGAAATTGTGTCCGTATTATGGTACTTACTGGACTCGGTCATGTCAATCTTCTTGAGGTCAGGCCCCGTAGAACTCAATGCCGTTGAGCCCCACGTAGTAGGGGTCGCCCCACGTACTGAACAGCTGCAGCTGGTAGATGACTGCCGCAGTCAAGGATGATTGCTCAATAATTGGATTGATTGGTTGGTTAATTGGACTGCTTGATTAATTGGATCGACTGCTTGATTAATGGATTGATTGATATATTAACCCTTTGAACCAGAAAGCGGTTTATGCAAACAGTGCAGATCCAGATGAGCCGGCTCGTGACAAGCCGTCTCATCAGGATCTGCACTTTTTGCAAGTAGATTTCATATTTTTCAGAACAAAAAGCACCTCCTTTTCATAAATGTACTAGTCTGAAAATCATTGTGTGACAATCTGATTGGTCGGAAAATTAACATATCAAAATCCATGCCAGTTACTTAGGGGTGATAGGGTCAATGGCTTGATTACTGGGTTAAATTGATTCACTAATTGGATTGATTAGTTAATTATATGTATAGACTGATTAAATTGATTGATTGCATAATTAACTGGATTGATCGATTGAAAATTGCGGTTTAAGCCTTTGAATATAGGAAACAAATGCTGTTTTGTCAAAATTGTCTTATGCCAACATTTTGGTATTAAACATATGCCATTTTTGTTTGTTTTTAAAACATGTTTTTTTTCATACAGTTTGCAACCAATAAACAAATATTGTCGTCTGTTGTATGTTTTATTTTTTAACAAATTCTCATGTTCTGCCACAAACATGCTTTTGTGTTGTCAAACCAAATAAACCTTTATTAAAGGTACATGCCCACGCAATAGGTAATAACATAGTGATACAGATACTTTTGTATATTCTGTACGTATGACATTTCCTGGCAAAATAAACATTCATTCACCATTACCCCACGTATTGATTTAATAGCATTATTATACATTTTATTTTAGACGAAAATGTTCACACTGATATCAGGGTCGATAACCGTGTTTCCTTAAAATGTTAACGGACATTACTATTTATTCTCTCTATTTATTTTCTGATTTGCAATGATCATACTTTATAATCTGTTGAAAATGTTATTTTTTCAGGCGACGCATTTCATTAGTATAAAAAATATCATGCCAAATTTGCATATGAAAATAGCCTGATACCAACGCGTGTCACTATCAATAAAATATTACTAAATGATTATATCTGTTTTCCGGGCACTTGTAATTTTTAGAACTGGTGGAATAATGACACAATTATACACTTATTTAATTCCTATAAAGAACATTTTGTGCTTATTGAGTGGGCATGTACCTTTAAAGTATATTTATAATTAAAAGCCAAAGAAAAAACATTTAATTGAGCATTGTAAGAGCCAAGGATACAGCCACATGGCATCTGTACCACTTCGTAATTCTGGTCATCAGATCCGTTAGATGGGCTGTTGGAAGATAAATAATGTTGATAAATTATTATTTAGCATGAAATGGTTATCATTTATTGTTCCCATAAATATGACTCTACCCAGATGACTGTGAACATGTGATGTGCATTACAATAAAATATCGTAACATATTATGGTCATGACCATTACACAGTGGAATTTAAACTGGACACTGGGAGGCTCGCAGGGATCAAGTTTCGAGATATCCCACTGTAGTTATAAATGGTAAATGAGCACGGCAATGGGCTTGTGTGATCTACGATCATGAAGAGATACGATCATTATACACAAGGTGATCGCCAGCGAGTCTCGCCCACGAAGGTCAAGATCACCTGAATGACCCTGAGTGGTAAACCACCAATGTGAGGAAGCTATTGATGAAGCTTGGTAAAGATACAACCTGTATATCAGCAGTCGATTTCATCAAAATTGCAAAGTATACTTATCTAGCAAAGTATACTTTGAGGGAGTAATCATTTATTTTTCCCGAAATGCATTATTTCATATAGAACTAACGACTGCATATATTTGATGATTAAAAGTATGCAGAATTATTATACTGAGTTTATTACATTATCACAGCCAAAATGGCTGTGATAATGTAATAAATTCAGTATAATAAAAATTAATAAATTTATCCTTAAATTTAAATTTTCTCCCTCAAAGTATACCTTGCTAGATAAGGCGTAAAAAAAAATTGTTTGTTTCCACTAACCCGACCGACCCTATTTTTTCCCCCGCCGACCCTACACTTTTTTTCGTCATATCGGTAATTTTTTTTATAAAAACAGTATATTTTCACTAACCCATAGTGGGTTAACATATCCAGTACAAAAAGTGTGTCGTGAATGGAAAAAGAAATTCGAGAAAAAAAAGTTTCGCCTACCTACCTACTCTATTATTTTTCCAGGTGTTAGCGGAAACAATTTATTTTTTTTGGCCCAAGTATACTTTGCCATGTTGGTGAAATAGGCTACTGGAGGTATGCAACATATTGTGTACGTCAAATTTGTCGACGACGATGACGATGACGCCTAAGCCGGAATTGTGACCACTGTTTCTTCACCTTGAGTGAGACTATAAATCACATGTTCTGGGTGTCCACTCTACAGAGGTTTTACTAAATTGTTCCTATCCATTCTTAGCCCATAGAATGCTGTTTTTTCTATGTTCTGTCTTTGTTCTGTCTTTGTTCTCAATAAAACATGATTTGGCAGGACTTTAGAATTATTGTAAATGATTTTAAAGTCCTGCCAAACCATGTTTTCATAAAAAAAAAATGGAAACTACAGACGAAAACATTTCATTCAGTAGTGAACTTTATTTCAGCAGTGTAAAGGTTAACCCTTACAATGCTGAATCAGATTTTTCCATCTGCTGTTTATGTTTTATTTGCCATTATACTCATGAAAAACATGGTTTGACAGTACTTTAGAATCATTTCCAATGGAAATGATGCTAAAGTGCTGTCAAATCATGTTTTTACCGAGAAATAATACAAAATATAAAACAACAGCAGACGTCATTTTCGGTTCCCGCCATTTAAGGGTTAAGAATGTATATTAATGTGATGTGACAATAACAGTCGAAGACTTACGCGACACTGGATGCCATATTATTTCCTTTCTTCGTGTCTGGAGAGAAGGAGATCTCCTGGGCGAAGTCGAAGTGGCAGTTGCCGGGCCCCTTCCTCACAAGGAATCCCTCCGACGGGGAAATGGTCTTGCCGTTTATTGACACGTGGACGATTCTTGCCTGTGGACAAATGGTGCAAAATTCTCTAAATACAAAATGGTATGACGACAAATGACTACTATTTGATTCAGATTGTACAGTCGACCTGTGATACAGACCACCTCAGAATAGCAATTCCCTGTCTATAGCAGCCACACTTTTGCTTTCCCAATTACTCAAACGATTCTTGATGAGTCAATCCTCCCATATTTCATGCGTGAGATAAGAGTAATTATCAAATTTAATTTATCCCGTCAACACAGTGTGTATGTGCCGTGAAACACGGTGCGTGAAACATTTTTGATATCCAGTCAATACTATTTTTGTATTTTACAGCCATTTGTAGGTGTTGACGTGATAAATAGAATAGTAGGTTAGTGCCGTGAATGGGAAAACATATCTGGCGCGGCACAGAAACGGGATGTGCTCGGCAGAGCCTCGCCCATCCCGTTTCCTGAGCCTTGCCCGATATTTTTTCCCATTCACGGCACTAACCTACTATTCTCTATCTATTTTCCTTATTTCTGCGAGACGGTTCAAATGAGTGGTCACAACATATACTTCTGATGAGAAATAAAGAAATTCTTGAGCCTTGCCGGATATTTTTCCCATTCACGGCACTAAACTACTATTCTCTATAAGCACACACCCCAAGTCCCACTCACCCCCCTATACGTGTCCTCTTTACTCTTGTTGTAGTTCCAGATACGCAGGCCCGCCATCACCACCTTCTGGCCGAAGTCGATCTGTAGGGTGTGGTTTCCGCCCTCCGTGAATGGGATCAGCCACATGTGCTCGTCAGACGTGCTCACGTTCGTGCCGTCTATCACTCTACAATCAGCGATAAATGTTGTTGTTACACTATATGTTGGGACACGATTTGTTTTCCCAAAACAAACTGTATCCAAACATGGTTAATTGTGAACATTGTGTTAATTGTACTTGTTACCGATTGTGCTAACCAGACAACCGACATGCCAACATGTTCATGTTAGTGCCGTCTATCACTCTACAATCAGTCAAAAATACCATAACAACACTAAAGAGTGGGACACAGCATGTGTGTTGTTTGACACACTCGCATTAGTGCCGTCTCTCTCTACAGTCAGAAATACAGTAATGACCCAAAAATTGGGACATTTTATTTATATAGGTTTCACAACAATTTAGGGTCATTATTATACATTATGTAGTACTCCTGTTCATAGGTCTAATAATACATGTATTTGGATACCGTTTGCTTTGGGAAACATTTCCCAAAACAAATTTATCCCAAACTTTCCTTAGCGCTTTCAATCCTACATACTTCTATAGGGGTGTTTGCCAACAGTGTAGACTCTGAAGAGCTGGCTCATCACGAGCAATCTCATCATGATCTGCACTTTTTGCAAGTAATTTGATGTGTTTTAGTGAAAATCATATTGTGACCATTGGATTGATTAACATATCAAAATACACTGTAGTTGTTCAGGTTGAAAGGGTACCATTGGATAGAATTGCCACAAGGAGACAGTAAGCAATACAAATGGACAAACCGCATCAACTTTAACACCAAGGATGCCACGGAAGTATTTCTAAGGGAAGTTATTTGAAATTTTCAAAGTTCAGCAACCTATCTTATTTTTTTTTGAATAATTTACAACATGATTTGACAGCACTTCAGAATCATTTCCATTGGAAATGATTCTGAAGTGCTGTCAAACCATGTTTTTATTGAGAAATAAGGCAAGATATAAAAGCAACATCGGACGACAATTGTTGTGAGTAGCGGTCTAAGGGTTAAAAGACCGTTTATAATGATTGGTTGATTTATAATTGTTTTATGTCCATTAGACAACAAGAGTATTCAATGAGATGAGAAATTAACTGTTAAACGCATCAAAACTCATCTAACTGCAGTTTCCTATAGTTTACAGAAAATGTTATTTTGGAAGATTCTTGCACAAGTACAGGTACATACTTCTCCAGTGTCCGGTCATCCTTTTCATGTCCGGGCAGACTGGTGACGTCCCGGGGGGTGGCCGTGAGCATGCTGATGGTGACCGGCAACGCCTCCCCGTCCTTTCCCACCACCTCCAGCCCCGTCAGGCCCAGGTAATGGTGGTCACCCCAGGTCGCCGTGAAGTTCAACTCCACACCTGTGGTAGATATGGGGGAATAAACCATTAACACGGACGATGGAGGTCACCCCAGGTCACCATGAAGTTCAACTCCACACCTGTGGTAGATTGGGGAATAAACCAATTAACACGGATGATGGTGGTCACCCCAGGTCACCGTGAAGTTCAACTCCACACCTGTCGGAAATACATCTGTGCTCAGACACAGCCAATTTCATAGATTTAGAGAAAATGCTCCGAAAGAAAGTTTCATAACCACAGACCGAGAGCCAACCTCAGCAATCCATGTTGAAGTCACAAGTTTTGACGATAGCATAGTTGAAGAGCCTACTACTTACAGTTTCCCTTATAGACAAGGATGTCTCCCTCGAATGTAGCCATGGAAGCCTCCCGCGCCAGAGATAGTGACGTCGCTTCCCGTTCTCGCTCCGAGATATTGCCCACTGCCCGTGTAAATGGCCGATTCTGCAGATACACATTGGTAGAGGGATTATTGATGAGAAATATTGTATATGGGCTATTGCTGAACAAATGGGGACATGGACACATGCAACACTTGTAGATCCCGACCCATCTCGTGATACAGTGGGATTAATGGAGCTATTATAGGAATAACAAACATTTTGGGGGAATATAGCTAGGTAATAAACTTTTGTAAGTCACAATTATACTGGATGAAGGTTGGAAGGGTTTCTGACCTCGACATGAAGGTGCTTCCACTATGTGAAGGTAAAAATAGGTGAAGGTCACGTTAATAGCGGCATGAGTGTGTTCCAAATGCTGACATGTATCAATCTTTTTTCCAAATATTGAAGCAATCCATCGAGTAATATTAAAGTTATATGATGATGAAGAAATTTGTACAAAAATGTTTACGCAAACAAAAATGGCCAAGTGTTTCCACAACAATGTGAAGGTCAAAAAGGTCAAGGTCATGTTAATCATGGTATGAGTGTGTTGCAAATGCTCACATGTATCAAGTGTCCAAATACTGAAGCAATAGATAAAGTAATATTAAACTTATATCATGATGAAGCAACTTGTACAAACTTCTTTATATTAGCTGACGACGACGACGCGTATGACGACGGAAAAAGCGGCGTCTATAGTTGAACCTTCTGCTTAGCAGGTGCGACAAATATTCCCATACAAACATTTTTGTCATACAAATGGACTCCAGGTTATCTTACCCCAGTAGCGCCATCATCCGCGGTGGCCGGCCTTTCCACGTCAAATGGTTCGTCATCGTCCAACATATCGCCTTCAAACGCCTCGTCATGCTGAGATACCGCCTCCAATATCCCCTCGTCTGTCGTGAACAGGATTGTCTGCAATGGTTAACAAAAACAACCTGTGACCAGCATAGATCCACACCAGTCAATAATTCCAGCACAAAAACATTTACACAATTCCCTAACATTTGATTGGTCCGTTGCAAGTCTCCGTCCAAAATTTATATCCCAGTAAACTCCATGCCGAACTACTTTCCGTAACCGTCAGGCGCAGTTAAAATAATTCTTAAGAAAACGGAAAATAAACACATTTTCTTGATGAATTTATTTCAAATGCTGGAATTATAAGGAATGAATGGCCTTTTTGTGGAATTTATCAGGGATATAAACTTGGAAAAGTCGCGGGAATACTGGACGAGGCCTTAAAAAAATTACAATTTTCAGAAAAAAAAAGAAAAAATCTTTTTTTTTTCTTTTTTTTCGAAAATTGTAATTTTTTATCGCTTCGTCCAGTATTCCTGCGACTTTTCCAAGTTTATACCCCGATAAATTCCACAAAAAGGCCATTCATTCCTATAGTATATACTTATATTTGTAGTTGCTGGAATATTGTCTCCAATATTCCCTCATTTGTCATGAAAAAAATCCTCTGCAAAAGCAAATTTATAGTAGGCTTTATTTGTGGCCGAGACTGGAGAAATGGGGTTGATAGGTGTTCCGACCAGTGTAGATCCAGATCAGTCTGTGCATCCACACAGTCTGATCAGGATCTGCACTCTTCGCCATTCCATCAATGAAACACCTGTCATGCTTCTAACAAGCAATATAGATCATTCTCAAGCTACAGGAGTGTGCTATTTGATCAGGATCTATATTGGGGACAAATTGCATAAGCCCCTTTCTCCAGTCACAGCCACATGTACAAAACATTTCTCCAGTCACAGCCACATATCATCGAGGTCAGTATGTGAAGTTGACAAGAAGTAAAATCGGTGTGATCTAACCCCAGTGCAGGATCACCTGGAATGTCAGACTCAACCTGTAGTCTAATAAAATAATTTGTACATCAAAACTAGCCTGAATATGTGGCCGTGACTGGAGAAATGAGTAGTTTGGCATTTGTGGCCAGTCTAGTTTTTCATCTGATAGAGCACTCTTGTTGTATAATGCTCAATACTGATTGTTTGAAGCATGATTGGCGTCTCACTGACTGAACAGATCCAGATCCGATTGTACGCATACACACTTTGATCAGGATCTACACTGGTCAGTGATAAAATAAAACAGGTTTGGTCAAATTGTAGCCCAAATACAGAGCTCCAGATAAGCTGCGTATTTGCGTAAATACCCAATTAAAATTGCCAAAAACCCAAGCGAGTTTCAAAAAGCAATAACAAATTTGTGGTATCTTTATCATGCTGCAGAAAACAATGAACAGACCACAAATATAGCATATGTTTCTTATTTTTCATGAACACACATCTTGGTATTTCATCAGAACTGTCTCCAAGGAGACAATTCTAATGAAATGCCAAGACATGTTTTCATTTCGAAGCAAACTATTCAATAATTGCTGTCTGTTGATGTGTAAACAGTAGTGTGATTTTATTTTACCCAATTAAAATATTGAAATTCCCAGTTGCTTCAGATATGATGGAATGAAAATACTCAATTACTAATTCCTTATCTGGAGCCCTGCAAATGTAATTGGGCCCACCTCTGGTATTATCACCCTTATTGCATTGCCTGTGTTTGCAGTTTAATTTCGAGCAAATGCAATGTTTTCTGTTAATTACATTTAAAGTTGACATAAAATGCAGAGATCAAGCGGAATTTAATTCTGCATGATCTCTGCATTTTACGTCAACTTTTGACACAAATTACCAAGAATATGAAATCAATATCGGTGTTTATTACAGTGTAACGACAGGGGAGATAATGTCATAGTCAGGCCCAATGAGAAGACAAGCTGATCTTACATCTCCGAAGGCCTCGGTCCCACCCTCAATGGCCCCACAGGCCCGGGCGATCTCGCCAGTGAATATCAGGTTGGAGTCGAGTGCAAGCATCACGTCCTTGGCCCCGCGGTACGAGTGGATACGCGACTTATTGTAGTTCTGGAAATACGCAGGATGGAAATGCCGTAACACACAAATTAACTTGCAGCTTGTGTAGCCCAATCAACATCTACTACTGATTGATTGGGATTTCTAATGCACTCTATAAATATCACGCAATCTGATTTGCTGATGGTCATACATTACAGGTATATCATTGTTGATGAACGGTCGCAAGTTATTTCAATATGTATTCCTACGCCAGTAGTAAAGGAGTGCATTAGAAATAGGTTAACCGCATTGTAATTTTGAAATTTGCGGCGTATATCAGAAAATGATAGGTCGGAAAACATGTTTAATGGCCACGCTAGCGCGTCGCCATTAAACAGATTTTCCGACCTATCATTTTCTGATATACGCCTCAAATTTGAAAATTACGATACAATTAACCCTGTATTAACATCCATTCAACAACAATTGCAGGGCAATCATCACATCTTTGTCTTTGTCACCATGGTACAGGTGGATATGTGACTTGTAGGCTTGGAAATACACAGGGATGAGATGTGGCGATACACAATACACTTGCAGCCCATGCAGTCTACTCAACATCTACTCATTGATAGTGATAAATAAACTCTTGATCCATGATCTCCTAACACAGATTATATGGAATTATGAGAAAGTGAGCAGTGGCTCACTGATACCCCTGGCCTCCGCCTGGACAGACAAATAAAAACTTTTAATGTCGGACAGATGGACGGACAAACGGTCGGACGAATTACGAAAACTATATACCCCTCGAAATACTTTGAATGCTGGGGGTTTAATTATGTAAGTACTAGGCTGTATTATTTTTATTTTAAAGTTATATTAACCCATTACATGCGGAATACACCTTTACGGGTATGAAATTTTATAAATATTTTATTTTTATTTTTGTTATTTCTCAATGAAAGTATATGTAGTGACCACCATTTGAACCGTCTCAACGAGATGGTTCAAATGGTGGTCAAGACATATTACATATTTCTGAGCTCATATAAAGAAAATATTTAGGCTTTTCCACAAACAAAGTGGCGCATCCTCAGCATGAAATGGGTTAATAATATATTATATATTCAATACAACATATCATATTACCAGTGTTCATGGGATCTCAGACAGGTATTTTATTGATTCATATAAATGCAATGTACTCACAATGATTGAGCAAACATTTGAGGTCAAACATGTTTTTATAAACTTCTGCATGGTAAATCATCTGTCACCTAGCAACAGTGGACCTTACGATGATTGCAACAACTTTACATCTTCACCCTCTTGCTAATAGCATGCAGTCAGATTATGAACGAACTGTTTTCACTATGGAAGTAATGATACTTCATTGACTGAATACCGAACAGTGTTGTCCCTGATCAGACTGCGCAGATGCGCAGGCTGATCTGGGACTACACTGGTCGCACACATCGTAGTCTTTTTCCAACACCATTGCCCTATTTGTACATACCCATATCCTAATTAATGCAATCTTGACTGGTTTATCAAAGGTAATGAACACGAGGTGGTTTTGTCGCTGCACAAACGGGGCGAGCCACATATGTACGTCATCGCGGGTTCGGCAAACCCCGTCTATCAGGTTCTTCACAACTCGCGGATCTTTCTGATAGTCCGGCAAAATGTTGATGTCCTCAGGATCAGCAAATATCTGTAAGGAGATGTTATTAGAAAACAAGATACAACTCTATGTTAACTCATTCAGCCCTAAATAACTGGAATGGACTATATATTAATTTTCCGACCAATACAATCGTCACAAAATGATTTTAAGGCTAGTCCATTTATAACTAGATTGGTCAGTAAGCGAGGCTTACGGAATATACCCCCCGCGTGGGCCCAGGTACCCCTAAAATATGTACAAATTTCCAAGTGTGTGGGCTTGTGACCTTGACTCTGGGATTAGCGCGAGCGGCATGAACGTGAATTTGTCACAGGGTGGTAGAGGTCCATTGGAGCAATGAGTGTGTGAAATGTGAAGCAGATCCGAGCAAGGAAATAGAAGTTATAACCGATTTCTCTGATGTTAAGTTTTGTAAAGAGACTACCGTATAACCTCGAATTAACGCCCCCGGAGGCGTTACATTTTACAAAAGGGGGGGGGGGGGCGTTTATTAGCCAGTAAAAAAAAAAAAAAAAAAAAAAAAAAAAAAAGAAAAAAAAAAAAAAAAAAAAATTACCAAGGACCACCAATTTCAAACACAAATAAAGATTTAAAGACTATTTGTGTTTGAAATTGGCGGTCATTGGTAAAAAAAAAAAAAAAAATTATTTGGGGGGGGGGGGGGGTGGGGGGGGGGGGGGGGGGGGCGTTTATTAGCCATTAAAAAAAAGAAAAAAGAAAAAAAAAAAAGGATTTTTTTTTTTTTTTTTTTTTATTTTTTTTTTTTGTTTTTTTTTTTTTTTTTTTATTTGGGGGGGGGGGGGGGGGGCGTTTATTAGGAGGGGGCGTTAAGCCAATGTTATACGGTATGTATGTGACGTTGACCTCGAGATCAGCGGGGATTTGTCACAGCATATGAAATATTAAGTATTTTCCATGAAAGAAAATAGAAGTTATAACATATTTCTCTGATGTTAAGTTTTGTAAAGAGACTAAGTATGTGACCTTGACCTTGGGAGCAGCGGGGGTTGGACACTCGTAGATTTGTGACAGCATGATAGTACAACCTTAGAGGAATGCACAAGTGAAATAATAAGAATTTTCAATGAAGGAAATAGAAGTTATAACTTATTTCTCTGATGTTAAGTTTTGTAAAGAGTATTTGACCTTGACATTGGGATCAGCGGGGGTTGGACGGTCATGGATTTTGCACAGCATGGTAGTAGAGCCTTACAGGAATGCATGTGTGAAATATTAAGCATTTTAGATGAAGGAAATAGAAGTTATAACAATATTTCTCTTGATGTTAAGTTTTGTAAAGAGACTAAGTATTTGACCTTGACCTTGGGATCTGCGGGGGTTGGACGGTCGTGGATTTGGCACAGCATGGTAGTAGAGCCTTACAGGAATGCATGTGTGAAATATTAAGCATTTTAGATGAAGGAAATAGAAGTTATAACAATATTTCTCTGATGTTAAGTTTTGTAAAGAGTATTTGACCTTGACATTGGGATCAGCGGGGGTTGGACGGTCATGGATTTTGCACAGCATGGTAGTAGAGCCTTACAGGAATGCATGTGTGAAATATTAAGCATTTTAGATGAAGGAATAGAAGTTATAACAATATTTCTCTGATGTTAAGTTTTGTAAAGAGACAAGTATTTGACCTTGACCTTGGGATCTGCGGGGGTTGGACGGTCGTGGATTTGGCACAGCATGGTAGTAGAGCCTTACAGGAAGGCATGTGTGAAATATTAAGCATTTTAGATGAAGGAATAGAAGTTATAACAATATTTCTCTGATGTTAAGTTTTGTAAAGAGACTAAGTATTTGACCTTGACCTTGGGATCTGCGGGGGGTTGGACGGTCGTGGATTTGGCACAGCATGGTGTAGAGCCTTACAGGAATGCATGTGTGAAATATTAAGCATTTTAGATGAAGGAAATAGAAGTTATAACAATATTTCTCTGATGTTAAGTTTACGGACTAAGTAATTGACCTTGACCTTGGGATCTGCGGGGGTTGGACGGTCGTGGATTTGGCACAGCATGGTAGTGGAGCCTTACAGGAATGCATGTGTGAAATATCAAGCATTTTAGATGAAGGAAATAGAAGTTATAACAATATTTCTCTGATGTTAAGTTTATCCGGACGGACGGACGGACGCACGGACGGACGCACGGACGGACGCACGGACGGACGGACGGACGGACAACCTGACTCCAGTATACCCCCCCTCAACTCGTTGCGGGGGGTATAACAAGAGTTGTCAGAAGACAACAAAGCTCGCCTGGTGGCAGCCTTCACTCAAACTTGGCACAGTTGTATAAACAAAATGAATATTATATAACTTGACCTTGGGTTAAGGGGTGTGCGGTGGACCTTGACATTGGGGTCAGTGGTGGAAGGTGGGTCGTGGATTTGCTATAGCATGGTATAGCATATTAAGATGAATGCATGTATGAAATATCAATGCGCTCCCTGAAAACAGAAGTTATACAAAATGTAACCCAACGTTAAGTTTATGAATGCACTAAGTTGGTGATTTTCTACAGCATGATAGCTATTCACATGAGGAATGCATGTATGAATGTGCTAAGTTTGAGACCTTGACCTTGGGGAAAGGGGTGGGGGTGGGGGTGGGTCATGGATTTGCTGTAGCACAATAGAGGATCATCAGATGAATGCATGTATGAAATATCAAGGCGTTCCCTGTATTAAAGAAACAGAAGTTATAAAAAGACCTTTACTCCAACGTTAAGTTTATGATGTTTATCTTGGGGAAAGAGGTGGGGGGTGGGTCATGGATTTGTTGTAGCACAATAGAGGATCATCAGATGAATGCATGTATGAAAGATCAAATCGTTCCCTGTAAAGAAACAAGTTACACAACATTTACCCCAACGTTAAGTTTATGAACATGCTAAGTTTTTTACCTTGACCTTGGGGTAAGGGTTGGGTGGTGGGTCGTGTATTTGACATTTACCCCAACGTTAAGTTAATGAATGTGCTAAGTTTGTGACCTTGACCTAGGGGAAAGGGGTGGGGGTGGGTCATGGATTTGCTATAGCACGATAGAGTATCATCAGATGAATGCATGTATGTAATATGAAGGCGTTCCCGGTAAATAAACAGAAGTTACACAACATTTACCCCAACGTTAAGTTTATGAACATGCTAAGTTTGTGACCATGACCTTGGGGTATGGGTTGGGTGCTGGGTCATGGATTTGCTACAGCATGATAGAGGGTCATCTGAGGAATGCATGTATGAAATATCAAGGCGTTCCATGAAAGGAAACAGATGTTATAAGACATTTACCCCAACATTAAGTTTATGAATGTGCTAAGTTTGTGACCTTGACCTTGGGGTAAGGGTTGGGTGGTGGGTCGTGGATTTGCTACAGCATGATAGAGGGTCATCTGAAGAATGCATGTATGAAATAACAAGGTGTTCCATGAAAGGAAACAGAAGTTATAAGACATTTACCCCAACGTTTAAGTTTGTGGACGCCGACACCGACGACGCCGGGGGTATGCCATAAGCTCTTATGAACTTCGTGCAGGCGAGCTAAAAAACAATGTATTTTTTTTCTTCTAAAAAACAAGAAAATTGCTTGTAAAAAACGCAGATCCTAATGAGATTGATGCCGATATATGGCATCATGGTCAATTTAGATTAAAACAAGAAATGCGTCTGTCGAACGCGGATGCCACCTGCAGCATATTTGAGAAACTGTGACAAAGTGGTTAACCGAAATTTGAGAAACTGTGACAAAGTGGTTAACCGAAAAGTGTGACGGACGGACGGACGGACGGACAGACGGACGGACAGACGGACGGACGGACGGACGGACGGACGGACAGACGGACGGTCCAAACACTATATGCCACCCGTTTCTTCGAAACCCGGTGGCATAAATACTACATTTTATGATGTATATTTGGTTGAACACATCACTCGTTATAGCTGCTGAATGTCGGGGCAATGATGCAACAAGAACAAGTTTAGAGCGTCGCTCTCCTACCTTTGAAACGGTTGCCATTTCGCCGGTGCTCGTGAAGACCTCGATGCTGGTGAGGCCGACATAATGTTTGTCACCCCATGTGGACAGGATGTTCACCACAAGTTCTCGGCCGTACGGAAGTTCTGGGATCACAAAGTCATCACTGAAATACACAAGGAAATTCATGAGTAACTTCCCTTAAAACTACCTCTCAGGGATCCTTGATGTTAGAATGGCAGAATTTGTTGATCTGACTTGACGTTTAAACTAAGCAATGCAATCAAACTAACAAATTCTTTGAGGTGGTAATAGTTTGGGTAAATTTCCTATAATTTATACAAATATCAAGATGTTGATGCCATTTATGTACAGGTACATCATTAAAATGTTCACATCAGTGAAATCCGGAGATGAGATCATCTGTATACTGTTCCCAGACCCAGCCACCTAGCCACTTACGTGTCTATGTCGATGTCGCCAACCGCCTCCTTCTGTGGCTCCTCCTCTATGGTGGGCTCTGCCGGCCCCACAATCTTATTGATGTACTCGTCCAGCACGTCATCTGCAACACACACAAACTGTAAACTACTGGGGGCCATTTCTCTAAACTTTGCATGACTAAAATATTCATAAGTGCAAATTTAGGATCGCCTGAAAATTTCAATTGATGGATTTACATTTAATGAGCATAGGTTGCAAAATTTCTACCCCGCTCCATACCGCTCGCGAGGGTAGCAATTTAACCCCATCTCTTTAATGTAACGCATGGAAGAGTGATTTTTCCAATTTGATATATTTTCGTATTTGATATGTTAGCGATATAAACCTGTCAAAGCTGTATCAATAAATTATTAATAAAGAACATACACATGCAGAAATTGGTTATTTTACCGTGTCAAGGTGTTTATCTGACATTTACATGTATATCTTGTAAATTTGAAAGCTTCATTTCGTTATGTTGAATGTTGAACAACAACTAGAGAAAAGATGGCTTCCATGGGAAAATGATTTCCCTGTTCTATTATTTTTGGCAATTTACTAGTTCTACATCAAAGAATATTTGTTTAAAGGTATAAAATATACAGTTTACTAAATTTTGACCTACATGTAAAAGGTTTGGGTATGCACTTCGGTTGCTCACATTTTTCGAATGGGTCAAATTGTAGCCGTAGATAACATATCGGAGGCAAATTATTATAGCTAAGGTTGCATATGCAGCCTATGCTCAATAAATGTAAATCCAATAATTGTTTCCAAGAAAACATTGTTAATGTGATATTTAAAGACTACCATAATTTTGCACTTACCAACATTTTATTTGTACAAGAAACGGCCCCCAGGACCACCATGAGAAGACTGGGCTTAGAGAGTTTGAGACAAGTAGCCTATTTCATTAACATTGCAAAGTATACTTTACTAGCAAAGTATACTTTGAGGGAGAAATTTTCAATTTTAGGATCAATTTATTAATTTTTATTATACTGAATTTATTACATTATCACAGCCAATTGGCTGTGATAATGTAATAAATTCAGTATAATAATTCTGCACAGTTTTAATCATCAAATATACACAATCGTTAGTTCTGCATGAAATAATGCATTTCGGAAAAATCAATGATTGCTCCCTCAAAGTATACTTTGCTAGGAAAGTATACTTTGCAAGTTTGATGAAATCGTCTACAGTGCAGCCCCAGATCAGCCTGCGCAGTCATTGCAAGGGAAATCTAGAATGTTCAGTGACCAAACGTGCAGATATTTCAATATACATGTATACATATCCTTGTACTGACCGTCCATATCAAGAGATAGGCGGCCCCTCTGCTGTTTGTTGAACTGGGACAGTGACCCCCAGGACTCCTCCAGATTGAGGCTCGGATTTTCCCGCCATTTTGACCGGTTCTTCTGGATCCGTTCCATAGGTGTGCTGCCATCATCTGAAGTAACAAGTGATGATACATGTACATCTTACATACATGAAATTAAAATTATTTTTGCATACAATTATTTACCAAAAGTTGGCAAATAGGAAAATAATATGTTTTTAATAAAACATTTAATCGTCATAATGATGTATGTCATGATGTATGACCTTGTAGCTATTGTGGTGTACTGTAGCTTCAGTTGGTATTTGCTTTCAGTCAAGGTCCATCTAAATTCTTAACCCTTAGACTGCTACACAACAATTGTCGTCTGCTGTTGCTTTTATATATTGCCTTATTTCTCAATAAAAACATACTTTGACAGCACTTCAGAATAATTTCCAATGGAATGATTCTGAAGTGCTGTCAAAGCATGTTGTAAATTATTCTAAAGTGCTGTCAATGCATGTTTTTGATGATAAAAATGGAAACTAGAAAATAAACAGCAGACGACAAAAAAAATAAGATAGCGGTGACAGAGTTAATTATGTGATTCACCATGACAAACACCGAGCGCAGTTCCGGACAAATCTTCACATTCTGGTCAGAGCAGACACGATTCACTTTGCATTGGGCGACATTCAAGGTACTCTAACTAAAAATTTGCCTCAAGTGTAGTAGCTGATAAGCTAACTTTTTGCCCACTCACCTGCAGTATCAGTTGTGGTTGGCTGTGGTTGTGGCTCCTCAGTCCTGAAAATACAAAGTTGAAATCATTACAAGGGGAAATCAGAATGTGAAATCAAAGGTGCAATGAATGGGAAAGATATTAACATCACAGCAACTATGATTCTATGATCATATAATTCCAGCACAAAAATATTTACACAATTCCCTAACATTTGATTGGCCCATAGCAAGTCTATGTCCAAAATTTATATCCCAGTAAACTCCCACGCCGAACTACTTTCCGTAACCGTGAGGCGCAGTTAAAATAATTCTTAAGAAAACGGAAGATAAACACATTTTCTGGAATTATAAGGAATGGATGGCCTTTTTGTGGAATTTATCGGGGACATAAACTTGGAAAAGTCGCTGGAATACTGGACGAGGCCTTCCGGCCTTCGTCCAGTATTCCCGCAACTTTTCCAAGTTTATACCCCGATAAATTCCACAAAAAGGCCATTCATTCCTATAATATGGGCAACATGAAGTGTTGGCATAGTTGTTGTCATAATCAAACTTGTTCTACGTGGTTGTGACTGGAGAAATGGGGCTTATGGCCTTTGTGACCAAAGCTTTTTCTGACATTTCATCGGTCAAAGAATATCATATGACATACCGAATGACATCATGGAATGACGTAAACAAGTTCTCTTTATTTTCATTGAAACTCGTGTTATAGCTGTCGTTCCTGTAGCATAAAAAGTTACCTGATAAATAGAATACCAAGCTAGTGACGTTTGATATCATGTTGATCAGATTTGGCTCAGAAATGGTAGGAAATCCTCGATTAACTTTGAAATTCCTACATGTTTCCTAGCCTGACCCTTAGCCTATTTCACCAAAATTGCAAAGTATACTTATTTAGCAAAGTATACTTTGAGGGAGTAATCATTTATTTGTCCTGAAATGCATTATTTCGTATAGAACTAACGACTGCATATATTTGATGATTAAAAGCATACAGAATTATTATACTGAATTTATTACATTATCACAGCCATTTTTTAATGTAATAAATTCAGTATAATAAAAATTAATAAATTTATCCTAAAATTGAAAATTTCTTCCTCAAAGTATACTTTGCTAGAAAAGTATACTTTGCAATGTCGATGAAATAGGCTACTGATATCTTGGTATCAGAAGACACTAGCCTGGTATTCGCTATATTCAACACACATAATCTTACTTTTTCTCTGGGAACATGGATAACTCCTCATTAATAAGCATGTTGATTTCATCCATGGGTTGGTTCGGGCTGGGGTGACTTGGGTTGCTTTGCCTCGGCCCGGTGACGCTCCGGCTCTCTGGGGGATTCTCAAACGGACCTGCAATAGTTAGGTATCATATATGTGGCATGCCTGTGATTTTGTAAGACAATTTTAACTTTCGACGATATTTACGAAAGATCGTAACTTTTGTAAATATTTTTTCATGAGATATCGCACATGTTCTTTAGTACAAAATCACATGGCGTGTATCATATGTGGCTGTGACAGGAGAAATGGGGCTTATGGAGATTTGTGACCAGTGTAGCTCCTGGTCGAATAGCACACTCATGTAGCCTGGTAACATTATATTGCGTGCTGAAGGAATGCCGAACAGCGTAAATACCCAATTAAAATCGCCAAAAACCCAATTGAAATCACAAGTAGCGAGTATCAAAAAACAATGAGAACAATTGTGGTACCTTTATCATGTTGGAGAAAACAATAAACAAACCACCAATATAGCATATTTTTCCAAGGAGACAATTCTAATGAAATGCCAAGACATTTTTTCATTTCGAAACAAACTATTCCATAATTGCTGTCTGTTAATGTGTAAACAGTAGTGTGATTTTATTTTACCAAATTAAAATTTTGAAATACCCAATTGCTTCAGAAATTATGGAGTAACAATACTCAATTACTAATTTCTTATCTGGAGCTCTGAATGACTTTAGTAAATATTAAATCAACACAAACCTTATATTATAGCATAAGCACATCATGATACATTAAAACTTTATTGACAAGGTAATGTGTTCTTTGTAGTGGTCTAATTTGTGTATTTATTATAATTGTGTATTATGATCTTAAATACATTGTATTAATGCACTGCGAAAACCAATAAAATGCAGTATTAAAGGAACACAAACAACTGTTCATTTGATACAAGATTTATGAAACGAGTCTGGCCAATATTATAATTGAATGGCAAACAGTGCAGACCATGATTAGACTGTGTGGAAGTGCAGCCTGACTTGGCAGGGCTTAAAAATTCACTCGCCCCGCTCGCCATGGCGAGTCAATTTTCATGTTGGCGAGAGGATTTTCTTGTCACTGGTCCGATTTGGCGAGTGACACATCGGGAAAGGCCATTCTGTATTTTCAGAAAACTAAGAAAATTTGATTAATTTCCAGCTATTTCAAATGATTTTCTTTAATTCACTGGTTTTAAGCTGTTTATGAAGTATTTCTGTAACTTTCATACACCCTATAGATTTCTGTTGTGAACCATTATGTGTCCCCATTCGCGTTGACAGCATGACATTGCATAAAAAAAACATATCGCTGGTTTAACATTAGCCCAGCACAGATTACTGTCATATATACTGTGTCATTCCTATAAATTTTTGATTTTGTCTTCCTCTGGTGCTACACACCAAACAAGGAGCTCGAAGTTATAAACATTTGTACTAAAAACGAACTTTCTAGACCAAAATGTGCGTACGTCACAGAAGTCTTGTTCTGACTTAGGGGAAATAACTCTTGTTTACTAATAGACTTATTATAGTGGAACATTTATTTTAAAAAATAACTTTATAACAAGAAACGAGGCAAAGCCACGAAGGCCAGGTTTTTTCCAAGCATAGACACTTGGATAACACAATTATACCCACTTTTTGTAGACTAGATGGCCGTGGCCTGCATGTCGTGCCTTGGGGCGAGGCATGGACACTAGTAGATGAAAAAACTTTAACCAAAAATATTAACCGGACACACGGACGTACGGACGGACGGACGGACGTATGCCAAAATGCCGACTATATCGCGCTTTCCGCAAGCGGGCGCGACAATGATGATAAACACCCATGTGAAGTATCAAGGTAATGGGTGAAGCAGTTGCAGAGATATAGTACACGAAAAAACTTTAAAAAAAAAAATCAAAGTAATTTGACCTTGACATTGGGCACAGGGGCCGCACGGTTGGGGGGTAGAATGAAAATATGAATGATGATAAACAGTTAAACACCCATGTGAAGTTTCAAGGTAATGGGCGAAGCAGTTGCAGAGATATAGTATAACGAAAAACTTTTAACCAAAAAACTTTAACCAGACGTACGTTAAAAAGTTAACGTTGAATTACGTAGAAATAATAGGTGAAGGTAAAAAAAATGGTCACATGTTGGATAGTTGTATGTGGTGGGCACCCCTTGGTTATGAAGCTGTGAAAGTTTGGTGGTCCTAGGTGGTACAGTAACAAAGAAATGGACTCAAACTTTACATTGATTGTGGACGCCGCCCGCCGACCGCCCGCCCGCTTGCCCGCCCGACTTTCGCCAATCCAATAGCCTGGGTTTTTAAAAAAAAAAAAAACCTGGCTAATAAACGGATAAAGAAGGAATAATACTATATAATCGTAATATGTATATTAGTACTCGTTTAAAAGCTGTAGCAATATAATTGTTAACAAATTTAAATGATTTGGTGTTTATATTAATACTCCTTTTTAGGCACCATCTCGTTATTACATTCATACACATGGCACCATTTTCTTGTCCAACATGAAAACGCCAGTAGCAAAATAATTTGAATTGGTGTCCCTGAGTGAAGGAAAGTTTGTACTTTCATTGTTAAATATACAAGGGAGCCCTCACCCACCCCACACATTTTGCTGTTGAACATACATGTAACACCATTGGCAATCCATCAGTCAGTACATGTATCATGCTTCATATTTAGAACAAGTATAATATCAATCTAAGGAACTAGTCATTATTTATCACCAAGGGGGTTGGGGTGTGAATGGGGCTGGATCAATTTTGTTAACTCATCTTAGAAAAATACAAGCCCCCACCCCTTCCCACAGCTTTTCATTAAATGTTCAAGCCCCCACCCCCCCCCATTGAACAATTAATAATGTTCAAACGAGACGGTTCAAATGAGTGGTAACAACACCCCCACCCCATTGAACAATTAATAATGTTCAAGCCCAAAACGAGACGGTTCAAATGAGTGATATCATGTTTTTAATAAACATATATTGCATCTACTGATTGCCTGGGTTAATCATGCCCCTATGCGATAGCCAGGGGGACATATTGCCTTGCTCTTGAGGTTCCGTATGTCCGTCCGTCTGTGTACATTTACATCAACAAGTTTGTAAGAGTTTCTCCAGTTAGAGTCCAGTATTCCAGAGGGGCACATCCATGTTTTACAAACATAATGTCTAGTATTAATGTTGGTACAAAAGCTAATTTATTAAAGGTATTAATACATGTACTTACATTTTCCTAAAATGTTGGGCAAGTAGATTTTTTGTCTGGGCGAGTAGATTATAATTCAGGCATGGGAGTGGAACACTATCCCCAATCCTGAAAATTTATTTGAGCAGCGGATTGCGCTGCGATTTGCTAGGGGTGTCTGGGGGCATTTTTTTTCCGTTTTTTATCGCCGTTCTCAACGGATTTACAAGATTCACAAAAGTGGTCCCTGGGACCTCAAATCCGGATTTTCCCATGCCTGATAATTGTACTTGCCCGGCCGGGCAAGTGTGAAAAGTGAATATTGTTAAGCCCTGCTTGGTCAACACTGGTCATAAAGGCGAAAAGCCCCATTTGTCAAATCTCGGTGCCAAATATCTGTTCTTACCAGACACATCTTCCCCTTTCAGCCATCTTGGAATTTCTTTTTTTCTTAATGAAGACTGGTCCCTGTAAAGTTTAAAATAATATTGCAACAGAATCGTATATGGACCTCCAACTGAGAAAAGGGAATGGAATTGAATGGTGCTTAACCCTTACACTTCTGAATTAATTTTTTTCGTCTGCTGTTTATTTTCTATTTTCCATTCTTCTCATCAAAACATGGTTTGGCAGCACTTTAGAATTATTTCCGATGGAAATGATTCTAAAGTGCTGAAAAACCATGTTTTACTGAGAAAAAAGACAATATATATGTAGATCCTGATCATGGTAATCATAGACTGATGAAAACTGCTATTCAAATGCATACCATCATGTTCGATTGATGGAATGGCTACCAGTGTACGGCCGCATAATGTCATAAGGTACCCTTCCCCAGCCAATGGCCATATATGTCACAATCAACACACAAATTACTATTGTGTCTGCATAATCAATGGCTGACAAAAGAAAGCACCTCAGAATAGTTGGTTCACCAACTGAAGAAAGTGGAAATTGCAACATTTGAATCGAAATAATCTGATCAGAGTCACTGTAGTTCAACAAGTTATTTTGTGATACTTTGTGAAGTCTTGTCATTGTATATCAAATCTCACACACATAATTATGTGACCTACTTTTTATTCATATCCTTCAGTTTCTGCAGCATGGGTGTGTCATCCTGGCTGGAGGTCACGGACACTGACGACCCCACCTGGACCGGGGCATTACCCGATGCACGTAGGGCTTCATCTAGGCTGTCCTCAACGTCGGGCTCTACAGCCCCAGCAACGCCCACGCGGTTGGACTTAGCGGGGGTATTGGCGGCCTCTGACACCGGCTCAGGTACGTTCTTCTTTAGGTTGTCCTCCAGAGCTTTCTGAGCAAGAGCTTTGCGGTTTAGTTTCTCGTCCGATTTCCGCTGTGGTAATGGTGGTCTGTGTTCCGTACTGGAAATGGAACAAATATGTTTAGTAGAAAGCACAGTGGAACCTCTCTAAACCAGACACACAATCTCAGTGTGTTTAATATTGTGATTTATCTACAATGGAAATGTATGTCCATGATTGCAAAGCACACATGTAACAACGGAACCTCTTTAACCCTTTCACCCCTAATTAACTGGAATTGATTTTGATATGTTAATTTGCAACCAATCCAATTGTCACAAAATTAATTTCAGACTAGTCCATTTATGAAAAGGGGGTGTTTTTCTCACAAAAATATGAAAAATACTTGCAAAAAGTGCAGATCCTGATGAGACGGCTCATCTGGATCTACACTATTTGCCAATACCACTATACAGGTCTGTGGTGTTGAGAGAGTTAAGAGAGGTTCCACTGAGGATATTCTAGGGTGGACAGCTAGAAACGTTCCACTGTGTATGCATCACAATAACAGTAATTACGACAGAGATGATACTTCTCCAAGGTAACGGCTATAAAGATGATCCGATCAATACATATGAGAAACTGAAATGAATAGCAGTGTAGCAGAACAGGAAAACAGATGTAGTAGACATGTAAATGATATAAGTAATAAACAACATCAAGCATTCAAGATCTGTGATAATATTAGCAGTCAGTGTAAGCTTGATTGACGTACAACTAAAAACAGGATCAACAATGATCTTGATATCAAGCTCAGATATTCTGTAATCACAAAGGAGGCAAGAGTCAGTCCTGTGCATGTTTCAGATTACATCTTAAGTCATATCTGAAATTCAATTTAAATATTAAATTTAAATATTAAATTTAAGATAAAGCTGGTGTGTAAAAGATGGAAGAATATTAGGGAGGTGAAAGGTAGCCACAACAGAGTTTTCAGTTGTGACCCTTTTGGGATAATTTGACACTTGGAATCTACTTTTGCAGAATGTGTGTCAATTGTGCCATGTAAAACATATGTGGCTGTGACTCGGATTGTGTGGATGCACAGGCTGAACATGAACTACACTGGTCGCAAAACCCATATCCATTTCTCCAGTCACAGCCACCCATTAAGATTGCATTTCATGCTTAAATTTTAACTTTGATCAGCCATTTTGACCCCTGAATATCGGAGACGACTGAAAACCCAAGTCTGTACAACTGTGCATCCATGCCATAACAAGTAGTTTGATATTCAGGTTCCACTAATTAAACTGCTAGTTTTGATCAAATTTTCAACCAATTAAACAGCTTGCTTTTGAATACGACAAATACATACTGAAAAGTTTTATATTCACAGTGTGGTTTTACCTTTCTGAGACAGACTTGGAGCTTTCCATCTCGGTTGAACTGTGTCCGTCTAGCCGGGCTGCCATTCTCTTGGACTTCCTGGGGGTTCGAACTCCCCGTCGCCTGCTGGCTGTCTTACTGACCATCGGCCCATCTACAATCATAATAATGAGACATGTTTAACACTTGTAGCGCTGAAGATACACAATGAAAATATTTTCTTTTTTTCTGCACAGAAGTATATGTTGTTACCACCCGTTTGAACGATCTCAAAGAGATGGTTTAAATGAGTGGTAACAATACATACTTTCATTGAGAAATGTAGAAAACGGAAAAGAAAATTATTTGTAAATTTAGATACCTGTGAATGGGTTAAAGGAGATAAATTGAGTTCATGCATTTATATTCAGCAATAACACACACCAACAAATTCATATCAGTCTTGTCAATAAGACTTTCCAAAACATAAAACATATGAAACAAACAAGCCAGCATACATTTATCTGTCTCCAAGTCATTCTTTGGCACAAATTAATGCAAATAACTTTGTTTAACCCTTAGACAGCTATCTTAATTTTGTTGTCATCTGCTGTTTATTTTCTGTTTCCCATTTTTATCATCAAAAACATGCTTTGACAGCACTTTAGAATAATTTACAACATGCTTTGACAGCACTTCAGAATCATTTCCATTGGAAATGATTCTGAAGTGCTGTCAAACCATGTTTTTATTGAGAAATAAGGCAAGATATAAAACCAACAGCAGACGAAAATTGTTGTGAGTAGCGGTCTAAGGGTTATTACCTAAATATGTACTTGGCTGTGAATGGAGAAATTGGGCTTATGGGTTTAATGATTAGTGTAGATCCAATCCGAATACATCCGAAGTCTGATTAGGATGTGCACAGTTTGTCCTTCCATCAAAGAAACACCTTCTAACAAGCAATTTACATCGTTAGCCGGCTACAGGAGTGTGCTATTTGATCAGGATCCACACTGGTCACAAATCCCAAAAAGCCCCATTTCTCCAGCCACAGCGATATATATATTTGTCATTCTGATCACTTTTATGGGCTACAGCTATCCACAATAACAGGCATATAAATGATATTCATATGCAAATGATGAGCAGTTGTTATTCCATTTTTATATGGTATATCTTTGGCAGTTCAAATATAGTCAAATGATGTTAACCCTTATCCCGCTATAGTACTTTTTGTCGTCTGCTGTTTATTTTCTATTTCCCATTTTTATCACCAAAAATATGCTTTGACAGCACTTTAGAATCATTTCCGACATACTTTCCAATAGAAATGATTCTAAAATGCTGTCAAAGCATGTTTTTATGAAGAAATAATGCTAGATATAAAGCAACAGCAGATGACAATTCTGCCCTCCCAAGTCAAACTGCAGTATCTGTTAAACTGCGGTATCTGCACTATGATGCTATGCTGACCCTGTGCAATCATCCCCACCAACTGCAGTATCTGCACTATGATGCTATGCAGACCCTGTGCAATCATCCCCACCAACTGCAGTATCTGCACTATGATGTTATGCTGACACTGTGCAATCATCCCCATTCCAAATGCAGTATCTGCACTATGATGCTATGATGGACCCTGTACAATCATCCCCACCAACTGCAGTATCTGCACTATGATGCTATGCTGACCCTGTGCAATCATCCCCACCAACTGCAGTATCTGCACTATGATGCTATGCTGACCCTGTACAATCATCCCCACCAACTGCAGTATCTGCACGATGTGATATGCTGAACCTGTGCAATCATCCCCCACAACGCAGTATCTGCACTTATGTTGCTATGCTGACCCTGTACATCATCCCCACCAACTGCAGTATCATGCAACTATGATGCTATGCTGACCTGTGCAATCATCCCCACCAAACTGCAGTATCTGCACTATGATGCTGATGCTGACCCTGTGCAATCATCCCCACCAACTGCAGTATCTGCACTATGATGCTATGCAGACCCTGTGCAATCATCCCCACCAACTGCAGTATCTGCACTATGATGCTATGCTGACCCTGTGCAATCATCCCCACCTATAAAGGTGGGGATGATTGCACAGCGTCAGCATAGCATCATAGTGCAGATACTGCAGTTTAACAGATACTACAGTTTGACTTGGGAGGGCAGAATTGTTGTGTGTAGCGGTCTAAGGGTTAAACTCAATGATGCATGCTTACCCATATGCTGTTGTTTCTCCAACACTTATCACACTACATGTATATCCAAAAACAAGTAAATAGAAATACTACACTTTATCAAATTTTGCCACATTTGTTGGATGACAGAACCCTTTGTAGTCCCGACACTATATCAATGATATTAAACATGTCTATTGAATGAATGCAATTAATTGCCAAATTGAATGTACCAGTGCATGATTTTATTCTTCAAAGCAAAGTTCAAACTGTTAACCCAGCATGCAATCTTCTTTTATCCACAAAATAGAACACATTTTTCACAACACTCACAAATCATCTCCATTTGAGCTGACAAAACATATTTTTGCTAAGAAACAAAATACATATTTAAAAAATGCAGAAGATAATATTAAGTTTGTTTCCCTCATTTTACAGTTCACTCAAGATTACACATGGCATAACAAAGTTGCATGTATATGTGTTTGTTTTTATCATACTTCTTTGATGAAACTTATTTGACAGCTCATCAGAATCAATCTATATCACTGATATAATGATATAATATCTCTTGAAAGTAACGTTACAAAAAAAATGCACAGATTACCATATCTCCACGCGACCATTAGGTCTGAGATTGATAGAAATCTGCAGAAAATCCATAGAATGTCAATACGACTATGTAAACTGTAAACAATGAAACACCTCAGGTTCCAAGAGAATTCATGAATTATAAATCTCTCCAACTAGACTTAGATGACTAATACACATCATTAAAAGACTTGGTTCCACGTGTACCAATATTCATCAGGAACATCAACAGCTTGCGAGACGAGATGTTAATAATTAACAGCACAAAGAATGGTCAGAAATATATAGATTTTTTACTGTTGGAAGCTCATTATAAGGCACAAGGCCATATATAGACTTGTTACTGTTGGAAGCTCATTATAAGGCACAAGGCCATGCCAGAATTCACACAAATACGCTAAGTAGTGTGATACAGGAATATAATGAGAGAACATGGATATGGCCTATATATTGTTGTATAGACGACCTATGTGTATACTATATCTTGAATGGATACCTCGATAACTGATCACTAGTCTGAGTCAAATAATCACTAGATATCATCATAAATCGACTGAATAACCTTTAAACTTTTAAATGGTGTACCATACACAAGTTTTGTTTTGTGCAATTTTAAATGGTTTAATTGACCCATACAATGCTGAATTAAATTTTGTCAACTACGGTTTATTTTGTATTGTAGATGATCAATATTTGTTTCTTGCAGTTTAACCCTTTCACCAACACAGGCCTGTATAGTGAGTGGTATTGGCAAACAGTGTAGATCCAGATGAGCCGGCTCGTGACGAGCCGTCTCATTAGGATCTGCACTTTTTGCAAGTAATTTTCATATTTTGGAGAACAAAACACCCTCTTTTCATAAGTGGACTAGTCTGAAAATCATTTTGCGGATTGGTTGCAAAATTAACAAATCAAATTCCATTCCAGTTATTTAAAGTGAAAGGGTCAAGGTCTAAAAATTGATTCATCAGCATAAAACATTTGTGTCCTCCTCTAGAGGAATGATTCTGATGTGGTGTCTATATGTGCCTTAAGAAAATAAGAACACTATTGACCTAATTTGAACTCTGTTTATTTTATAACGATTACAAACAAGCGAGAGAGCACTGAAACAAATGCTTTCGTTGGCACAGATGGAAGTGTAAGGGCTATCCAAAATGCGGGAAGAAACCGGAGTACCCAGAGGAAACCCGCTTGTCCAGTCTGGCGACCACCATACCATCTCACATACTGCCCCGGTCACCGATCGAACACAGGCCGCATTGGTGACAAGTACATGTATGCTAATTACCAATTGCGCTAACGAGACAATAATTACTGGACCCAATTACACATCATACTCATACAAAAATCTTACATCTCCATATAATATAATGCATATATGATGTAACAGTGTAGATCCAGTTGAGCCGGTCTTATCAGGATCTGCACTTTTTGCAAGTAAAATCATATTTTTGAGAACAAATGCACCCCCTTTTCATGAATTGACTACCGGTAGTCTGAAAAATATTTTGCCAGGATTGGATTGGTTGCAAAATTAGCATATCAAAATCCATTCCAGTTACTTATTGGGGGGGAAAGGGTTTTAACCCTTAAAAGTCTGAAACAGAAAATTACCGTCTGCTGTTGTGCCATATTTTCTCTTTATTCTGCTTTGACAGCACTTTAGAATCATTTCCATTGGAAATGATTCTAAATTGCTGCCAAACCCTGTTTATGTTGAGAAAACTGGAAATTAAAAAATAAACAGCAGACGACAAAGTTTAATTCAGCATTGCGAGGGTTAACATCAATGTCATGTACATACAAGTGTGGATAACACTAATCTGCACATGGCATTGTGGGGAAATTTGTCAAATCCAACCGAAAATCTTCAAGATCTAATACAAAGGCTAATCCTTGGCGGCATTGGTTGTAGACTTTATAAGACTCATTTTCTCATGGCGTGTTTACAACTTATGCAGCTACCTGTGTGTTCCATGCCTGCAGGGAGATTCTTTGTCATTAACCCTTAGACCGCTACTCACAACAATTGTCGTCTGCTGTTACTTTTATATATTGCCTTATTTCTCAATAAAAACATGGTTTGACAGCACTTCAGAATCATTTCCAATGGAAATGATTCTGAAGTGCTGTCAAACCATGTTGTAAATTATTCTAAAGTGCTTTCACGTGTTCGATGATAAAAATGGAAAATAGAAAATAAAAAGCGGACGACGAAAAAAATAAGATAGGGTTAATACAAAAGTCAGAAAGCAAATTGTAACCACGAGCAACAATAGAGGTGGGTAACCTATTACTCCTATTATGACAGTGGAAATCTGTGTGGTATTTCACATTCAAGTAGGAAAACAAATTGTGAAATTGTTGGCAACCACAGTAACCAAAGAATATTTGAAACACAATTACTTTTCAGGAGCATTATACTTGGCTAAAATGTTTGTATAGGCCTGTGATATGATGCTTAAGTTTAAACGAGTGTAGTGAACCAGAATGCTAGGGGTGTCAGGTAATATAATGTATTTAGTGAGATGTTTGTTAGAATCTGGGGGTGGGGGGGGGGGGGGCCGTTTCACTAAACTTTGTACAACTAAAATGTTTGTAACGGTAAGTGCAAAATTATGATAATCTGCAAGTTTCACATTAACAATGTTTTCTTGTAAACATTTATTGGATTTACATTAATTGAGCGTACCGTATTTATTCTAATAGTAGCCTCCTCTCTTATAGTAGCCCTCTCCCCCCTCCCATAATTGCATTCTAAATTTGTTATTTTCACATACAAAAGCCATTAAAACTTTGTTTTAAATGGCTTTTGTATGTGAAAATAACATATCCTACTTTCCACGTTTTGATGCCCACAAATTGCATAGCCCCGGGGGCGTGTATTAGAATAAATACGGTAGGTTGCATATGCAGCATATGTTCAATAAATGTAAATCCATCAATTGAAATTTCCAGACGATCCTAAATTTGCAGGTACAAACATTTTAGTCATTCAAAGTTTAGTTCAATTGGCCCCTAAATGTATTGTTCAGCAGATAAGTGAGCGACATACCAAATAGAACAAAATACATGTAGGTGTGTACATGAGGTGTAAATTGTAGATATAAGAGCACTAACAATTAGCGCTTGCGATGTGTTATAGAGAATACCAGGTTAGTGTTTTTTGTTATCAAGTTTATAAGGAATTCCGACCATTTCCGAGCCGAGCCCGATAAACTTGATACCAAAAGACACTAACATGGTATTCTATTTATCAGAAAAACAACCACCGAGGCAATATTAAACTGCAAAAATATGTCACAGAATATGTTACCAAGAAAATGTTTCTATGCCTCCAGGAAAAGACAGCGAGACTTGCACCTTATTGGCTACGGCAGGTTTAGAAATAGATTTAGCCTTTAGAATGTGGGAAACGTAAATTGTCGTCTGCTGTTGATTTATGTTTTTTTGCTTATGTCTTTTTTATCAATACAAACATGGTTTTACAACACTTTAGAATCATTTTCATTGGAAATGATTCTAAAGTGCTGTCAAAACATGGTTTTCATGAGAAAAATTGGAAAATAAAAATAAACAGCATGACGAAAATACATTTATTAATAAATAACACATCATGATTTGTGAATCATGACCTAATATAAGTGGCCTTATTGTCTACATGACTGGTTAGAATTGATTAACCATTACAATGCTGAATTAATTTTTGTCGTCTGCTGTTTATTTTCCATTTTTCTCATCAAAAACATGGTTTGGCAGCACTTTAGAATCATTTCCACAGAAAATGATTCTAAAGTGCTGACAAACCATATTTTACTGAGAAAGAAGACAATATATAAAACTGCAGCAGACGACAATTTTTGTTTCCCGCATTCGAAGGGTTAATGTATGCATCTATAATACTGGCTACAGACAACAGTATAGGTCTGTAATATTGTTACTATTGTGACACCTCTCTCAACTTGACGAGGTCCCCAGGGTGTCCAGATAGAGAGGTTACGCTGTAATGCAGGTACCGGTACATAAGCTGTGTCTCTAAAGGGTAGAGTACCCCTTGATTTCAAATTAAATGTGTATTGTAATTTTACAAATGGATAATTGATTTTCTTCATTATTAAATAGGGAACAAACGATCAAACATAAAAAAACAAATACCATTCACTTATTTGAGTGCATTATTACTTATTCATTTATTTATACTGTAATACAGTTGAAAATTTACTTAGTTCAGCTGCAAAAAGCTAACAATGTTTCAACTTTATTACAGTATTCCACTACTCTTGTTTGAAAATAAATGCATATTTTCGCATTGATCTGAGTATTTTGTACTCCCACTGTTGATAATCAATGCGTATTCAGTTAAAATAAGTGTTTAACCCTTTTCCTGATAGAAACAACTTTTCATGCCTCTGCAGAAGATGTCTTTAGAAAACATTGTGGGAAAAGGAGAAATTGCTTGTAACAAGCAATTTCTCCTTTTCCCACAATGTTTTCTACTCTATCAGATAATTTAACCATCATTTGACCCAGCATTTGATTCTTTTATTCAGATGTTTTCGATTTGGAAGAGTCGAAATATCGCAAAACAGGGAAAGGGTTAATACACCAATACCTTATCTGGAGCTGTGCATAAGCATTCAATATGTTTGTACATAAGGAACAGGGACAAAATACAAACTACTGTCTGTTCCACGTTTTGCAACTTTTAGTACAGTAGAAACTCCGAATACCGGACCCTCTAAATACCGGAATCCTCCCGAAACCGGACAATTTTCATAGTCCCGATTTAATTCCTTCTTTATTCAATGTACTAAAAACCTCTGAATACCGGATCCTCTGAATTCCGGAAACCGGACGATTTTCCAAAAAAAGAAGAAGACTTTTCAGCATAATTTTATCTCTGAATCAGAATTGACGGATCAGAATTGCTAAAATCACCAAGCGCCCGCGGCAGGAGATAAATTTCACACAATGGTCGTGTTGGATTTCATGTCAGACAGGTGTGATAAGAGAGACGTTACGCATTTTACACGGTTCACAAGTCAAGGATGTTTTGTGTCTGACAACCTACAAATATTTTCCGACGCGTGATATTGGAAACCCGACTTTCGTCAAAACAAAGATAGATACTCGATATTTACATTTACAAATCGGGCCGTGTTTGGTCTTGAATTAAATAGCGAAAAACATGCCGCTATTTTCCATTGAATACTTAAATCGATTGATGCGGCTGTAATTGACGACGGCAGGTATATGTAAGGTACCGGTAGCTATGAGGTCAAATAATCATTGAAAATTGCCGATAAGTCTTCGCTAATTGGAGTACACGTTTAGTGACAAACCAATTTACACACCTTGAGTAAGAATAGTGAAAAACCTCTAAAAACCGGAAACCTCTCTAAACTGGACTTTTTATCCGGTCCACAGGCTGTCCGGTATTCGGAGTTTCTACTGTAGTACTTTTTTATCAATAACAAAAAAGTCACCCTCCCCCAAAACAAGTATTTGATGAAATTCCGTAAAGTATTGATTTTACTGCGAAAAAAATATTTTCCTATGGGAAAAATAGATCTTATTTTATATTTTTTTCTTTGGAGCGATTTTCAAAATCTAACATTTGTTTTCTTATGTACGTCATTTCCAAGCTATCTAACAAGGTTTCGGAGTCAATTTTCAAAATGGTTCGTTTTTTTACCCTCCAGGACACCTTCTTCCACCTTTTTGTCCCATACGAAAATCGTTTTTTTACAATAAAATCAATATTTGATGGAATTTCATCAAATAATTTTGCTTACGGAGGGTAACTTTTTTGTTATTGATAAAAAAGTACTTACATTTAAATATTTTTTAGATTTAATGTGTTTAATAGCCAAAAGTTCATTGGCAGCAAAACGTGGAACAGACAGTAGACATTAATATGTTTGTAAAACATGGATATGACCCCTTGGAATACTTGACTGTGAAAATGAAAGTGTTTCAGCGACCTTAATTGGATTAGGTCAATGTTTGTTTGTTGGGGATTTACGGCCTATCATCAGCTAAGGTCATATAAAGGCCGGGTCAACGGGTTTAGTACTAAATCCCATATATTACCTGTACAAATGGGGGGAAAATCCCAAAATCAGAACTGAATGTTTACAATAAGAAAACTATATATTCAGCCCTGAAGTCAGAATAATCCTGATATGAAGGTGTGACGGTCAAAAGGGTCGAGGTCATATTAGTGGTTGCGTGAATGCGAAGTAATCCATCCAGTAATATTTCATTCATGGCATGATGGAGAAACTCTAACAATCTTTTTGATGCAAATGACCACAAACGGACATATATACGTATATGTACGTATGGATGGACAGAACCTCAAGAGCAAAACAATATGCCTCCCTTGCTATCACTACAGGAAGCATAATGAAACCCATGGAAATAAACCCTTTCACTCTTAAGTAACTGGAATGGATTTTTTATGTTAATTTCCGGACCAATCCTATTTAGACTAGTGCATTTAAGAAAATGGGGGTGTTTTTGTTCTCAAAAATGTGAAAATTATTTGCAAAAAGTGCAGATCCTGATGAGACGGCTCGTCACAAGTCAGCTCATCTGGATCTACACTATTTACCAATACCACTATAGAGGTCTGTGGCGTTGAAAGGGTTAAGCAAACCGAGGTGTTCTGGATGTCCAGTTGAGAGAAGTTTGACTGTACCCACCTGAATCGTGCCGTTGACTGGGCCAATAAGATGGGTTCTCCCAGCGTTTCCTCGGGGAAACATCCGTGGTCGATATAAACGACCGGTTTAATGCATTGAATTTTGCCTGACTCAGCAACACCCAGTCTGCAATCTGTCCATAATTCTGTGACTTCTGAATGAACCGATTCTTAAACTTAAAGTCCAGACTCGGGAGTGGAATGTTCTGCTCAAAGTTTGACAAAGTTTCCAGTGGCTGCACATGTTGTGTCAAGCGACTGCCTTTGGCCAAAGGGCTTGGCTCACTGAATACAGATGGTTTTCTCCGGACTGTTTTAACTTCCCTGATCTGTTCAACTTGGGGTTGTTCTATTTTCTGGTCTCTCAGTTCTCCGAGTTCATCTTTCTGGATTTTGTCCACGTTTTTGCTGAACGTGGATGTTATTTCAGTCGATTCAGACGTTTGACACCTGTTCAAACCAGGGAATGATGTGAATGAATTAAATGGTCCGTCCAAACGTCGCAAATTCAACCGTGTATGATTTCCGAACATTCTGGACTGTCTAGCGTTCTGTGACAGTGACACTGTTACAGGTTTTCTAGCACCGTGTGGTTCAATCCTCGGCAGGTGGTACTGTAGTTTGGTACTGGTGTCCGAGGCAGAGGATGACGATGCGAGGAAGGTCCTCTTGGGGACATGGAGGTGGGTGTACTTCGGGGAGTGGAGGTACCGCGCCACATTGGCGTTCCAGTCCGTGCGATATGAGTGTTTCAGCGGTAGACCCCGGGGTTTGGGCCGGTTCCTGTGTCTCGCACTTCCTCTATTGACATTCACAGGCGGCAGTGTCAGCGGGGTCAGGGGATCAGTATTGTTGTCCGCCTCGCTGGCTTTATTCCCTGATATATCTGACTGGTGTGTCGCATCTACAGACTGAGATACGGTGCGGTCCACTGGCATGGCTAGTTGAGGCACGATCCCAGATCGCGGTGAATGGATCTCGTCATGTTCCGTTATCTGGTAGATTAGAGGGTCGGCCTGGTTCCATTTTATACGCTTCTTTGTGAATGGTCCTTTCCGTCGCACGTGTATCTGCGACTTCTCCCAGGCTCCCTGGTTCGTGGTATAGCCAGTAATCCCGCCCGCATGGCCAGACATGGGCACGTAGGCATATTTTGGTGCAAAATTCATTATTATAGTATTCCTATATCCTGACACATTTGAGATTCAGATTTCACTGTGAAACTAATGGTTTACAAAGCAGCAATGGTTAGCAACAATTCAAGTAATTTTCACTTTTTAAAGCAACCCAACTAATAAATATAATACTTATATAGTTATATTCAGTTATTTTTAAGTATATATGAGATTATTTGCATCTACAAATAGAGATCTTCTTTACTATTAAAGGTATACTCTTCTTCAAAGTTCCAACGGCATAAATTTAAATTTAAAAAGTTATCCATGCAGATATACACAGTGACGATGTAAGCAAGACTTATCCAACTGTTATAGTGTCAAGTCATTAGCTACAACCATATTCCATATTTGAACATCTCTTAACACACTGTATTAAAGAAGTTTCAAAAGATTTAAATAAACAATAAAGTTATTCAGCAAATTAAGTATATAAGTGCTATTTGATTACTTTCAAACTGCCATTAATATGAAGTCTACACAAACAAGTTATAATTGCCATTATCTGATCATACTTTTCTATTCAGGACAATGGTTTCCAAAAGTACAAGGAAATATCTTTGTATCCATTATAGTCCCAGATCTGCCTGCATATATGTACATAATGATCAGGGTTTACACAGTTCACCATTCAGTCAGTAAACCAATCGTGGCTAATGATCAATTTGAATTCTCCTTCAAGCTACCTGTAGATACAGGCCATTTGAATCTATACTATATATAAGTATGATAAAGACAAATTGCTCAGGTTTTACGACACAAGTCATAAATGAATAAAGATATTCCAGAAGCGAAAACAAAAGAACAGAATATCAATTTCAATGGTGCATTGTACAGGTGAAATTAAAACACAGGGTGTAACGATATATATGTGAAGAACAGTTTAGTTTATATTTGAAACATAATTGAAATTTGCGAGTATGCCTGGGTATAGAGATGATTTAACCCTTCCAGTGTTGAAATAAAAGTGTTGTCTGCTGGGTTTTTCTTCAATCATATTCTTACACTGTCAAATCTTGTTTGTTTAATCCTTACGCTGCTATATTATTTTTTGTCGTCTGCTGTTTATTTTCTATTTTCAATTTTGATCACCAAAAACATGCTTTGACAGCACTTTAGAATAAATTACAACATGCTTTGACAGCACTTCAGAATCATTTCCATTGGAAATGATTCTGAAGTGCTGTCAAAACATGTTTTTATTGAGAAATAAGGCATGATATAAAAGCAACAGCTGACGACAATTGTTGTGATTGTGAGTAGCGGTCTAAGGGTTAAGAAATAGTAAAGTATGAACAGAAAACGCCAATTTTTGGTTCCCGCCTTATCAGGGTTAACCCTTTCAATACTATAGATACCTTTTTCCAAACATTTGTCAATGGTGTAGATCTCGATGAGCCGGCTCGTAACAAGCCATTAAGAATAAAATATAGGTGTGGTCACTGACTGTTGATTGATTGTGAGTTTACATCCATTCAACAGCAAGTTCATATACAGACATGAATGCACCTGTATTTACCCCCATATATTATGTTTGTAAAACATGGATAATTGCCCCCTTGGCATACTTGACTCTAAAAATGGCTAAGTGTTTTAGAGACATTGTGAAGGTCAGATAGGTCATGTGAGTGGTTGCATGAGTGTGCAAATATGAAAGTAATCCATCCAGTAATCATGGTAACATTGAGGTTATGGCATGATAGAGAAACTCTTACAATGTTTTTGACGCAAATGTCCACACCAAGGACATACATGTACATGGAACTTCAACAGCAAAGCAATATGCTACCTGTGCTATCACATAGGGGGGCAGAAATATTGATGAGTTGATGTATTACTTGCATCAAGTCATGGTCAACATCCTTGAATAAAGTTTAACCACTGGGTAAGGTAACAACTATATTGAGCTTGATCTGTTTGGATGGAATAAAAAATTCCAGAGCTATACTCGTATCTCCAGATTAGTGTGCTCATCCAAAGCGATATGTGAGTCTGATCAAAGCCCACACTAGTGTTCGCTGTTTGAGTTTGGCAAACATTATTGATGCCTCTGACGGTCTTATGGGATTTGTGACCAGTGTAGCTCCTGATCAATTAGCACACGCCTGTAGTCTGATAACAAACTACATGGCTTATTAGAAGCTAGCCAGGTGTTTCATTAATGGAACGGCGAACAGTGCAGATACTGATCAGACTGTGCGGATGCACAGGCTGATCTGGATCTACACTGGTCACAAAAACCATAAGTACCATTTTCTCCAGTCAAAGCCACATATAACTAGAAATGGACGCTTGTCGACAAGCGCATGTGTATCCCCCTCCCCAGATACACAAGTAGTTTGAAAAAAGGGTGTTCGAGTTATGCTCCGGAGACAAAATCAGTGACGGAAAAAACAAAGGGAGATAACTAAAAAATTAGTGATGCAAGAGTTGTCATTCTTGCGTGACACACCTTTAGGGTCGTGGTCTATGCATGTGTGAAGTTTCATGAAAATATTCCAAAGGGTGTTCGAGTTATGCTCCAGACACGAAATCAGTGCACAAAACAACAAAGGGAGATAACTAAGAAATTAACGACGCAAGAGTTGTCATTCTTACGTGCGACACACCTTTGTGTCGTCTTCTATGCATGTGTGAAGTTTAATAAACTAGAAAATGTGTTCATAGAACACGGATGTCCCACATATCGCTTTGATAATAAATGAGGCCAAATTCCAAAGTCAAAATTTTCTTTTACCTGAGCGTTAAAGTTTTTGAAGCACCAAGTATGTGACCTTGACCCTGGGCTTGGCGGGGGCAGGACGAACGTGGATTTGGCACAGGGCGGTAGAGGACCATTACAGCAATGCATATATGAAATATGAAGCTGATCCGTGAAAGAAAACAGAAATTATAAGATATTTACCTGAGCGTTAAAGTTTTTGAAGCACCAAGTATGTGATGTTAACCCTGGGCTTGGCGGGGGCAGGACGAACGTGGATTTGGCACAGGGCGGTAGAGGACCATTAGAGCAACGCGTATATGAAATATGAAGATGATCCATGAAAGAAAACAGAAATTATAAGATATTTACCCGAGCGTTAAAGTTTTTGAAGCACTTAGTAATGTGACCTTGACCCTGGGGCTATTGGCGGGGGCAGGATGAATAGGTGGATTTGGGCACAGTGGGCGGTAAGAAGGACCATTAGAGCAATGCGCAATATGAAATATGAAGCAGAATCCGTGAAAGAAAACAGAAATTATACAAGATATTTACCTGAGCGTTAAAGTTTTTTATTTTTTGAAAGACCACCCAAGTATGTAACCTTGACCCTGGGCTTGGCGGGGGCAGGACGAACGTGGATTTGGCACAGGGCGGTAGAGGACCATTAGAGCAATGTGTATATGAAATATGAAGCTGATCCGTGAAAGAAAACAGAAATTATAAGATATTAAGCTGAGCGTTAAAGTTTTTGAAGCACCAAGTATGTGACCTTGACCCTGGGCTTGGCGGGGGCAGGACGAACGTGGATTTGGCACAGGGCGGTAGTGAACCATCAGAGCAATGTGTATATGAAATATGAAGCAGATCGGTCGAAGGATGAAGAAATTATGAGACATTTACCCGAGTGTTAAAAGTTTTGTGACAGACGGACGGACGGACGGACGGACGGACGGACGGGAGGACGGGACGCACGTTCCTACGAATGAATACTTGTTGGGTTTTTACTGTATAAAAATACCCAACAAGAGTACCCAACACTATCCTAACCCTACCCAATAAGATCCCCGTACGCTTACAACAAGTACCCAATCGTGTGTGCGGACGGACGGACGGACGGACGGACGGACGGACGTTCTTACAGTACTATACTTATGTGGCTTATCACATGTTAAATATTAGCCACATAAAAGGATTTTTTAGGTGGCTAATTGTAACCAACCCTATCCTTTACCAAGTCCATAACCCTGTGGGGCTAGCCACATAAGTACCCTAATGTGTGCCCGGACGGACAGACGGACGGACGTTCTTACATTAGGGTACTTATGTGGCTTATCACATGTTAAATATTAGCCACATAAAACGATTTTTAGCCACATAAAAGGATTTTTTAGGTGGCTAATTGTAACCAACCCTATCCTTTACCAAGTCCATAACCCTGTGGGGCTAGCCACATAAGTACTCTAATGTGTGCCCGGACGGACAGACGGACGGACGGACAAGGGTAACACTAAATACCCCCTCCACTATCGTGGTGGGGCATAAAAATATTCCAAAGGGTGTTCGAGTTATGCTCTGGATACGAAATCAGAGCATGAAACAACAAAGGGAGATAAGTAAACAAGAATTCCGCGGAATCAAATGCCTCGCCTTGTCCCGCCTTGACCTCGAGCCTGGGCCCGAAAGCAATTTTCACTGGCCCGAACAAAATTTGAGAAAAAAAATGGAAACAAAATTGAAAAAATAAGTTTAAAAATTAAAAATAACAAGAATTCCGCGGAAATGTCTCGCCTTGTTCCGCCTTGACCTCGAGCCTAGGCCCGAAAGCAAGTCTGTATATAGCACTTACAACCTTATGCTACTAGACAAAAATTGAAAAAGAATTTGAAAAAAAAAAATGAAAAAAAAAATGGAAAAAAAAAGTTTAAAAATTAAAAATTTTAATGCTTGCTACCGGAGCCCAGAATTTTTTTTTAATAGTCCTATATTTATCTACATATATCTGCACAGGTCCACATAATTCCACAATATTTTCAACACAGTTTACGGAAATGTAATATACAATGTAGTAATTTACCTGTATAAATTACCTGTGGTCAGATAGTGGTCAGACTGGACATTTGCACATGCTAGCACATGCACAGGTGAATGGTTCTCCCAGTCTCTATTGTTCAACCAGAGAAGGCTATTGTTCTCTCTACAGGTAAGGTGTACAGAGCACACGAGAAAACGGGTCTTCATGCATTATTGTCCCGTTTGTAGAGTGCGCAAAACAAAAAAGGGAGATAACTAAAAAATTAGCTACGCAAGAGTTGTCATTCTTGTGCGCGACACACCTCCGGGTCGTGGTCTATGCATGTGTGAAGTATCATGAAAATATTTCAAAGGGTGGTTGAGTTATGCTCCGGACACGAAATCAGTGCGCGAAAACAAAAAAGGGAGATAACTAAAATATTAGTGATGCAAGAGTTGTCATTCTTGTGCAAGACACACCTTCGGTTCGTGGTCTAATTGCATGTGTGAAGTTTCATAAAAAATATTCCAAAGGGTGGTCGAGTTATGCTCAATCAGTGCGCGAAACAAAAAAAGGGAGATAACTAAAAAATTAGCTATGCAAGAGTTGTCATTCTTGTGCGCAACACACCTTCGGGTCGTGGTCTATGCATGTGTGAAGTTTCATGAAAATATTCCAAAGGGTGTTCGAGTTATGCTCCGGACAAGAAGTGTCTGCGGCGGACGCGGACTCGGACGCGGAATCCGCGGACGCGGCCCGCTGTCAAATCCATAGTATCCCCCGACGGAGTCCGGGGGATACAATTATGCATACTTTTAATCATCAAATATATGCAGTAGTTAGTTCTATATGAAATAATGCATTTCAGGAAAAACTAGAAATGTGGCCTGTAGGCACACGAATACCCCCACTGGCAGCCAAAGAAAACGAGGGAATTTCGATAGGTTTGACCTTTGACCTTCAACGTGACCTTGACCTTGGACGTAGGTGCGTGGTTATTGATCGCGACACACCTTCTCATCATGAGAAACATTTGTGCCAAGCCATTTGATAATCCATGCATCGGTGTAGAAGAGAGAGCGGAAGGGAATTTCGATAGGTTTGACCTTTGACCTTCAACTGTGACCTTGACCTTGGACGTAGGTGCGTGGTTATTGATCGCGACACACCTTCTCATCATGAGAAACATTTGTGCAAAGCCATTTGATAATCCATGCATCGGTGTAGAAGATATAGAGCGGAAGGGAATTTCGATAGGTTTGACCTTTGACCTTCAACTGTGACCTTGACCTTGGACGTAGTTGCGTGGTTATTGATCATGACACACCTTCTCATCATGAGAAACATTTGTGCCAAGCCATTTGATAATCCATGCATCGGTGTAGAAGATATAGAGCGGAAGGGAATTTCAATAGGTTTGACCTTTGACCTTCAACTGTGACCTTGAGGCTTGACCTTGGACGTAGGTGCATGGTTATTGATCGCGACACACCTTCTCATCATGAGAAACATTTGTGCCAAGCCATTTGATAATCCATGCATGGGTGTAGAATATATAGAGCGGAAGGGAATTTCCAACAGACCGACCGACAGACCGACAGACCGACCGACAAGCTGACTCCTATATACCCTCAACAAACTTTGTTTGTGGGGGTATAATAAATGATTGCTCCCTCAAAGCATACTTTGCTAGAAAAGAATACTTTGTAATGTTGGTGAAATCGGCTACAGATGAGTCAGCTCGTCACGAGCCGTCTCATCAGGATCTGCAGCATTTGTCAGTATTGTTCAATTCTAAAAATAATCAGCATTTTCTCATCAATGGAATGGTCAAAACATTGGCATGGAACATCCAATGATGGATATTTAGGGGTGAAAGGGTTAAGAGTATGTACATGTAGATCTAAAGTCACTGACCAAACTTTCTGCGTATACTGTTACATAGGTGAATCAACTGTAAGACGGTCAATTGCAATTTAATGGACACCGGACACTGGGAAATTGATTTCATTTTTGTGCAGTTAGCCATAATGAAACTTGATACATAGATTAACAGCACCGGCAGTAGTCATGAGAAACATACCTTGTGTAACGTAGATTTTTCATAAGTAAAGGTCAGGGTCAATTCCATTTTGGGACAGCAGTAAGCATGTCTCAGTGACTCAAAGGTAAACAGTGCAGGACCTGATTAGATAGTGTGTATGCAGAGTTGATCTTGGGCTAGGCTGGTTGCACATTTACTGTGTCAGGTGCCTGGATGGGGGTCGCAGATTTTTTACAGCATGACATACGAACACCAAAGGAGAGCACAATTTCAAGAAATTCTATGAAATCAAAATACAACAGTTATTATAAGAAAGATGCTAGGTCTTAGCACACTGACAGTGACCTTGACATCAGCAGTGTATAAGGCACACCTACTACCCCAAACTTACAATTGATTTTTCACTATCACTAAATTGACTGACTAATGGGATTTTACGTCCGTTCAGCAATACCTGAATAAGTTTATATTCATATAGGAATGCACACACACATGAAACACGCCCTGTGAGTTTGTACCTGTGTGCATGTATATGTGAGGTTCTAGTAAATAACCGTGGCATAGAACTGATGATACTATAGGAATGAATGGCATTTTTGTGGAATTTATCGGGGTATAATAAACTTGGAAAAGTGGCGGGAATACAGGACGAAGCGATAAAAAATTACAATTTTCCAAAAAAAAAAAAAAAAAAATAAAAAAAAAATTGTTTTCGAAAATTGTAATTTTTTATCGCTTCGTCCAGTATTCCCGCGACTTTTCCAAGTTTATATCCCCGATAAATTCAACAAAAAGGCCATTCATTCCTTATAATTCCAGCATTTGAAATAAATTCATCAAGAAAATGTGTTTATTTTCCGTTTTCTTAAGAATTATTTTAACTGCACCTGACGGTTACGGAAAGTAGTTCGGCATGGGAGTTTACTGGGATATAAATTTTGGACAGAGACTTGCTACGGGCCAATCAAATGTTAGGGAATTGTGTAAATATTTTTGTGCTGGAATTATTATGTACTCTTTTTAAGTGGTAAACAAAATATCCCAAGCTGTAGTCGAGTAGAGGATAGAACAAGAAATTGGTTGATGAAAAAAAACAAAAGCAGATAACACATATTATATAGTACATGTACCTCAACTATTTGAGGATATAGATTCAAGCTAATTATATCGCCATGAATTGACAAATCCAATTTCAGTAGATCCTGGTTAGGTTGTGCACACAGTCACTCATGCTACCTGTTCAGGATGTCACCCAGCCTACTTGTGGTTTACACTTTCACCACTAAGTAACCACAATGGCTCTTCCATGTTAATTCTCACACTATTCCACGAATTAGAAATCTCACAAACTATCTGTAAACGGTGCAGATCCTGATGAGACGGCTACGGCTTCTTACGAGCGGGCTCATCTGGGAGCCGTTTCAATAAACTTTGTACGACTAAAATGTTTGTAAGTGCAAAATTATGATAAACTGTAAATTTCTTGTAAACAATTATTGGATTTACATTTATTAAGCATAGGCTGCATATGCAGCCTATGCTCAATAAATGTAAATCCATCAATTGAAATTTCCAGTCGTACAGTTTTTGTTTGTTTATTGGTGTTTAACGGCCTATCAACAGCTAAGGTCATGTAAGGCCGGGCAAACAGGTTCGATCCCGTTTTAACCTGCTGCATTGGGGGGAAAATCCCAAAATCAGAACGGAATATTTACATCGAGATACAACATATTCAGCCCTGAAATTAGAATAACCTGACCTGGTGCCAGGTCCATACTGCACCAAAGTCACTTGGCCCCTTCCTCTATTTAAAAGTAATACCGGTAGGATTACTCTTATAAGGGGTATAACCAGATTCAACTGTCACATACAAAATGCCAAAGACGTATGTGAGGGCCAAACCAGGTCTCCAGTCGGGATTCCGGTAAGGATGAACCCCGATCGTTAAATTACCCATCGCATGCTCCCACCTGCCACCCACCCAGTCGTACAGAGTTTAGTGAAACGGTCCCCTGGATCTACACTATTTACAAGCTGTGAAACATGAGGGTAGAGGTATCAACAGGGGTCAACAGTTAATGTGAAGGTTAATGAAATTCTTGAGGACATCCAGAGTCGGCTATAGCAAGCTTACATTTGTTTCAAGTTACATGAAATTTATCACTTTTAGGCAGAGAAACAGATCATGTTTTTAGATATCTTCATTCCAGGATATGAGCATCTTTAAGTAATGGCACTAGAGGATTCAAGTATAAATGCAAAGCGAACTACAGACCAAACACAATGTATAATGCCCTGGTCACTGCAAGATTGAATGTTTGAAAGTGGAATGAAATGCACACAACTATCTCATAAGTAATCATGGATGTGTGATCCTCATTAGCTGACTAATCTGAACAGGATCTACAATAGTTCATTGTAAACAACAAGGCTGACGATTCATTTACAATGTACCTTAGTTGCAAGCAAAGTTAACATTTTTTACTATAATAGCATGTCACCTTTTATCACAAACGGTCCATCGGCTGAGAAAATGGGCCGTACTGAATTTGCAAAAATTGGATATCCGGATTATCTTGCACAGTGACACTGTTGGATTAGAATCGAATTGGTTTGCTAAAAGCAGCATGGCAACTGCAGTACATTACAACCGGCATAGGCCATGCAGGGATTCCGCTGGGGAAAATAAAAAAATCGCCACTTCAAAAGAAATAAAACAATTGGCGATAAAAAATTACAATTTTTGATTTTGTTTTATTTTCGATTCTTTTTCTCGAAAATTGTAATTTGTTATCGCCAATTGTAATTTTTTATCGCCAATTGTTTATTTTTATCGCCAATTGCGAAAGTGGTGATCGCCAGCGGAATCCCTACCATGATCAAACTGCACGGAAGTGCAGGCTGATCTGGGGCGACACTAATGGTACCGACTCAAATAACAAGTTCATATCTGGAGTGTGATTTGAGATACAGCATGTAAACTAATCTAAAACTATGGAAAGTAAACACTGAAGGCAACTACCGAAGAAATTAAAATGTCACACAATCTATCAATCGGTCATCTAGAAAGAGCAATAACTAATTAATTCACAATCTTATAAGCCATTCTTATTGCCTTTCGCAACCAGTGAAGACAGAGATTAGGCTGTCCTAGCTTACAGTACACTGATCACATTTCTGGCAGACAAACATACATTATATGGATAAGGAAATGACATAATATGTATAATTTATCCCAGTTAAAAATGTTATTACATTGATTCCAAAGACCTGTGATTCGAAATTTATACTCAAAATCACTCTGCACAGCTCAGCCTCGATCAATCAAACAGCATGATTTCTAATGTGAGAACCAATAATAGGCTGAGAAAGTTGTCAAGATCTTGGCCTAATTGCTAAATCCACTCACCCTTTGTGCCGTCATCGGTTTCACTGTCAGATCCCACACTGGGTCGAGGCAGCTTCCGCTCCACGCCTGGGTAGTTGAGTGTCCGTGTCTCACTGCGCGTGTGCTTCTCTGTCCCCCCGGACACTGGGCGCGAGCCGGGCCGGGAACTCGGAAGTGATTCTCCCCCGGACGATGCCGACGACTGAGACGACATACTTATACTGCGGAACGTCTTCTTGTGTTCGTGGATGGGCGACGGCGATATGCTCCGGTGGTTCACGTTGTTGCCCGCACGTGGTGACGTGACACAAATCGGGAATCGCGGTGCCGGGGATAGAGACCGGTCACTGGACGCGACCGGTGACCTCTGACCCCTGGGTGACACTGGAGGTCGCGTGTTGGAGGTCGTGACCGGTGATTGAAGTCGGTTAAAGTCATCCGGAGCAATTCTAGTGGATTGCTCAGTAGTAACCTTGTCACGCAAACTACTTTTAGCACTATTTTTATGCCCAGTTTTCACTGTAGCATTTTTTTTGTTTTCAGTTTTCGGTATCGAATGAAGTCGAACAGGATGTATATAAGCACTTTCGTCTTCAGCTTCAGGCGATTCGGCACGTTGACCGTTTACGTTTCCCTCGGTCTCCGGACTTACAGGAGACGGTGGTTTCGGCACCAGCGGAATCAGATGACAGTACTCAAACACCTGGTTGCCACAGCCTTTCTCTACAGGTCCACTGAACACAAGGTCGCTTCCCACATATATCCTCACATCCTTCACGCCAACATCCAGGTCCTGTGGGACAACATTGGGCATTATAATTGTTTCTGTGACAGGAAATTTGAGGCTTTCGTGATAAATTTATCTTCTGTTCTGACAGTCCACACTGACAGTCTGGACCCGGTTGCTCAAAGCTTCTGTTAGCTTAACAGACTGTTAAATCCTTAGCATTGCTAAGGATTTAACAGTCTGTTAAGCTAACATAGGTTTAGAGCAACCAGGCCCTGGTAATGATCACAGTGTTTCTTAGAAGCACAAGTACTGACTGAATAGTGAATAGTGATGACCCTGATCAGACTGCACGGACGCGCAGGCTGATCAGGGTCTACACTGATCACAAAAGTATTTCCTCAGTCTGTCACATTAAAATAACAAGAGCTGTAGGATAACAGCATAGCTCGACTACGAGGGTTGTCGATGTACACATAGCTTGACAAAGAAGGTGGCTCCGGCCCGCATAAAAACCTTAACCAAGGTCGACTAAAAATCTTAACCAAGGGAAATTAACTAAGTAATTCAAGGTTAAATGTAGGTCAATGTCAGATATAGGTGAGGGGTTATTGATGTACATTACTAGGAGATGAAGTTTTCCAAGTATGGTTGCTGTAGGCCCAGGAGTATTCCATATACAAGCTTGACTAAAAACCTTAACCAAGGGGAAATAACTAAGTAATCGAAGGGTAAAAGTAGGTCAAGGTCAAATATAGGTCAGGGATTATTGATGTACATCACTAGGAGATGAAGTTGTCCAAGTATGGTTGATGTAGGCCCAGGAGTATTCCATATACAAACTTGACTATAAACCTTAACCAAGTTTCAGTACAAACCTTAACCAAGGGGAAATAACTAAGTAATTCAAGGTTAAATGTAGGTCAAGGTAAAATATAGGTCAGGGGTTATTGATGTAAATCCTATGAGAAAAAGTTATCCAAGTATGGTGTCTGTATGCACAATAGTATTTCATCTACAAGCTTGACTAAAAAAAATTTAACCAAGGTTGACTAAAAACCTTAACCAAGGGGAATTAAATAAGTAATTCAAGAGGAAATGTAGGTCAAGGTCAATATAGATCAGGGGTTATTGATGTACATCCCTATGAGAAAAAGTTATCCAAGTATGGTGTCTGTATGCACAATAGTATTCCATGTACAAGCTTGACTAAAAACCTTAACCAAGGTTGACTAAAAACCGTAACCAAGGGGAATTAACTAAGTAATTCAAGGTTAAATGTAGGTCAAGGTCAAATATAGGTCAGGGGTTGTTGATGTACATCACTAGGAGATGAAGTTGTCCAAGTATGCTGGGTGTAGGGCCAGGAGTATTCCATATACAAGCTTGACTAAAAACCTTAACCAAGGCGTGACGTTGACACCGACACCGACGCCAGGGTGACTACATAAGCTCTCACTATTCTTCGAATAGTCGAGCTAAAAAGCCACTAACAAACTTTTCAAGCATTGTTTTGACAAAGTGGAACATAATGATGTGACATTTTCAGTAAACGAGTTCAGACCTGTGATAATTGACGACAGATACATATATGCTTCAAGTTCCATAAAATAAGATTTTTTTCTTTTATTTATTGATGCTTAATAGCCTTTAGTGTCTAAGTTCACTTCAGCTGATACCAAGAGTGTGAAAAAACAAGTGAATGGGTTTAACGTCCCACCAACAGCTAGGGTCATATAGAGCCGGGACCAGAGTTTAAAGTCTCATCCAACAGACCAGTGGCATGGAAATACTATGAAAGTATGTTTGATGCCTAAAGCGAGGTTTGAACCCACAACTCGGGTGAGAGTGTGAAGAAGGAAACATCACCCAGTAGCCTAGATTCTCCATAAACCTATTACATAGGATTGTCACTTTTGTCATATATAAGAACAAGACTCGGATGAAAGCTTCTTTCCCAAGGATGCACCAAAAAGACCTTATGCAATACTGCAGTAATACAATCACTAAGCCACAGAGGTTCCAGCATTAGAAAATGTTTCAGTTTTGAAACCATTATTTTTCACGCCATATGTTATTTACATTTTTGAAATCATCACAAGATGTAGTATAAATTAAGTAACCAATTGAATGATGCCATTACTGCGGTATGTTAACCCTTACACCGCTATGCTAATTTTTTGTTGTCTGCTGTTTATTTTCTATTTTCCATTTTTATCATCAACAAGAAATGCGTCTGTCGAACGCGGATGCCACCTGCAGCATATTAGAGAAACTGTGACAAATTGGTTAACCGAAAAGTGTGATGGACGGACAGACGGACAGATGGACAGATGGACAGACGGACGTTCTTACAGTACTATACTTATGTGGCTTATCACATGTTAAATATTAGCCACATAAAACGATTTTTAGCCACATAAAAGGATTTTTTAGGTGGCTAATTGTAACCAACCCTATCCTTTACCAAGTCCATAACCCTGTGAGGCTAGCCACATAAGTACCCTAATGTGTGCCCGGACGGACAGACGGACGGACAGACGGACGGACGGTACAAACACTATATGCCACCCGTTTCTTCGAAACCCGGTGGCATAAAAACATGCTTTGACAGCACTTTAGAATAATTTACAACATGCTTTGACAGCACTTCAGAATCATTTCCATTGGAAATGATTCTTAAGTGCTGTCAAACCATGTTTTTATTGAGAAATAAGGCAAGATATAAAAGCAACAACAGACGACAATTGTTGTGTGTAGCGGTCTAAGGGTTAAACATTAAATCTGTTTAAATACCCGAGAAGTCATTCAGACTCAACTCACATGTAAACAGATTTAATATTCAGCATGCTTTCACAATAAACGCAACAACCAACAATTCAATTCCGTAAATGGTGATCATCCTACACAATCTATCTTACATTGATACTCTTGTTGAAGTTCCAGAGTTTCATCTGTGACAGGCAGAAAGGCTCGCCCGACTTGGGGTTTGGGTTGCGGGCGAGGATCGTGAACTCCACCGGCCGGCGGTTGTGGTATCGACAGCTCCACATGTTCCGCTCCTTGTTAGACTGTAACAGATATACATAGAATACCAGGCTAGTTAATTGTTATCAAGTTTATCAGGAGCTATGAAATGTGTAGGGATTCCGAGGTGAGCCTTGGAATTCCTCTCCTTACCATGCCAAGGGTGATAAACTTGATTTGGAGCACAAGATTTGATTACTTGCTCAGAAAGTTTACAACGGAGATCTAGAGCTCTGGGGGCCATCTCACTAAACCTTGTACGACTAAAATGTTTGTAAGTGCAAATTTAGGATCGACTGGAAGTTTTGATTGATGGATTTACATTTATTGAGCATAGGCTGCATATGCAGCCTATGCTCAATAATCCAATAATTGTTTACAAGATATTGCTAATGTGATGTGAATTAATTTCACCAACTTTCATCGAAAATTACATAAGCTTTTACTAATTTCCCATGTGAAATCAGGGAAAGTATATCACATCCTCAGGATCAATTATTGGGCAGGTGTTTTACCTTGAATTTGCCATTAAAAAGCACATCTATGACCCCCTTGCACTCCTCGGCGCCGTACACGGTGACGTCGGACGGGGAGATGGGAACCAGGGCCTTGTTGCCGTCGTACAGCTGTATCTCCGTGAGGCCCAGCCGCATCGCGTGGCCCCAGTTGGACGCCACCTCCATCTGCACCTCGACCACGTTGTCGTCTTTGGTGCTGCTCGGGGCAGGGCGCTGGCGATGGGAGATGTTGTAGGGACCAGTTTTATGATTAGATTTTTACTGAACTTGGAAAATCACATGTAATTTGCTTTGAATATTTCAGGCCCTTCCTTGACGTTAGCATCGGTTGAATTTGTTGGTTTGACATCAAGTTGCTGAAACTAAGCATAGCTTAAACTAAGTAACTTGATGTCAAACCAACAAATCAGCCAATTATAATGCCGATGATGTCCCAGGTTTAACTCTAAGGGAAATTTCTTGTGATGTTCCAAGTTTGGTAATCTATTTATAACTAACTGCCTACACACAAACGTAGCCTCAGGGTTCGCCGTAAATGAAACGCCCGTCATGTTTCTAAGAAGCAATACCAGTAATATTGATATTATCAGGCTACAAGAGTGTGGGCTATTTTAAGAGAGCAAGAAAGTAAAACCACAATATACTGATTTAGTGCCAGGTGTCCTTATCAAATCAGATCAGTTTCATCCAGGTAAGTTTAGATACAGTAATAATCATAAATATTTGGAAACAATTTATTCTGGGAAACGCACATTAATCTACGGTTTCTCACAGCAAAGAATGTCCAAATATTTACGGTTAGAATGGTTGTACAGTGAAACCTCTCTATCTAAATCGGACACACTGGGAGATCCCCAGGGTGACCGGCTTAGAGAGGTTTCACTGTAAATCAGGCATTTGATAATTCTGAGCCATAGTTGTGTGCTATGCGATCACGAACAGACATTATCACCCGAGATAAATTATAAAGAAACTAGTAAAAAATAAGCTCACATGTGTTTTCTTGGTGTCCGGTTTAGAGAGGTTCCACTATACTTGTTTATCACATTAACAATGTATTTGGATACAATTTGCTTTGGTGTCTTTAGGGTTATTAAGGTACACTATTTACATTATACTCTCCTATTCTCCATATATACAAATCCGAGGGACCTCACCTTTGTGACAGACCTCCTGCTGGCGCGTAGTGACCGGTCAGCAGATTTACGGGGCTGACCACTGGGCCGCGGCCGGTCATCGGGACTGTCCAGGCTGTCTGTGACCATCGACTGCTCCATCTTGCCCAGCATCTTCACCAGTCGCCGCTGGTGCCTGCAATATTGGTGGATATTGCAGAGCTCCAGATAATGCACGTATTGGTGTATTTTATGCACTTCTTTGAGCTGAATACGCATTGATTTTCAAAAATGGGAGTACAAAATACTTACACCAATTGGAAAATACTCATCGAGTTTCAAATTGAGAAGTGTAATGCTCTAAGAAAATTCAACATTCACTTAGTTGAGCTGCAAAAAGCAAACAGTGTTTGGTTTTTGCAGTTCAAATAAGTGAATGTTTAACTTTATTTCATGTTTTGATCATTTATTCCCTATTTGATGGCGGAAAAATCAGAAATCCATTTGTAAATATAAAATACCCATTCAATTTGAAATCAGGGGGTTTAATACTCTTTACACACAAATCTTATATAGAGCTCTGATATTGATGAATTAATATAGTGGATATCCTTGTTTAAACACATTGTACAAGCAAGATGTATTGTCATTAATCACAACTTTCATTTATTGAAAGGAAAAAGTCTCAGCTAAATAGCCAAAACTATATAAATCATTTATGAGATGATATAATAAATGTGTGCATTTATATTATATAACGCTTCGAAATATTGATACGGAAATAGATAACGCACAGATTTTAGAATGTTGTCCGTCTACCCCACCCATCAAAAACACGTGCGCCGATGTGCAAACGCCGCTTTGTTGTAACATGATACCATTAATAGAACACAGAATTATTCGCAAAAGAGTTCGCAAAACCAACTACCTGCTAGTAATTCGCAAACGGAGAAAATGAGCTTGAAAAGATACATTAAATCTACAATCAGTTTACTGCAGGTCAAACTGCCACATGTATGAACCAAGGGTGATAATCGTCATAAACAAGAGCTGTAGGAGAACAGCATAGCTCGACTACGAGGGTTGTCGATGTACACATAGCTTGACAAAGAAGGTGGCTGCGGCCTGCATAAAAACGTTAACCAAGGTTGACTAAAAAACTTAACCAAGGGAAATTAAGTAAGTAATTCAAGGTTAAATGTAGGTCAATGACAGATATAGGTCAGGGGTTATTGATGTACATCACTAGGAGATGAAGTTTTCCAAGTATGGTTGCTGTAGGCCCAGGAGTATTCCATATACAAGCTTGACTAAAAACCTTAACCAAGGGGAAATAACTAAGTAATCCAAGGATAAAAGTAGGTCAAGGTCAAATATAGGTCAGGGATTATTGATGTACATCACTAGGAGATGAAGTTGTCCAAGTATGGTTGATGTAGGCCCAGGAGTATTCCATATACAAGCTTGACTATAAACATTAACCAAGTAATTCAAGGTTAAATGTAGGTGAAGGTAAAATATAGGTCAGGGGTTATTGATGTACATCCCTATGAGAAAAGGTTGTCCAAGTATGGTGTCTGTATGCACAATAGTATTCCATGTACAAGCTTGAGTAAAAACCTTAACCAAGGTTGACTAAAAACCTTAACCAAGGTGACTTAAGTAAGTAATTGAAGAGGAAATATAGGTCAAGGTGAAATATATATCAGGGGTGGTTGATGTACATCACTAGGAGATGAAGTTGTCCAAGTATGGTGGGTGTAGGGCCAGTAGTATTCCATATACAAGCTTGACTAAAAATCTTAACCAAGGGGAATTAACTAAGTAATTCAAGAGGAAATGTAGGTCAAGGTCAAATATAGATCAGGGGTTATTGATGTACATCACTATGATAAAAGGTTGTCCAAGTATGGTGTCTGTATGCACAATAGTATTCCATGTAGAAAGCTTGACTAAACACCTTAACCAAGGTTGACTAAAAACCTTAACCAAGGGGAATTAACTAAGTAATTCAAGGTTAAATGTAGGTCAAAGTCAAATATAGGTCAGGGGTTGTTGATGTACATCACTAGGAGATAAAGTTGTCCAAGTATGGTTGGTGTAGGGCCAGGAGTATTCCATCTACAAGCTTGACTAAAAACCTTAACCAAGGAGAATTAACTAAATAATTCAAGAGGAAATGTAGGTCAAGGTAAAATGTAAGTCAAGGTCAAATATAGATCAAGGGTTATTGATGTACATCACTAGGAGATAAAGTTGTCCAAGTATGGTTGGTGTAGGGCCAGGAGTATTCCATATACAAGCTTGACTAAAAACCTTAACCAAGGAGAATTAACTAAGTAATTCAAAAGGAAATGTAGGTCAAGGTCAAATATAGATCAGGGGTTATTGATGTACATCCCTATGAGAAAAGGTTGTCCAAGTATGGTGTCTGTATGCACAATAGTATTCCATGTACAAGCTTGACTAAAAACCTTAACCAAGGTTGACTAAAAACCTTAACCAAGGGGAATTAACTAGGTAATTCAAGGTTAAATGTAGGTCAAGGTCAAATATAGGTCAGGGGTTGTTGATGTACATCACTAGGAGATAAAGTTGTCCAAGTATGGTTGGTGTAGGGCCAGGCGTATTGCATCTACAAGGTTGACTAAAAACCTTAACCAAGGGGAATTAACTAAGTAATTCAAGAGGAAATGTAGGTCAAGGTCAAATATAGATCAGGGGTTATTGATGTACATCACTATGAGAAAAGGTTGTCCAAGTATGGTGTCTGTATGCACAATAGTATTCCATGTAGAAAGCTTGACTAAAAACCTTAACTAAGGTTGACTAAAAACCTTAACCAATGGGAATTAACTAAGTAATTCAAGGTTAAATGTAGGTCAAAGTCAAATATATGTCAGGGGTTGTTGATGTACATCACTAGGAGATAAAGTTGTCCAAGTATGGTTGGTGTAGGGCCAGGAGTATTCCATCTACAAGCTTGACTAAAAGCCTTAACGAAAGAGAATTAAGTAAGTAATTCAAGAGGAAATGTAGGTCAAGGTCAAATGTAGGTCACGGTCCAAATATAGATCAAGGGTTATTGATGTACATCCCTAGGAGATGAAGTTGTCCAAGTATGGTGGGTGTAGGGCCAGGAGTATTCCATATACAAGCTTGACTAAAAACCGTAACCAAGGAGAATTAACTAAGTAATTCAAGAGGAAATGTAGGTCTAGGTCAAATATAGATCAGGGGTTATTGATGTACATCCCTATGAGAAAAGGTTGTCCAAGTATGGTGTCTGTATGCACAATAGTATTCCATGTACAAGCTTGACTAAAAACCTTAACCAAGGTTGACTAAAAACCTTAACCAAGGGGAATTAACTATGTAATTCAAGGTTAAATATAGATCAGGGGTTACTGATGTACATCCCTAGGAGATGAAGTTGTCCAAGTATGGTGGGTGTAGGGCCAGGAATATTCCATATACAAGCTTGATTAAAAACATTAACCAAGGGGAGTTAACTAAGTAATTGAAGAAGAAATGTAGGTCAAGGTCAAATATAGACCAGGGGTTATTGATGTACATCCCTATGAGAAAAGGTTGTCCAAGTATGGTGTCTGTATGCACAATAGTATTCCATGTACAAGCTTGACTAAAAACCGTAACCAAGGTTGACTAACAACCTTAACCAAGGGGAATTAAGTAAGTAATTCAAGAGGAAATGTAGGTGAAGGTCAAATATAGATCAGGGGTTATTGATATACATCACTAGGAGATGAAGTTGTGCAAGTATGGTGGGTGTAGGGCCAGTAGTATTCCATATACAAGCTTGACTAAAAACCTTAACCAAGGCGTGACGGTGACGCCGACGCCGACGCCGACGCCGACGCCGGGGTGACAACATAAGCTCTACTTATTCTTCGAATAGTCAAGCTAAAAAGTGGCTATTTGCACAAGCTCTGGCCGCCGAGCATTTTTTTTGTGATATTTTTTTTTATTTTGTTCTTTTTTTTGTATAATGCAGATATCGTATTTTCCCCCGTCACGTCGCAATATGTTTATTTTCTTACAGAATTCAGGACATTGAAAGCCCTACAGTGAAATTCAAGGACTTTCAATGACCTTTTGTCAAATTCCAGGCTATTCCAAGGGCTCGTTTCTCTAAACTTCGTACGACTAAGTGCAAAACTAAAATTTGCATGGGTTGAGAACTATTTGATGAATGTGTCGAGGTTAATTGACTCCTATATATACAATTATAAAAATCTTCGTACAAACATTTTAATCGGACAAACGGGACCCAGGTTTTCAAGGCCGAGTGGGAACCCTGTTATCCAAGACGTTTTCATTTTTGGACAAAATTCAGCCACTTTTTTTAGAAAAAAAACCCAGGAAATCCTCTAAAAAGAGAATTTATATCTGTTGTATGGTAGGGTATGGATCCTGTTCCCAAAATGACAAGAATAAATCATGCCACAACTTATTTGGGAGTCATTTTGAGCACCTTCTAAGCGGTGGTTAATTAGCAACAGGGAACTTACTTGGGCGCCATCTTTAGCACCTTCTCCATGATCTGTTCTATCTTGCCGGGCGACACGAGCGGCCCCCGCCCCCCGCTGTCTCGGGCAGAGCCCCGGGCCGTGTCGGGCTCCCGCAGCTGATGCTTCTTGGGTGGCATTTCCGACCGGTCATACACAGGCTTGGGCACAGGCTCTTTGGCACGTTTTCTTGCAGTCTAAGGTGTCGAAGTAAATGTGGATGTTTTTAGCATCATTGGGTATAACGAGTATTTTGTTTGCTCTCATCATTAAGCAGGCATCTGCATGTGATTCTGAAGACCAGCGCTCCAGATAAGGAATTAGTAATTGAGTATTGTTACTCCATCATTTTTGAAGCAATTGGGTATTTCAAAATTTTAATTGGGTAAAATAAAATCACACTACTGTTAACAGACAGAAATTATTGAATAGTTTGTTTCGAAATGAAAACATGTCTTGGCATTTCATTAGAATTGTCTCCTTGAAGACAATTCTAATGAAATACCAAGATGAGTTTTCATTGAAAAATAAGCTATATTGGTGATCTGTTTATTTTTTTCTGCAGCATGATAAAGGTACCACAAATTTGTTATTGCTTTTTGATACTCGCTACTTCTGATTTCAATTGGGTTTTTGGCAATTTTAATTGGGTATTTACGCAAATACGCAGCTTAGCTGGAGCTCTGGATGACCATATACATAATTAATTAAACCAAAATTTAGTAATCATTTCCTGATGACATGAATTTTGTAACATTTTGCAAATGTTTTTTTGCAAACTTTCATTTTTGAATAAAACGATACAAATTCAGACAGCACATTAGGTGATTCTCGACGGCAATGAAAACGTTAAGACAGTAATGTAATAGCTCCTGCAGTAGACAACTACAGAGCTCCAGTTAAGGTGCATAATTTGACCAACTTAAGGTGAAATTTTGTTATTTCTTCATCAAAAATGGCAAGTTGGGAGTCCTTTAGAATCGTCTCATTGAGACGAATCTAAAGCACTCCCAACTTGCCATTTTTGATGGAGAAATAAGAAATTTACCTCCAAATTACGCACCTTAACTGGAGCTCTGAACTAATAATGTGTACATCCATTCTGGCAAAAGCAGAACATTCTAATAATTCCAGCACAAAAATATGTACACATATGTTCCCTAACATTTGATTGGCCCATAGCAAGTCTCTGTCCAAAATTTATATCCCAGTAAACTCCCACGCCGAACTACTTTCCGTAACCGTGAGGCGCAGTTAAAATAATTCTTAAGAAAACGGAAAATAAACACATTTTCTTGATGAATTTATTTCAAATGCTGGAATTATAAGGAATGAATGGCCTTTTTGTGGAATTTATCGGGGATATAAACTTGGAAAAGTCGCGGGAATACTGGACGAGGCCTTCCGGCCTTCGTCCAGTATTCCCGCGACTTTTCCAAGTTTATATCCCGATAAATTCCACAAAAAGGCCATTCATTCCTATATTCAATTCATTTCAGCAAATACCACCCTAAGTCATACGTCTCATGAAACAATTCAAACTCATCAAGGGCATCTTTATCACCAAGCTAATCCCCTCGCTGGCAGCAGATAATAAAAACACCCAAAAAAAGGTGAACAGAAGTCCTCAGTGACCTTGGGCGGTCGGACGTGCGTATGCGAAATAAAGTAAAAATCGATCATTGTAAAAGGAAAGGTGTTACTAACATACGCACGTACGTACATTGACTATCGCTATATTCCCTCTTGCCTATCGGCGAGGGGATAACTATAGCATACGACACGTACGGGCTTGTCATCGCTGGTAAACCTGGAAGCCTGCTCATTCTCTGCCTTCAATGCTGCCATGACAGCCGACGCCTCTGCCTCCGTGTCCTGCCACGCTGACTCGGCAGTTTTACGGTTGGACGACAGCGGGCGTGGGGATGGCGCTACAATTGTTTCATTCATTTAGAGAATACCTAAGCTTTTATACACCACTTTTGATGCGTATTCGACACCTAGTGCCTTTAACCCTTTCACCCCTAAGTAACTGGAATGGATTTTGATATGTTAATTTTGCAACCAATCGGCACAAAATGGTTTTCCGACTGAAAAGGGAGTATTGTTTCTTCTCAAAAATATGAAAATTTCTTTCAAACAGTGCAGATCCTGGTGAGACGGCTCGATACGAGCCAGCTCATCTGGATCTGCACTGTTTGCACAAATCGCTATAGCGGGCTTTCGAGTTCAAAGGCTTACTCAAGGATACGACTATACGTTATCAGACAGTATGTCGTCAGGTCAATGCAAATTTCACACCCTTATAATGTTGCTTAATTGACTGTTACAGGCCTGTCAAAATATTTACAATAGCTGAATTTTATAATATTCAACAATTTGATTTTCTGTATGTACTACTATACACTTTAATTGGACACATTAATTGCACATAGAATAGATTGATTGTTTGGGGGTTTACATCCGTTCAACAGTAATGTGGTATACAAACGGGAATGCACTTGAATGAGGGGGAAGCACAGACACCCTTACTATAACCGATCACTTGGTTCTGGATGTGAATCCCAGTAAGAATAACTGTTAAGATGTGAAAGGATTTAATGTCCCAGCTACAGTCATATAAAGCCAGGCATTGGTTTCAAATCAATCTCATGTGGAACAAGAGTGCTGAAGGTCACAATATACGCCCATCGAGGCAAGCCCTGTCATCAAGGGGAGATGACTCATCTTGATGTGATAAACATGCAAACCAAATTTGTTACGATCCGTCAAGTATAACTCGACTTATTGCGTGGACAAGGAGTCCGAAAATTAAAAATGGCCACCTAGGGGAGATAAGTCATCATAAATTTGTCAAAATCAATAGACTTCTTCGTCTTGCCGTGATAAACATGTATACCGAATTTGGTTACGAGCGGTGAAGTAGAACTCGAGTTATTGTGTGGACAAGGATATGAGTGCGAAAAATAAAAATGGCCGCCATGGGGAGATAAGTCAACGATAAGTTTTGAAAATCAATAGGCTTCTTCGGCTTGCCGTGATAAACATGTATACCAAATTTGGTTACAATCCGTCAAGTAGAACTCTAGTTATTGCGTGGACAAGCTGTGCACGCCCGCCCGCACACCCACCCGCCTGCAGCCCGTACAAGATGAATACATAATACGTCCCGTTTTTTCAAACGGGCATATAAAAACCAGTGGAATGGAAATACAGTGAAACCTCTCTAATCCGGACACCCTGGGAGATCCCCAAGGTGTCCGGTTTAGAAATGTTCCACTGTAAACCAGGCATATGACCATTCTAATACGTATTTGTGTACTTTGCAATCATGAAAATCTATTAACATCTGAGATAAATGGCCAAAATACCTGTGGTATTGAAGTCCAAGTCTCTACCCATTAACCTATGAGTCACATACAGACCTGCAGCAATCAGTGTCTTGGCTGACTGGGTCCTGACAGGAGCCCGGTGTGTGTTGACTGGGGCATTGTGCCCGGCGGACCCCGGCCGGTGACGGAAACTGGAGGAGCCGTCGTCGTCCACGTCCTTCCTCCGGGCAGCATTCAGGTTCCTCTCCACCTCTGTCAATGCGATTGTCTTCCATTAATTATCTATGTCTGCCGGGTAGATGCTTACAATGTTGAATTATTCTTGTCATTATCAGCATGATCTGCCTAGGAGGATATTAAATATGCTGACATAATCTTGTTGAGACATAACACTAGATGGCAGAGGCCCACATGTCGCGCCAGCCGAGGTTTTGATAGTATACCGAATAATGTTAACCAAAAACTTAAACCCGGACATATGTACGCCAATGTGCCGACTATATCGCGTTGTCCGCAAGTAGGCGCGACAAAATTGATATGTTTACATTTACAAATGCACAATACTATCTGATCCACACACGATCTGATTTGCAATTTTATTAGGTTAATGCAAGTAAAATGAAATGATTTTCAGAAATATGTGTGCTGAAATATCAAGGAATAACATGTACTGTTAACTAAACCTGCCCCACCCTCACCCCTGTCATTCACACCAAAATTCTTTTGAATGTATTTTACAATACTTAACAAGAAATCAATCACACTGATGTGGAATTTACCCCTAAAAGACATTAATGCAAATTCCAGTCAGTTGACCTTGAACGTTGGTCACATGGGCGGGCTATAGAATCAAAATATGAATGGTGACAAATACTTATATGAATTTTAGGCCAATTCGACAAACAGTAACAGATATAGTAGGTACATGTAGCCGAAAATTTTAACGTAAATTTCACAGACAGACAGACAAACAGACAGGGTGGTGATGATATGTGACTGTGACTGGCGAAATGGGGCTTATGGGTTATGTGACCAGTGTAGCCCCAGATCAGCCTGCGCATCCGCACTGTTCGCCATTCACTAAAACACCCATAATTCTTTAAACCTGTAGTTTTGATCCTTATCAGGCTTGAGGCATGCGCTAGAAGTTTGAACATCCACAAATCCCATTTCTCCAGTCACAGCCATATAATTATGTACCCCAAATTTTTGTTTCGGGGTACATAATAATTACAAACCAGTGAAGAAATCCATGTTATCATCGAACACGACTACCAGAAATACATACACTGTCTATATATGTGGCTGTGACTGGAGAAATGGGGCTTATGGGATTTCTGACCAGTGTAGCTCCTAATCAAAGATCACAATCTAAATCCCTTGTTAGAAGCATGATGGGCGTTTCATTGATAGAATGATGAACAGTGCAGATCTGGATCAGACTGTGCGGATGCACAGGCTGATCTGGATCTACACTGTTCACAAAACCTTTAAGCCCCATTTCTCTAGCCACATTTAACCTTACTTTTGCCCAGCTGCGGTCCTCCACCAAACTCGAGGACAATCGTCTCTGGGGGCTTCTTGTCCCTGCTGGGCTTCAGGTTCACCCGGGGACTGGGCTGGGGGTGGTGGTTGTCAAACAGCAAGTCCTCCTCCTCCTCCACCTCCGGGATTGGCGACTCCGGAACAAAGTCCTCCTCTTCCTGAAAAGTGAATGGGTTTAACGTCCCAGCAACAGCTAAGGTCATATAGAGACGGGACCACAGTTTAAAGTTTCATTCGACAGACCAGTAAGATTGAAATACTATGTAAGTATTTTTGATTCCCAATGCCAGGTTCGAACCCACAACTTCCGGATTGGAAGGCCGGTGTTTTAACCCCTAGGCCACAAGCCATCCCTTCCACTTCCTGAAGTTATGGGGGAATTTATGTGAACTTCTGTGTGCAACTAGCATAACATTTGCAGTCTGATCTGGTCTAAACTGGTCACCATTCAGCATATGACATTTATGACCACGTTTTCCTGTGCATGATCACAAATGAAATCAGGATCTACACCATTAAACATGTCAAAAGGGACTTTTTCGCAGGCAAATTTGATGTTGACTTGGCCAGGTTCACAAAAATGAGCATATTGAGATCTTGACCAGTGTTACCAGTTGTTAGCTGGCAGACATGCAGCCTACATGGATCTAAAGTTCTCTCTGGAGACAACATGACTATTTCTTCAACACATAGTGTAAGCACTGATTAGACTGCCACATGTACATGCCGATCTGGGACTCAACTGGCTGTGAACTCAATAAGCCCTTTTTTATTGTGGTGTGTCATATAAAGCAAAAGGACTTAACCCTTAGACCGCTACTCACAACAATTGTCGTCTGCTGTTGCTTTTATAGCTTGCCTTATTTCTCAATAAAAACATGGTTTGACAGCATTTCAGAATCATTTCCAATGGAAATGATTCAGAAGTGCTGTCAAAGCATGTTGTAAATTATTCTAAAGTGCTGACAAAGCAGTTTTTGATGATAACAATGGAAAATAGAAAATAAACAGCAAACGACAAAATAAATAAAATAGCGGTCTAAGGGTTAATTGCGTCCGACTTGCGACTTGACTGGAGACATGGGGCTTATGGCATTTGTTTGTTAAAAGCATGATATGTGTTTAAATGACTGAATGGTGAACCGTGAAGACCCACCCTTAAAGACTCCACAGATTCGCAAGCTGATCAACAACAGCTGTAAGCCCATCTCCAGTAACATTGTTCCCTTCTTAACCCTTTCAACACCATAGGCCTGTATAGTGGTATTGGCAAAAAGTGCAGATCCAGACGAGCTGGCTCATGACGAGCCATCTCATCAGGATCTGCACTTTTTGAAAGTAACTATCCTATTTTTGAGAACAACAACGCGCCCTTTTACTAGTTTGAAAATCATTTTGTGACAATTGGATTGGTTGCAAAATTAACACGTCAAAAGCCAGTCCAGTTACTTAGGGGTGAAAGTGTTAATATTAGAAAACAATTGAACAATGCCAGTAAGAATAGATAATAAACGTTCATGTTGATTCAGCATATGATATGTTCCTTTTCGCACACAGTGGGTAAGATATTCAGTGAGTGATCAACAGGCATGGCAGGGCTGGACAGGAGAAAGAAATAATGTCAGCACAAACTTCTGTCATTTTTGCAAAGAATCGATTCTTTGCAAAAACAACATAAGTCTGGGCTGACATTATTTCCTATGTGACGGGCCTCTCAATTAGGAGGCCAAAATTAATGACGGATGTAACAATAAGCACATGAAACTTACAGAGCTGACTTCCCTGGCCAAACTTTCCCTGATGGTGGCATTGCGTCCGAGACTCTGGTTGAGCTTCTGAAATGGCATCAACCTCCAGTGAACACAACTGTATGTTAGGCGTAAAAAAAAAGAAGATTTGTTTCCTGTTACCCGACCAACCGTCTAGTTTTACACACCCCCCCCCCCCCCCCCCCCCCCCCCCCCCCCCCCCCCCCCCCCCCCACCGACTGTAATTTTTTATTTTTTTTTTTTTTTTTACCCGTCCCGTATCCAACATGGCCGACGAGAGCAACAGTTAGATTGCTCTGCGATGTTTTTGGTGCAAGGTCAACGAGATTCAGGTGGTAGACCATGGCTCGTCGATAAATGGCATTTACCACATGGTCCACACCAAATCTACGCCATTTAAGGCCACTTGCTCTGTAAGTATTGGCGATTTACAGCATTAGAATTGTGTGTCATGTGTTTTCGCGGCATGACATTTTGAAGGGAAAATAACTTATTTCCTAATATGACATGAAATTTAAATAAAAGAGCTGTTACAGTGGTGTAATTGTTTACTTTAGTGTGTCTAACAATTGATTCTAGATACACTATGACTTTTGACTATTTTTCCTGTCAAATATTAATGCTTCAATATTGGACTATTCCAGTAAACATACATACTCCCCTGTGGAAGAGATATTCATGTGACACAGTCCATCCCCTACATTTCTTTTGTTCATCACCCTCCCTAAATTTTGTGGTGATCACGCCCCCACCCACCCCCCTACATTTTTTTCTCTTCCACAGGGCAGTAGGTATATTAGCAGCGGTGTCAAAAATTGATTCACAAACTAGAGAACTGCACTATGTTAACCCTTAGACCGCTACTCACTACAATTGTCGTCTGGTGTTGCATTTATATTTTGCCTTATTTCTCAATAAAAACATGGTTCGACAGCACTTCAGAATCATTTCCAATGGAAATGATTTTGAAGTGCTGTCAAAGCATGTTGTAAATTATTCTAAAGTGCTGTCAAAGCATGTTTTTGATGATAAAAATAAACAGCAGACGACAACAAAAATAAGATGGCGGTCTAAGGGTTAAATATTATGTTTCATTCGTTATTACAATTCAGGGGTGTGAGCAGCACATTGTGAGAGAAGAAATTAGTAAAAACTGTGACAAAAAAGAGGAAAGCCATTCACCCCTCCACAAACGTATGATTTTTGGACAGTTTCAACAAAATCCAGTACTTTTTTATGTTCTCATTTTTTTTAAAAAGAGGGAATTACGGTACCTGAAGAGGAAAACAGACACTCTTGATTATTCATCAACAACTAACCTTCAGCTCCGACACACTCAACATCAGTTTCTCATTACGATCAAAATAATCGGAGTCCACTTTCCCTGATCTGCCCTGTTTACTGGTTCGTTGTGATTTTCTCGGGGAAGAGCTGGTTTTCTTGTAAAATTTATTGGCATCTATCTCTAAATCATCATCCGAATCTTCATATAGGCCAGCCGACATGTTCCGAGATACCTAACATGATACACGAGAAATCAGTAACACTGATGAATGTACACATACAAAAACATTAATGAAAAAAAATATAGGAATGAATGGCATTTTTGTGGAAATTATTCGGGGTATAAACTTGGAAAAGTCGCGGGAAAGTCGCCTTCGTCCAGTATTCCCGCGACTTTTCCAAGTTTATATCCCCGATAAATTTCACAAAAAGGCCATTTATTCCTTATAATTCCAGCATTTGAAATAAATTCATCAAGAAAATGTGTTTATTTTCCGTTTTCTTAAGAATTATTTTAACTGCGCCTCACGGTTACGGAAAGTAGTTTGGCGTGGGAGTTTACTGGGATATAAATTTTGGACAGAGACTTGCTACGGACCAATCAAATGTTAGGGAATTGTGTAAATATTTTTGTGCTGATATTAATAAAATGTCTTAAGTCATTTGACCTTGAGCACAAGGGCCGCATGGGTGAGCTATAAAATGAAAATATGGATGATGACAAATATGCATATGAATTATGAAGTATCTGAAGTTTCAAGCCCATTGTGGCGACTATGTGTGTAGTTGTTTGTTAGCCCAGAAGATCTTATTTGTTGCATGTGATCCACATTATATGCATATTATAACAGCAGGCTATAATGTAAAGACATGGCCCTGTTAGTTACCCGTGTGTCGTCGTCAGCACTGTTGTAACTATCCTCACTGTTGAACATGTCGCTCTCCCGCGGGGGTGGGGGCTTCCTCTGTAACAGTATCACGACACGTGCTGATAAACTTTCTGTGTATGTGCTTGAAATCAGCACGGTTGACCCCGGCTCAGTCTCGGCCAATCACACTGCCTGATTTTGAGTAGGAATTTGTATATAATGCGTTTTAATATACAGTGGAACCTCTCTAAACCGGACACCATAGGAGGTCCCTAGGGTGTCCGGTTTAGAGATGTTCCACTGTAAATCAGGCATATGACCATTCCAAGACACGTTGTCATGCTTTGCGATCACGAACATACATTATCATCGGAGATAATGACAAAGAAACCCACACTAGATGGCCGCGGCCTGCATGTCGTGCCTTGTGGCGAGGCATGTACACTAAAAAAAGAGATATAGTATAACGAAAAACTTTAACCAAAAAACTTAACCAAAAAGTTTAACCGGACACACGTACGTACGCCAAAGTGCCGACTATATCACGCTTTCCGCAAGCGGGCGCGACAAAAACATTAACCAAAAACTTCAAAGTAATTTGACCTTGACATTGGGCACAGGGGCCGCACGGGAGGGGGGTAGAATGAAAATATAGATGATGATAAACACCCATGTGAAGTTTCAAGGTAATGGGCAAAGCAGTTGCAGAGATATAGTATAACGAAAAACTTTAACCAAAAAACTTAACCAAAAAACTTAACTAACCAAAAAACTTAAACAAAAACTTCAAAGTAATTTGACCTTGACATTGGGCACAGGGGAAAAACTTTAACCAAAAAACTTAACCAAAAAACTTAACCAAACAACTTAACCTAAAACTTCAAAGTAATTTGACCTTGACATTGGGCACAGGGGCCGCACGGGAGGGGGGTAGAATGAAAATATAGATGATGATAAACACCCATGTGAAGTTTCAAGGTAATGGGCAAAGCAGTTGCAGAGAACGAAAAACTTTAACCAAGAAACTTAACCAAAAACTTTAACCAAAAAAGTTAACCAAAAAAGTTAACCAAAAACTTTAACCAAAGAACTTAACCAAAAACTTCAAAGTAATTTGACCTGGACATTGGGCACAGGGGCCGCACGGGAGAGGGGTAGAATGAAAATATAGATGATGATAAACACCCATATGAAGTTTCAAGGTAATGGGCAAAGCAGTTGCAGAGATATAGTATAACGAAAAACTTTAACCAAAAAACTTAACCAAAAAACTTAACCGAAAACTTCAAAGTAATTTGACCTTGACATTGGGCACAGGGGAAAAACTTTAACCAAAAAACTTAACCAAACAACTTAACCAAAAACTTCAAATTAATTTGACCTTGACATTGGGCACAGGGGCCACACGGGAGGGGGGTAGAATGAAAATATAGATGATGATAAACACCCATGTGAAGTTTCAAGGTAATGGGCAAAGCAGTTGCAGAGATATAGTATAACGAAAAACTTTAACAACAAACTTTAACCAAAAAACTTAACCAAAAACTTTAACCAAAGAACTTAACCAAAAACTTTAACCAAAAAACTTAACCAAAAACTTTAACCAAAGAACTTAACCTAAAACTTCAAAGTAATTTGACCTTGACATTGGGCACAGGGGCCGCACGGGAGGGGGGTAGAATGAAAATATAGATGATGATAAACACCCATATGAAGTTTCAAGGTAATGGGCAAAGCAGTTGCAGAGATATAGTATAACGAAAAACTTTAACCAAAAAACTTAACCAAAAAACTTAACCAAAAACTTTAACCAAAAAACTAAAAAACTTAACCAAAAACTTCAAAGTAATTTGACCTTGACATTGGGCACAGGGGCCGCACGGGAGATGGGTAGAATGAAAATATAGATGATGATAAACACCCATGTGAAGTTTCAAGGTAATGGGCAAAGCAGTTGCAGAGATATAGTATAACGAAAAACTTAACCAAAAAACTTAACCAAAAACATTAACCAAAGAACTTAACCAAAAACTTTAACCAAAAAACTTAACCCAAAACTTTAACCAAATAACTTAACCAAAAATTTCAAAGTAATTTGACCTTGACATTGGGCACAGGGGCCGCACAGGAGGGGGTAGAATGAAAATATAGATGATGATAAACACCCATATGAAGTTTCAAGGTAATGGGCAAAGCAGTTGCAGAGATATAGTATAACGAAAAAACTTTAACCAAAAAACTTAACCAAAAACTTTAACCAAAAAACTTAACCAAAAACTTCAAAGTAATTTGACCTTGACATTGGGCACAGGGGCCGCACGGGATGAGGGTAGAATGAAAATATAGATGATGATAAACACCCATGTGAAGTTTCAAGGTAATGGGCAAAGCAGTTGCAGAGATATAGTATAACGAAAAACTTTAACGAAAAACTTTAACCAAAAAACTTAACCAAAAAACTTAACCAAAAACTTTAACCAAAGAATTTAACCAAAAACTTTAACCAAAAAACTTAACCAAACAACTTAACCAAAAAACTTAACCAAAAACTTTAACCAAAGAACTTAACCAAAAACATTAACCAAAAAACTTAACCTTACAGCTTAACCAAAAACTTTAACCGGACACACGTACGTACGTACGTACGTACGTACGCCAAACGGCCGACTATATCGCGCTTTCCGCAAGCGGGCGCGACAAAAATGACCAATAACGCGATTTACTGGGTTTCTGGTTTAGAGAGGATTCACTGTATAAAACTTCTTTTTTGCATGTACAACATTCTCGTGCTTGAAATCAGGAAGTTTGATTGGACTAGCCTGAGTTTGAGTAGGTGTTTATAAAAAATCCTGACAATGAACAGCACAGGCCCAGCACACCATGTTATTGGCATGAATGAGCCACCAGCAGACAGTGTAGATGCCGACAATTCACAAGATTATTTGAGAGTAACAGAAATACATGGAGACAGAATAGGCAATATCTTTCACCCTGATCAGCCTATGTAGATGTGCAAGTTGATGTTGGACTACACTGTCCGCAAACACAAGGTAGATTTTGCCAATTATTGACCCATATGCAATAAAAGAAATGTAAAAAAAAAGATCTGAAAAATTGTCGAACATTAGACAAAATATGATCACAATAAAATAGACTTTGAAATACAGTAGAAGATCGATCTCTCGAACCGGCAACGGACTCGAATAAAAGTTTGAGTCAGGCGTAGTTCGAGGGAAAGAAAATCAATATTAGTCAGTGATTTAATTCCATTTAGGAATGACACCATTGATTGATGTTTGTATGGCCTTCTAGAGGAAATATCAAATAAACAAATATAATGAGTTAATTATTTTATTTCAATAATATGTACATGTATGCACATGTAAATAAATAAACTGTTAATTAAACTGAATATTACACACCGTCTCGTCTCGAAAGTTGTAGTGAGCAACATTCCCATTGTAAACGCGTTTATTTTACTATGCTATAATTAAGCTTGACAACCACAACTTCACAACCATGGACCATTTTTATTGCTAGTGAATGTTTTTTATCACGGATCATTTCCATACACAAGCAATAAAGTGTTTGCAAAAGATTGGCGTAAAATAACATTCAATAAACAAAAGTAGACATGTGCGAAACATCATATCCCAAGAATGTGTACACTGGTTTATTAAATATACAAAATGTACAAACAAAATTTAAACAAAATTGCACAATTTGGCATGTAAAAATGTTAAAGGTATATTATTTTCTAAACATTCGTCACTCAGGAATACAAATGCGATTATCTCCCTTCATATTAACACGTCGTATTCCAAGAATTTTTCTAAAAATAGAACACTGGTTTATTATGGGCGAGTAACGTCGCAGCACATATTGAGGGTAAACAGTAATTTTTTATTCCCATTTCTTAGTCATAGCACATAACGAATGTACACATTCACTTCACTTCTTAACGTTTGAAAAAGTCCCGAATCTCAGTTTGTTTGGCGCTTACACATCTCCTGTCAAAGTTCGTTCACTCACAATTCACTCGACCAACGCAAAATAAAATAGGTTAATCACTCATAATTCACTGATGTGACAGTTAAAATTCAATTAAATATTTAAAGGTGAATTTTGTTCAAATTAATTCATTATCGTGGTCATCTTGACGTGGAATTAACGCCATTTAATTTTTAAATTCGTGATTTAATGTCACCACCTGTCAAGCGAAACAAATCAAAGAGACCGCCAATGTGATATTCACAGATCGTTAGGCAAACAGATCCGCTGGCGACAGATTTACCTGTACGAGCTATCAATAGCACTTTACGTTGATTGACTGACCAAGGGATTCGACTTTTTCGTAGTTCGAATTTTAGGTAAAAAAATATATGATATATATAGGAAAATTTGTCGGGACCACACGACAAGTTCGAATTTTCCGAGAGATCAATCTTCTACTGAAAATCAAACATGTGATAAATGTATTATATACAGAAGGCAGAATTTAACTCTGCAGAGAGAGTGAGGTAATTATGTTTTATGACTAACATAAAAGTTTTAATGCACAAAAAATGGTTTCGGCCAGTTCATACAACTGCCTATGGTAGTGTGTTACACATGTTGTAGTTGATAGAAATACAGTCGAGCACCAGTATCTCGAAGTCGAAGGGAGATCGTCCATATAGTCGAGATAGGACTAGGTTCGAGATAGCGATGACGAGACATGGTAGAATATTTTCGCCAAAAATATGAAATAATTTTACCCACAATCACCAATTAACTAATCACCAAATGTAGTAAGCTAATCAACATTACAAGGTGGTGTAACGACTCTCAGTGACTTGCGTAAATGACCAGCGTGATATGCTTAATGAATCGTGACAAACACACAACTATATCCAGGTGGACTAATTAAGCAAACAACCTGAGGTAGGTGTGAATTTGTTTTGTTTGATACTATGTTTGGAAAATTAGTGTCAAACAAATCGATCTTGGCAGCCAGGCACCGAGGCGATTTATCCAAGCGTTTATGTGATCAAGATAGCGAAGGGATTTTTAACGTATTTTTATACGGAGGGGACAGAATGAACAGTCGAGATAGACAACATATACAACATAGGGCAGCGTCGAGATAGCCGAGGAAATTTATAATAAACAAATAAGGATATAATTCGGGACTTTAGTAAATCATCTAGATAGGGTATATCATCGAGAATTTGAGATACTGATATTCGTGATATTGGTGCTCGACTGTACTAAAATTGTATGCAACAGTGGCTGTACCAGTGGTTCTTTGTTCCGCCTGGACTTGGTGATATGGTCATCATGGTCACTGTTCTCACTGGCACTGCTGCGGAGTTCATCACTGTCGTCATCCTCAAAGTCATCGGGATACCGTCCCGACAGGATTTCTGAACACACACAACATCAGAGTTCGAGATAAGTTTTGTGTCTAAAGAGTGTTATACCTCATATTTAGAATTCAATGCATATTTTACTTTTACACATGTATTGTTGATTTTCTTCCTTATTAAATAGGGAACAAATGATAAAAAATAAAACAAATTAAAAAATTCACTGATTTGAGCTGCAGTTTGCTTTTTGCAGCTCAACTAAGTAAATTTTTAACTTTATAACAGTATTTTCACTACTCAATTTGAAAACCAATGCGTATTTTCGCATTGCTGTGAGTATTTTGTACTCCCACTTTTGATAATCAATGTGTATTCTGCTAAAATAAGTGCATAAAATACGCCAATATGCAGCTTATCTGGAGCTCTACAACATGTTGCAGGTTCGTCAACTGGCTGTGAGTCGGTCATTTATTTAGATAATGGTGTTTAATGGCCTGTCAACAGATAAGGTCATTTTAGGCTGGGATGTGTCAGTCATATGCGAATTCAATTGGTATGACAAAAGGGGTTTACTGAATGCACGACTAGTCTAGCCCCAGATTAGACTGGGCATCTGGGGCCCGTTTCACTAAACTTCTTACGATTAAATGTTCGTAAGTGCAAATTGAAGATCGTCTGGAAATTTCAATTGATGGATTTACATTTATTGAGCATAGGCTGCATATGCAGCCTATGCTCAATAAATGTAAATCCAATAATAATTCTTTACAAGAAAACATTGTTAATGTGACATTTACAGACTATGATAATTTTGAACTGACAAACATTTTAGTCGTACGAAGTTAGTGAAACGGGCCCCTGATTGTGGTTGAGTTTGTGAAATTTCTCTGATGCCACTACCAAATTTCTTAGATCTGTATCACACAACATTAGTGTTCTAACAAAAATATTTCTAAGATTGTTAACCATTTAATTTCAAATTAATCTTACAGAAGACCATTGCTATGATCTCTGCAACTGACTCTAGAAACCGAGATTGAAACATATATCAATCATTGGGGAAGACATACATTTCATAAAGAAACCTAGAAAAGTTGGCACATACCAGGAGCCTTCACTTTCCTCCGGTCGCCGGTTGTAGTTTTAATCTCCACAGAGTTCATGTTCCAGTTGCGCCTCCGTTCGCGGGCGCTGGGAGCCGTCCTGGCCTTCTCGCGTTGTTTCTCCAGCTGTTCTCGTGCTATCTCATCCAACGCCCTCTGGTCCAGCACATGGGGGTTCCTTACATCTATGACATGAATATGAAGGTGATCAATAATATGTACTAAGGTGGAAAATATACACTTTAATTAACTAGGTGAGGCGATTATCGTGAAATAATGCACGAGTGGGTCCGAGTGTACTAAACAAATGAGTGAGGATAGCATATCTGATCAAATAGCATACACTGGTAACCTGATAACGATCTATATTGCTTGTTAGAATTATGACGTGTGTTTTATTGATGGCCTGGCGAGCAGTGCAGATCCTGATCAGACTGTGCGGATGCACAGTCTGATCTGGATCTACACTGGTCGCAAAAGCCATAAGCCCCATTTCTCCAGTCACAGCCACAGATACAGAAATACACCTGCATGGGGGAGCACCGTACATTCACCGCTATTACAACAAAGCGATTTTTTCCAGCAAGTGTCTCACCAAAGAAGGTCAAGGTATATAGATTCCCATCTATCACATGAATGGAAACATGATCATGTCACAAGGTGAAAAATATATATTTTCACCTGTAGAATGTTCTTCATTTTTTTTTAGTCTTAAAGAAGATGTTTCTTTTAAAAATTAATTAAAAATTGAAGGAAAAACAAAATTGTTTACCAAGAATAAACTCGAGTACCGGTAAATTGAAATTTAGGGGTAATTAAAACAAGTGGGCTAAGTCCCTCATGAACTTAGCATGCTTCTTCCACTAAGCCCTTCAATTACTAACTAAAACACAAACAAGGGCATTGCACCTTGATATAGCAGCAATTGATCAGGCTGTGAAAAAATATACAAAATAGAATTTCCAAAACGTTATTGTTGTTCAAAAGGTAGCATTTTCGTGAAAATAAAGATTTTATGCATGATCTGCTCTGCAGCTTTCACTGGATGTTGTGACTAATTAATTGTTTTACACTCAGTTTTCTCACGATACATTGATCACTCTCCAAGAACTAACCTCCAGCAGTTTTTGGTTTGCCAGCAGTCTTTGGTTGGGTGGGTATCACAGCTGTGCTCGGTGTTGATGCCTTGGGGCCGTACTTGCCATCTTTGTGGGGACCATTCACATATAGAGAGAACCCATGCTCCTTTCTCTCCATGTCAATCTGACTTTTGTTCTTCTTCCGAAGGCGTTTCTGAAGTCTGAAAATATAAAACATGTCTATCATATTCGACGTACGGATACATAAAATCAAACAAGAGTTTGCTGTCACGATATTTTTATGCAAAATGATGACAATAGCTAGCTGATGAGAATTTAATTTCCCAAAATAAATTCCTGCATTCCAGTTACTATATAAGTGACTACATAGGCTATAATTTTTACACCCATTTTTTGAAAACAAGAATTCCGCCACGGAAGCGGTATCGCGCCTTGCCGAGGCATTTGACTGTGTTGTGAAAAAACAATAACTTTAACGCAAAAAGCGCCGACTAGCGCGACAAAAAATGGGTACATGTATATTGTTTTCGTCACGGGTGTCTGTCCGTCATGTATCTTGTAAGAAGTAAAACTTTTTAACGGTAATAGGTAGGGACTTGAAGCTTGGTGTGTGCCTTTCAGATGGTGTGTAGATGCGAAAGTGAATTTCGATTTTTTTTATTTCATCCATAGTCATGGATTATCTCCCCCTTTTCGATTTAGTAATTCCAAATGTTGCTTTGTAAGAAGTAAAACTTAAATGTAATATCTAAGGACTTGAAACTTGATGTAGGTATGCCTTCCTTATGGTGTGTGATGCGCAAAATGAATTTCAATTTAATATTTGACCCCCTGTCATGGATTATCTCCCCTTTCCGACTTAGCATTTTGAGAAAAGTGGGTATATTGCGATGCCGCGCCATCAACTGTGCTCTAGTTATATTTACTTTAGTCGCTTCAGAAAAAAAACAACAAGAAATGTGGCCTGTCAGCACACAAATGCCCCCGGTGGCAGATTGAAGAAACTGTGGCAAAGTTAAGTAATGAAAGTGATAAGTATTCACAAACACTGTTATGACGATCAAAAGGTCATGGTCATATTAAGGGCAATGTTGATGTGTGGCATTTGTCCACAAGTATGATGTATTGAAATATTAAAGTAATCCATCAAGGATATAGAAGTTAAGACAGAAATGAGAAGCTCCGGTAAACTTATTAATGTGTGAAATTTTTTTTAAAGTTGTCAAGATTAAAAGGTCAAAGTCATATTAAGGGTAGCATGGATGTGTCGCATTTGTCCACAAGCATACTGTGTTGAAATCTTTAAATATTCCTTCAAGGAATATATAAGTTAGGACTGAATTGAGAAACCCCGGCAAAGTTCTTAATGTGGTAAAAGTTTAAAGTTGTCAAGGTAAAAAGGTCATATTAAGGGCAGCATGAATGTGTGGCATTTGTCCACAGGTATAATGTGTTGAAATATTTAAGTAATCCTTCAAGGGATATAGAAGTCCTAACAGAAATTTGAAACTATGGCAAACTTCTTATTGTGCCGGACACATGGACGGACAGGACAGACAGACACACAGACAAAGTGTAGCCTGTGTGTTAGAAACGACATCGACCATCGAACACTCACTTGTTTCTTTCCTGCAGGAGGACTAGATATTCCTCATACCCCGGTAACACCTCCTCTTTGACTGCCTGTACCTGCAGAAATGGAAACTCGTTGTTGATTGATTCACTGAGGAATTTATTGATTTGGGTTTTACAGTATATCAGTTACACAGCACGTACATAAATTATGCAGTTGTGACTGGAGAAATAGAGGTGATGGGATTTGTAACCAGTGTAGCTCCTGATCAAATAGCATATGCCAGTAGCCTGATAACGGTCTATATTGCTTGTTAGAATTATGACGGGTGTTTCATCTATGAAGGTCAAGGTTACCCAAATAACACTGGATGGATAGCCATCAATGTGAGGAAGCTATTGATGATGTTTGGTAAATAGAGGATCTCAAGCGAGTTTCCATTTGATACGAGATTGATGAAACGAGTTTCATAAATCTCATATCATAATGACATGGATACAAGTTTCAGTTTCTGTTTATCACATGACTTCATATTCCAAAAGCAGAAAACGAGGAGATATCAGGAGCCGATTTCACCAACATTGCCAAGTATACTTATCTAGCAAAGTATACTTTGAGGGAGAAATTGTCAATTTTAGGATAAATTTATAAATTGTTATTATACTGAATTTATTACATTATCCCAGCCATTTTGGCTGTGATAATGTAATAAATTCAGTATAATAATTCTGCATACTTTTAATCATCAAATATATGCAGTCATTAGTTCTATATGAAATAATTCATTTCAAGAAAAATAACGATTACTCCCTCAAATAGTTTTAATACTAGCAATAAACCATTTATAAATATGTCATATTATATGTCCACGCTTTGTCAGCACATCATATTACTATATGGAAGCTAATTCTAACAATAGCAGTCTTTTATTATTTGTCACAGACGGTTCTAACGATGTTTTGTACACAAAGATGTCAATGTCAAAAAAACATTGCTCCGTCACGCCATTTGGAACATCTTCATTTGTTCATTTTGCATAACGTTATTGCATAATATGAATATCAGGGATTTCGCTGGCGATAAAAATAAACAATTGGCGATAAAAAATTACAATTTTCGGATTTTTTCTCTCGAAAATTGTAATTTTTTATCGCCAATTGTTTTATTTTTTTTGAAGTGGCGATTTTTTTTATTTTCCCCCCAGCGGAATCCCTGAATATGTATTTAGGGTGATGCGGCTAGCCAATCAAATTCGCTTCATGTGTTATTACATATGTGTCATATCACTTTTTATGAAATGGGTACAGCATGTCACAAAAAAGTTTTCATGTGATAAGGATTGGTCTAACATATCAGGACATATACAAATTTGGACGCCTAGGTCGCCGCCGCAATTGTGACCACTATTTCTCGACCACCATGTGCCCCGAGACAAGGATAGTCGTATAGTCAGGCCCACGTGAAATTTCCTTGTCTCACCCTAGTGACCCTACACATGCTTGTCTCACATCTAGCAATATTACACAAACCTGTACACCGCTATCTTAATTCTTTTGGTCGTCTGCTGTTTATTTTCTATTTTTGTCATAAAAAACATGCTTTCACAGCATTTTAGAATAATTTACAACATGCATTGTCAAATCATGTTTTTTATTGAGAAATAACTAAGGCAAGATTTTATATCAGCAGACGACAATTGTAGTGTGTAGCGGTCTATGGGCTAATGTATCTTACAATTACCCCATAAAACAATGAATATGGTTGGTGTTTATTGTTTCAATGGTTATTTATACATCATGACGTTGTTTTAATTACGATGACATCAGTAATGTGCGACTTACATTTTGGCGTCGCCAGGGCTGTATGGTGATGACATTGAACATTAATTTTATAATAATTTGTAAACGATCTACTTAACTGGCATTAGCGTCCAATTTGTGGGTGAAAACTTTGTTTTAACCCAAAAGTTTTCACCCATTTGTTGAAATTGGTGTATCAAAAGTCGCATAAATTCAGCGAACAGAAACGAGGCAAAGCCACGAAGGCCAGGTTTTTTCCAAGCATAGACACTTGGATAACATAATTATACCCACTTTTTGTAGACTAGATGTCCGTGTCCTGCATGTCGCGCCTTGGGGCGAGGCATGGACACTAAAAAAATAGATATAGTAGATGGAAAAACTTTAACGAAAAAACTTTAACCGGACACACAGACGTACGGACGGACGTATGCCAAAATGCCGACGATATCGCGCTTTCTGCAAGCGGGTGCGACAATGATGATAAACACCCATGTGAAGTATCGAGGTAATGGGTGAAGCAGTTGCAGAGATATAGTACACAAAAAAACTTTAACAAAAAAATTCAAAGTAATTTGACCTTGACATTGGGCACAGGGGCCGCACAGTTGGGTGGTAGAATGAAAATATGGATGATGATAAACACCCATGTGAAGTTTCAAGGTAATGGGCGAAGCAGTTGCAGAGATATAGTACACAAAAAAACTTTAACAAAAAAATTCAAAATAATTTGACATTGGGCACAGGGGCCGCACGGTTGGGGGTTAGAATGAAAATACGGATGATGATAAACACCCATGTGAAGTTTCAAGATAATGGGCGAAGCAGTTGCAGAGATATAGTATAACGAAAAAGTTTTAACCAAAAAACTTTAACCAGACGTACGTTAAAAGTTAACGTTGAAAATGGCTAAGTCAATTACGTAGAAATAATAGGTGAAGGTAAAAAATTGTCACATGTTGGATAGTTGTATGTGGTAGGCACCCCTTGGTTATGAAGCTGTGAAAGTTTGGTGGTCCTAGGTGGTACAGTACCAAAGAAATGGACTTAAACACGAAAACTTAACATTGTAAACGCGAAAACTTAACATTGAAAATGGCTAAGTCGACTGCGCGGAAAAAATGGGTCAAGTTAAAAACAAGAAACGAGGCAAAGCCACGAAGGCCAGGTTTTTTCCAAGCATAGACACTTGGATAACATAATTATACCCATTTTGTATATTGAATCGACCAAGAATTGTTACCGTCATGTTTTATTTTAGAATTTATCCATGTAGAATGTAGATCTACGCAGGTCCATGCAATGCATTATTGTAAACACGTGTAGCCATCATCATTCGATGACGCAATGACCCAATTACCGACATCCTGTTCCATCAGCCCAAAGCTCATGCGTTGCAATCTGTGTATACGCAAACCCCAGCTGGTCATTGTGTTAACCCTTTCAACGCCACAGACCTGTACACCCCATTTTTATAAATGGACTAGTCTGAAATTTATGTCAATTTCAATGCCATTTACGGAAGATAGGACCGATTTTGAAATTCAATATCGGCAAAATACGATAATGTCTGTTCCGAAATTTATGTCAGTTTTCAACATAATTTGCAGAAGTAGATTCTATTTTATCGATTCTATTTTAATAGTGCCAGGGGATATGAATTCCAAATCCGAGATGCGATTACACCCGACACATATTACACAGACGAGATTGGTGTGTTGCTTTGTCCAAAAAATCGATAACACCCAGCCGTGTCAACTAACAGGTGTTTATTGTACGAGGCTGTAAACTGTGTGACCTTTAGGCTATGTTTTGAAATGTTACTGATTGGTCAACACGCCTTTTGATGTGCCGCAGACGTCGCGAACGTGCGACATTCATCATCGCATCATGGGGCAATCATGCAGTAACTCATTTCATGCTGAGGATACGCTTATGTTTGTGGAAAAATATTTTCCTTCTATGCACTCAAAAGTATATGCCGCGACCACCATTTAAACCGTCTCGTTGAGACGGTTCAAATGAGTGATCACAACATATACTTTCATTGAGAAATAACAAAAATAAAAATAAATTATTTAATAATTTCATACCCGTAAATGTGTATTCCAAAAGGAATGGATTTAAAAAACAAGAGGGCCATGATGGCTCCATGAACACCAGCGGAGAATGTGACATCGAGTTCATATGTGTTTAAAAAAAATACTCTCATTTTACCAAATCTGAAAATGCTTCACCCAAGGATCTTAACTTACTATGAAGTTTGGCCAGCATCGGCCATGTGGTTCCTGAGAAAAAGAAGTTCAAAATCTCGAATAAATTGACCTTTTGGCGGCCATCATGGATGACATAATCATCCGATTCCGACAAATATTGCACCAGAGCAATCGCCTCATGGATACCTTCAAAAGGAAACCGGACCTTGTAGTATTGTTTGATGTTACTGTGATATTTTCTGTAAATGACGTTGGAAGATGAGGAAATGCGGAATTGTACTAATGTACGTACATGCAAGTACTACCTTTATTTCTTAACTTCAAACACACAGAGATAATACATACCGCAATCAATAGTTAACATGAATATAATACCACTTTCGGCAGCAATATGATCGCAAATATAACACGATTTCTGACGATAGTCTGTTACAAATTTAACACAATTTTTATATACAAATAGGCAAAACAAGAAATGCATCTGTCGAACGCGGATGCCACCTGCAGCATATTTGAGAAACTGTGACAGTTTTAACCGAAAAGTGTGACGGACGGTCCAAACACTATATGCCACCCGTTTCTTCGAAACCCGGTGGCATAAAAATTGGGAGTCAAGGCACAACCGTGTACTAACCGAAACCGTGTTATAGTGAAGCGTGTACTACCGGGGTCGCACTGTATGTGGCAGTGACTAGAACAATAGGCCTTATAGCTTTGTGACCAGAATCCGCACAGTCTGATCAGGATCTGTTCGATTTGCCATTCCATCAATGGAATACCCGTCATGCTTCTAACATGCTTTAATCATAGCAAACTATATAGACCGATCAGACTGATTTGAGTTAATGGTGTTTAACAGCCTGTCAACAGCTAAGGTAATTTTAGGCCGGGTTAATCCTAGAGGTAAATCCTAAAATCAGAACAGAATATTTAAAGAAAAAGTATATACCAGAAATTAGAATAGCTTGACTTGGTGCCAGTTCCTCACTACACCAGAGTCACTTAGCCCCACTCCCGAAAAGTCATAGGATTAATTCTAATCGTATTACTTTTATAATGGGTATAACCAGATTCAACTATCAAGTACCGGAAAGCCAAACATGTACCTGAGGGTCAAACCAGTGATTCTGTTAAGAATGAAACCCATCCTATGCTACCAGTATAGACCCAGGTAAACCTGTGAAATTGCAAAGTACATGTATACTTATGTAGCAAAGTAGACTTTGAGGGAGTAATCATTTCATGATTGTGCATACATGTGCAGGCATATCATGTGCTACACTGAACACCTAGGTGAAGTTCCATTTTTCTGGTCACTATTCTAAATGACACATATTTTTAGTAGAGTCCTGTTCCTTACCATTTCTGCGTGCCTCGCTGATTTCTTACTATTTCCACCTGGAAAAATATGATGAAATATGCTAATAAAACCTTTACGAATAGGAAGTGGTATTTTAAAAACAAAATTTTAAGCTATTTGACCTTCACCTTTGGCATGCAGACCATATGGGTGGGCCATAGATTAGCTAGAAATGTGGCCTGTTGGCACACAAATGCCCCCGCTGGCAGCCAAAGAAAATGAGGCACATTTGAAAACAAAGAGGGCGAGAGAAGTGTGGATTTGTCACAACATGAAGGCAGACCATCAGAGCAATGGATGTGTGAAATATCAAGCAGATCCATGCAAGGAAACAGAAATTAGAAGACATTTACCCCGAGCGTTAAGGTCTCGAACGCACCAAGTATGTGACCTTGACCCTGGGCTTAGCGGTGGCGGGACGATCGTGAATTTACTACAGGGTGGTAGAGGACCATTACAGAAATGTGTGTGTGAAATATCAAGTAGATCCGTGCAAGGAAACAGAAATTATAAGCCATTTACGCAAGCGTTAAGGTTTCCAACACACGAAGTCTGTGACCTTGACCCTGGGCTTAGCAGAGGCGGGACGAATGTGGATTTGTCACATGGCAGTAGAGGACCATTTGAGCAATGTGTGTGTGTGTGTGAAATGTGAAGCAGATCCAAGACAGGAAACAGAAATTATAAGCCATTTACCGGAGCGTTAAGGTTTTGAATGCACCAAGTATGTGACCTTGACCTTGGACTTAGCGGGGGTGGGACGAATGTGGATTTGTCACAGGGCGGTAGAGGACCATTGGAGCAATGTGTGTGTGAAATGTTAAGCAGATCCGAAAAAGGAAACAGAAATTATAAGCCATTTATCCCAGAGCATTAAGGTTTTGAATGCAACAAGTCTGTGACCTTGACCCTGGGCTTATTATATTGGTGTGTGCGAAGCCACGTACACTGTGAATCTGTGTGAAGCCGGTACACTTACTCTACCGACTCGGAATCAAAACCGAGACCTCTGGTTTAGCTACCATCGCTCTACTGATTGAGCTAGCAGGGTACAGATGCACACTGCCTCCCCGGTATGACTGAAATAAGAAAAGGGCCCTTTTCTGTCCTTTTCTAAGAAAAGGACAGAAAAGGACTTCGTGCCCAAGAAAAGGGCCTATAAAAACCACATTAACGGTTCAAATGAGTGTAAAACAATGTTTATATATGTGTAACGATATTTTATTGAGCTAAATATCATATGTGACAGTTCAATAACTGTTCAAGGCGAACAGACCCACAGAGAATCTGAGTTGTAATCTCACTCAGACTCTCAGTCTCTGTAGTCTGTTGATCATGGTAATGTGAAAGAACGTTTAAAACTATTATTATAGCATGATCAAGAGTTACGCAACAACAACTTACGATCCATAGTTTCAAACTACACATGTGATTTTCAAATGCAGTGTTGATAGTCTCTTGGATAGATGTGTTTACGCTCGAAATGTCATAAATTCAAACATGTTTCAGCATTGAAAGAATTTCTTCCGCCATGATTGTTGGGGTAAATAACGCATGCGCACTGTCGACGACTGGTTGCACTTGATTTACATTTTGATTGTTTGAGAGGGGTGGGGAGATGATGAAAGTTACCTGTGAGACTACTATTACTGAATCGAACCGAATAAAGAGAGGAGAAGGGGGATGGGACAGTGGTGAGATAAGTGGATAAACAGTGAAAGAGGAGGCGAGAGAGATTGGTTGGAGAGAGAGAGAGGGGGTGGGGGAAGGGGGTGTGAACAGTGGTGGATAAACAGGGGGAGAGAGGAGACGACATATATAGGTTGGAGAGAGAGAGAGAGACAGAGAGGTGAATAGTAGGGAATATAGGGTACCGGGTCGTTTCGCCCATAATCCCGTTCGCACCCCGGGTCGTTTCGCCCATATTCCCGTTCGCCCCGTTTTGTAGGGGCGAAACGACCCGACTTGACCATACATATATCACATTTTCGACCAGGGCGAAACGACCCGCTGCGAAACGACCCGGTGCGAACAGGTAACATGGGCGAAACGACCCGACACCGAATATAGTGTAGTAGTGGGAGAGAGAGACGGTTGAAAACGCAGATTTAGAGACATAATCAGATTGAGGAAGTAAATCAGCGATTGCAGGAAATGACGTCGTATTATAGAGCCACGATCCATCGTCTCCATGAATTCAACAACACATCATTAACACAATGTGTAAGTAAATTAGCTGAATACTACATGTGCAATTTATTTATATATTGATACGTCTTACTAAATTTCATTGCGTGTATTCCGTGAATTTATATAACCCAGTTTGTACAGACATATGTATTATATCCCACTGAACCACGAATGTCTTCTCAGAAAAACAACAACGTTAGTTTCTGAATTTATCACAGATTAGAGTTTTTATGTTAAGCATAACATAATGTTGCATATAAATACCATATTGTAAATGTAAAACATTAAAATATGCTGATTAATGATTGAATGAATCGGATTTTAGCTGGATGTTTATTTGCTAAAACAAAACAAAAATGCATTGTAGTAATCATCGTTTGACTCTGCACATAACGTCAACATGTATCAATTGTGAATCCTCCCATATACTTTTCTAGCAAAATATACTTTGAGGGAGTAATCATTTATTTTTCCCAAAATGCATTATTTCATATAGAACCAACAACTGCATATATTTGATGATTAAAAGTATGCAGAATTATTATACTGAATTTATTACATTATCACAGCCAAAATGGCTGTGATAATGTAATAAATTCAGTATAATCAAAATTAATAAATTTATCCTAAAATTGAAAATTTCTCCCTCAAAGTATACTTTGCTAGAAAAGTATACTTTGCAATGTTGGTGAAATAGGCTACAGGTGATTGCGAGCCTTCCGTGTGCGAAAACCAATTATACAACGCCGAACGTTACGGTAATATTATCAATATAAACTAAAAAAATATAAAAATTAAATTGTCTGCTTTTCTTCTTATTTCTGTTCAATGATATGAAGAACATGCACAGTCACATGAACATACTTTATATAAAAGTAACCTTAATTGCTACATCCACAGCACAGCGTTTATGCGCTATCACCATTCAGATAATGAGTTCGAACCGCGTTATACAAACAACTAGCAGCGTATGATCAAGCAAACATATAAATATGAACAAAACCAAGACGAATAACGCCACAGTAATTAATGTATACAATTTGTCAATCTCAAGACAACTCAAAATTAATACGTTTCAATATAAAGCATGTAAACTGTGGTGCGCATTGCGGTTCCGTTTTTGCGTATTGCAATTGAATTTCAATGTTACTGCAAGACCACTACGTATTGTTTTTTCCGTCTTTTTAGAAGGAAGATGGACACCATTTCTGCAAATACTATTACAGAGGTGGCCATGGTAGTCTTACCGTGCTTCATATTCCAGCGGTTGATGTTGCTAATAATAGCCAGAAATAAAATGATTTCGGAAAACATTGTACTAAGATTGGATAAATGATAATATTATCACATATATGTGGTGCATATACGTGTCATTATTACATGATACGTTGATAAATATATATAATAATAAGCATACAAAATATCTCACATTGCTCGTTAGTTGTCTGTTTATTTGATACACATGGTATCCATGAGTAGTTTACAGTTCTTCCTCCTAGATAAGTCGACACAGACCCATATGAAAGCAGCATAGCGCAGAAAAGGACACATAGAAAATGGTACCTAATTTGAATTTCACAATATCACGTTTCCCATAATATTTCAGATTCTAAAATGTATGTTGTAATGTGCATTTCTTCTTGAACTCAGTATAGCCAATTCATGTGGAAAATAACTTTGAAACTAGCATCATACCAGTACATCGGAAATGGCTTGGTATATATACTTCCCAAATCATATTTTTGAAACAAGCATATAGCATGGTTTTCTAGCTGGTTTAGTTTAACCTAATATAATTTCACTAGGTACCTTAATAAATCGAAACCAGCATATGTCACTTTCCTAGCAGGTTTATATTTGTATGAGTGCCTTACACCATAAAATATGATATGTCGTTTTACAGAAAAAAATCCTTACGGTGAAAAATTATAAGCTAATTTCATAAGGTATCTATTCCCATAAACTGTGCTATGTTGGTTCATGGGAAATTTTACAATATGCCAAAATACACATTTTTATCAGATATACTTATAACGCACAAATAGCCAACATATTACCTTTCTTGGAAAGAACAGGAAGTGTGGTGATTTTCTTTACGCCCATCTCCCACGCTTGAGAAAGTATTCTGTAAGCACTTTGACATGTTGACGGTACAAAGTGTATACAAGCAATGCAATGCAACCATACTGTTCACCGTTATGCATTGTGTTTGCATATTTCAACCGCCAATTCACAATGTAGTTGAATGCTTTATGCTATACATGTACATACTTATGCAGACTTACTATACTCGAAATAGACAAATTAAATTACACGACAAAGCACGTGTTTATAGAAAAAAAGTTCAAAAACAAATGCAGACATAATTCAAATGAGAAATGTAAAGGATTGCCACAATTCACCAGTATAGGCCGCACGATAAAACATGATACGGACACACTCAGAAAAACGCACATTCTGACGTTATTGGAAAGCAATACACACACGAGGTATAGTCATAAAGTTCTAGAACTTGATAAGAACAAACGAATCATTTGGTAAAAATGGCTGTGAAGTATATACTTAGAAAACTAGTTCAGCTCTGTAGACAGCAACATTTCGTTGCCATGCAGTAACCCGTATAATTCCGTACAGTAGTCAATTATTCGCATAAATTTACGTCACCACGGAGTAGTTGACATCGTCACGTACGTAACAGTTATCGTAAATTATTAAATAACATTGTTTCATTCACTTTCGGAGTGCTGTCTGCATCACCCAGAACACGTTTTTTCATCCCACATGCATTATTTAGTTAAACATACCGAACAAGATACGAAGGAGACACATGGGTGCACGCAAGGGAAAAAACTAAAGCAATATACCATGATAAACGCTGATATACCGATAAAGAAAAATGACAGGTATATTAAACTTTGTACATTCTAAAAATTGGCAAAACTTCACTGGTGGACATCTCCCAGAATTCGGATGTACGCCTACGTATAATTAACACTGTACATACCACATATTCGCGATTGGCATTTGTAAACTTTTAGAGCAGAATCTTGCATACTCAATATACAATGTAATACTTTCCCGTTTGGAGTTAGTTTCTGTGTATGATTATGTATGTTAGTGAAGTGTGTATGTGATGGAGAAATTGGCCTTGTGGAATTTATGACTAGTCTAATCTTAAGGTCTTCTAGCACAGTTCTTCGTGGTATAAACCTATACTATTTGTTAGAAGCAGACCAATTTATTAACTGACTGAATGGCGATCAGAGCAACTTCTTATAAATCAGACTATGAAAATGCACAGGCTGGTCTGTATATACACTGGTCACAAATGCCATTAAGCCACATGTATTTATTCACAGCGACATATACAGAGCAAGCGTATCTAAATCGCAATATTACGACGGGAAATGAATATTGCCATTTGCATGTTTCAAATCATTTCTTTTTATTGCAGCAAATAAAAATCATCTGCATTGGAGGTTATTTTATTGCGCTGTCAAACATGTTATTGTACAGAAATATTAAATATATGTCGAAAAAATAACAACCAAGTCACGACTTAGCGGTTGTGGGTACATGCATAGCAAAGTTTGCTATTTCCTATATATATGTAGTAAGAAATCGCAACACTTTCCCTGGTGGGCGTGTTTGTGTATGAGGGCATTACATAGGTGGAAGATTCGGATCTGTGACATAAAAATGCTCATTGAATTAATTTCATTACCCCACTCACCTGGCGTCGTGCTGTAAGAAACGTAACGTAAAGTACTACACCAGGTGGGTGAGGTAATGGGATTATTATTTTCATGTCACAAGTCTTCCACTTGTGGGACATTTTAGTGTGCGCGTATGTTAGTTTGCAACAATGGCAAACCATTGTTTTCTGTTTTAAATGTGTATAGGTACATGTCTGAAATGTGATTTTGACATAATTATTAAATTCACTAATAATATTAATATTATCTATGGCAGGATTCGGACTGAGACCGGGGAATCCCAGTCGAGCAGCGCGATAATGTCACATGCTAGGCTGGGACGATATCGCAGAGCGAGCATGGGATTCTCCGTCTCAGTCTCAACCATGCTATTGGTTAATTTTCTCACACATCATCTGAAATTATGTAAAAGCCGGGAAAAAAATTCACTGATACGTCAACGTCATTATGCTGGAAAACAAGTGAATATAACGTCATTTCATTACGTGTTCGTTATTTATCCCGTCAACACAGTGCGTATGTGCCGTGAAACACGGTGCCGTGAAACATTTTTGATATCCAGTCAATACAAGTTTTGCATTTTACAGCCATTTGTACTAGGTGTTGACGGGATAAATAGAATAGTAGGTTAGTGCCGTGAATGGGAAAAAATATCTGGCGCGGCACGGAAACGGGATGTGCTCGGCAGAGCCTCGCCCATCCCGTTTCCTGAGTCTTGCCATATATTTTTTCCCATTCACGGCACTAACCTACTATTCTATATTTTCGTTGCTATGACTTGAGATTTTCACAGCTAAATACCGGGAATCTCGGTTGTATTTGATTGTATGTACATGTACTTATGAATAAAATATAATCATGCACAATGTGACACTATCAATTAAGGGAAAACACTACTTAAAGGACCGAAGAAACTGACGAAGTTTATATAAGCGAATGCTGAAATCCGGTCGATTGCACGAGCAACCGGAGACTCAAACAGTACTGATTCAAAGTGCGCGGAATATGTGTGTCCTATGTGTGAGAAAAATGCGTAAACGTCTGCTCCCCGTAGTATGACATAAAACTAAACATAATTAAAACATCATATAGTGCAGTATTCGAGTTTTAATTTGTGATACACTATGAGGATTTACGTTGTAGATAGTTGTAGTACCTGTATATGTCACAGTTTGAGAAAAATGTCCACCGGCCCAGAACTCGAACCCGGAACCTCTTGTCTACAATACTATCGATGTACCGACTGAAATAACTGGGCACAGAAACAGACTTCCTCCCCATAGTAATTTACATATCAACCGCGACATACTCCCCCGATTTTTAATTTAAATTTGTCCCCCAATTCCATATATTTTGTTGGAGAAAGTGATCATATGTGTGACGATCTCGGAGTATCAGTCACGGTCCCTCGTTGGGCGCTAAATGTCACAGGGCGAAACAAATTGTAACCGAACCCAGTGCCTCTGTAGCCTATTTCACCAACATTGCAAAGTCAAAGTATAATTTTCTAGCAAAGTATACTTTGAGGGAGTAATCATTTATTTTTCCTGAAATGCATTATTTCATATAGAACTATATAACGACTGCATATATTTGATGATTAAAAGTATGCAGAATTATTATACTGAATTTATTACATTATCACAGCAAAAATGGCTGTGATAATGTAATAAATTCAGTATAATAAAAATCAATAAATTTATTCTAAAATTTAAAATTTCTCACTCAAAGTGTACTTTGCTAGAAAAGAATACTTTGCAATGTTGGTGAAATAGGCTACTGATGTACAGTACCATTGCTCGACCGACTGACCTAACCGGGCACAGATACGTGGCATAAGCTGGTACACTCACAAACACGCCCATGGGGAAAAGGGATATATGATTTCTTGACATAAATGCTGTTTTCTTTTGTAATTTAGATCGGACACATGTCAATCGGACTGCAATAAGTTTGAGCCGAAAAGTCAGCGACTGGAGTTAACGACACAAAAACAATAACAACAACAACAACTTCAATGTTTGTATGACCAAATAAAGATTTCTATTGCTGATCTCGAACTTAAAGAACTGACACACAAGCAAAATGCTTAGGTGATTGATAATTTTTTGTTGTTTTCTTTTTCATTTTTCGATTGTCATTTATATCGCATGAATGGGCAATAAACAGTTCGCACTTTCACTTTGATTCGCCCCACAAATTGGCACAATGTCAATGATTTGGACCATGACTCGGGCTGGTATTGGTAGCTAATCAGTAATGTATTTAAGGCATTTATTTTACCAGAATATTTATCGATTTTCAAATGTGATTTCATAACATTTACTTGTACTTGCCCTAAACGTATCCGCTGTTTTTATGTGGAACAGACGGTAGTTGCAAGCACAACTAGCATCGGTAATTTCGAGCAGGTGAAATTAGACATGTAATCAAGATGACATGTTCATCTGAATCTATTTTTACAAAAATAAATTTCATTTCAGTGGTGAAGAGCTGTTCAAGTTGCACCAAGACGCGACCGAGAAGACCGTACCGCAGAAAGGGGGAAGTAAAGGCTACATGCCCGAGTCCACCTGGCTGGAAAACAAATGCTTAGAAAACTTCCATACTGAAAGGGAGGGCGTTCTATCAGAACCAAGAGTGTTTAGACCGTTAGTACATGTACAATAAATTCTACATAATCGTTTTTGTCGCTCCTGCTTTAGCAGAAGGCGCAACTAATTTATATTCACCGCTTTTTCTATCGTTGTCGTCGGCATCGTCGGCATCGTCGTCAGAAATGTCAAAAACTTTGTACGCTCCGTCGTCATGCTACAACTTTAATATTACTTTATGGATTGCTTCAATATTTTGACACTTGATACATGTAAGCATTAGGAACACACTCATGTCGCCAATTCACATGACCTTGACCTTTTTTACCATCAAATTTTTGCTGAAACACGTAGCGATTTTTTTGCGTCAAAAACTTTGTATAAGCTTCCTCATCCTGCTATTACTTTCATATTACTTGACGTATTCCTTCAATGTTTGTACACTTGATACATGTAAGCATTTGGAACACACTAAGGCCGCCATTCACATGACCTTGACCTATTTTACCTTCAAATTTTTGCTGAAACACTTAGCCATTTTTTTCACAGGTGATTCTAGCGTGTCTTGGATGGTCAATTATTGTTTGTATACACATGAAACACCTTTCTAAACAATGTACAAAACAATTCAAATGTACCCGGGTGTAAATATAATAGTACTTAGTACCATCCAAGACACGCTAGAATCACCTGTGATTTTTTTTGTGTCAAAAAGTTTGTACAAGCTTCTTCATCATGGGATAACTTTAATATTACTTGACAGATTGCTACACTAGTTGGACACTTGATACATGTGAGCATTTTGAACACACTCATGACGCCAATAACATGACCTTGACCTTTTTCACCATATTTTTGCGGAAACACGTAGCTATTTTCTTGTGTCAAAAAGTTTGTAGAAGTTTCTTCATCATCATATACAATAATAATACTTGATGGATTGCTTCAATATTTGGACACTTGATAGATGTAAGCATTTGGAACTCATGCTGCCATTAACATGACCGTAACCGTTGTGGAAACACTTTTTTTTATGTCAAAAAGTTTCGTCAACATTGACCATTTTCATATTTTAAACATGCACTTCTCAACGTTTTTTGTGATGCTTACTTTAGACATGCCCATGATCATATTACGGTCAAATGCCTCAGCAGGCGCGACACCGCTTTCGTGGTAAAATTCTTGTCTAAAAAAGTTCCTAGTTGCGAACAGAAACTCTTGCAATCTACTCGCGTACCATCCGTAGCCAGAGCTACGATTCCACTCATAGGATTCCTCTGCAGAATAGCAAATCAGATCCGATTCGCACTTTAGCAATTAATTGTTTAAGATTTTCTATGTTTTTTTTAACTGAAATGAGTATCAACATTATGAAAATAACAGTTCCAGTAATTATGACATTTATTTACATTTGTTGATGACATGATAAAGTAAATTTAAGCTAGAATCAACAAGGGACTTGGTCAGTGCAGCCAAATTGAACATGTAAAAGTTAAGATGGGGTCTATTTTCTGGAAAGACAAAATTTAATTTGCTAAACCTTCTACAATCAGGACAATGGTAACATTTGTTACTTTTATAATACTACTATATTTTTCAGATGGAAAATATAAAATATGTCACAATTAACTGCTAAAGTGCGAATCACATCTGATTCGCTATTCTGCAGATAAAGCCTATGAGTGGAATCATAGCTCTGGCTACGGACGGTACGGGAATAGATTGCAAGAGTTGCTGTTCACAACTATGAGGCCCCAGGTTCAAGTCCTGTGGTCGGGTACACATTTTTCTCATCCTGTGACACATGTGTATATTGTTTGTTAGAAGCATGACGGGTGTTTCATTGATGGAATGGCGAACAGTGCAGATCCTAAGGAAAAACCCATATACCCCATTTCTACAGTCACAGCCACATATAACGTTAGTTAACCACATTGAAGGTACATGCCCACTCAGTAGGTACAAAATGTTCTTTATATCAGAGACATCATCTGCGATATTTTCTGGCAAAATAAACATTCATTCACCATTACGCCACGTATTGATTGGCGTTATTATACATTTTATATCAGCCATAAATTTCCACAGTGATATCAGGGGCGATAACCGTGTTTCCTTAAAATGTTAACGAACATTACTATTTATTCTCTGTATTTACTTTTGTATGTACAATGATCATACTTTATAATCTGTCGAAAATATTATTTTTCAGGTGACGCATTTAATTAGTATAAATAATTAAAAAATATCATGATTCTTTTGCATATGAAAATGGCCTGATACCACCGCAAGTCACTATCAGTAAAATAAATATTAATGAATTATATCTGTATAGCGGACAGTCATAATTTTTAGCACTGGTGGAATAGTGACACAATTTTACACTTATTTAATTCATATACATGTAAATAGCATTTTGTGCCTACTGAGTGGGCATATACCTTTAATGTGAGAAGTAAATTAATAAAAAACTGAATACAACATGGAATAATATCTCCATTATAGATGTGATATTGTACAAGGTGAACTGAATACCGACAAGGGATTGGTGGAAATACACCATGATATGGTAAGGAAATACAGTTGTACATGTACTTAGCAACACATATATGAGCCACATAGGACACATCCTGGCTTATTTCATTCCTGACCTCTGTAGTTGTAAACTGGACACCCTGGGAGGTCCCCAACATGTCCAGTAGCCGATTTCATCGAAATTGCAAAGTATACTTATCTAGCAAAGTATACTTTGAGGGAGTAATCATTTATTTTCCCCAAAATGCATTATTTCATATGAACTAGCCACTGCATATATTTGATGATTAAAAGTATGCAGAATTATTATACTGAATTTATTACATTATCACAGCCAAAATGGCTGTGATAATGTAATAAATTCAGTATAATCAAAATTAATAAATTTATCCTTAAATTGAAAATTTCTCCCTCAAAGTATACTTTGCTAGATAAGTATACTTTGCAATGTTGGTGAAATAGGCTACAGTTTAGAGATCTTCCAATAAATCAGGCAATTCATGTGTGTGTGCTTTACGAACATGAACAAGCACTATGGTCATTGATAAATGGCAATGAATCTGAAATGATTCAGCCCACATGTTATGAGTGTTCGGTTAAGAGAATGTCTACAATACCGGGTAGTATATACATGTATTAGTATTATCCCATTACGTGGAATACTTCTTAATTCATACACAATTTTTTAAATAATTTTCTTTTTTATTTGTCTTCAGGGATTAAACCACGCATTTTGGGAAGGGGCCCTTGATATAGATTTTGGGAAAACATAGCATGTGAATCGGGTAAATTGAGAAATGTGACATCCTTGCAAATGGGGCAATAAAAATTGGGCAATAAAAATAGTAGGTTGCTCTTAGGCACTTCAAACACATCCAAGTGAGTTGTAACTGCATTGAGATTCTTTCTAATGCATTTTCTTGAGTTAGTTATCAAGTTTATGACCATTATATGTGTGATGACACTTTGTTTTACTTTTCAGTTGGGGATTTATTTTACATTTTGGGAAAAATAAAAGGCCCCTAGGCTTGGGGAAGGGGCCTCTATAAGGCCCCTGGAGGCATGGTAGTTTAATCTGGACCCTGGTCTTATTTCTCAACGAAAGTATATGTTGTCACCACTTGGTATTCTGGGGCCCATTTCACTAAACTTCGTACGACTAAAATGTTCGTAAGTGCAAAATTATGATAGTCTGTAAATTTCACATTAACATTATTTTCTTGTAAATATTTATTGAATTTACATTTATTGAGCATAGGCTGCATATGCAGCCTATGCTCAATAAATGTAAATCCATAAATCGAAATTTACAGACGATCTTAAATTTGCACTTACAAACATTTTAGTCGTAAGAAGTTTAGAGAAACAGGTCCCTGGTGTATATTCAGAATGTAGTGAGTTAAATTGACATTGTTCACTGAATTCATAATGGGTGCTTCTCTGTGAACAGTGAAGATGCTGATCCGACTGCAGTAAAATACAATGTGATGTAACTTGTGCCTTTGTATAGTCGGTTCTGAAATTGAAGTACATTTATCAGTTATCACACACCACAGGCCTCCTAGTGAAACCTTTATTTTTTGTCGAATTTCTATAACACCTTTAAGACAGAACTTTTAAAAGCATGTAATTTTCTCTTGCAACCTTTATTTTTTAATTTGCATTGAGAGCTGAAGAAATTATCACTTTTGTAAGAATTTAATCAGAATTATTTGACAGAATTACCACATTCAGGAAAGAAAGTTAGTAAAATACCACTCCAGGTAAAAAGTCAGCAAACTTTGAAATTCCTGAAAAGCCGGATACGTCTGAAATTCAATGAGCATTTCTTTTGAGCGAATGCCCAGAAGATTAGCCTTTAATTTATTACTCTTTATTTTTGTTGAAATCACCATAAAAACCTTATTTTACTGAAAGCCAACCTGTATAAAAAAATATTTTATTTTTAACTGAGCCTGCTAGGGATAAAATGGAGATTGGTGAGTTTTTGACTGATGTAGCTCCTGATCAACTCGCACATTTGTATACATGATGATGATGTAGTAGTATCATTGGCGATGTCATCATCATTATTTGTGGCTGTAACTGGAGAAATGGGGCTTATGGGTTTTGCGACCAGTGTAGATCCAGATCAGCCTGTGCATCCGCACAGTCTGATCAGGATCTGCACTGTTCGCCATTCCATCAATGGAACACTCGTCATGCTTCTAACAAGGTATATAGATCATTATCAAGCTACAGGAATGTGTTTTTTGATCAGGAGCTACACTGGTCATGAAATCCATAAGCCCCATTTCTCCAGTCACATCCACATTTCACAACATGCAATAGCAAACAGTGTACAGTATGTAGTTCCTGATCAGACTGCACAAGTGAACTGGCAGATCTGGGACTGGTCACAACTGTGCAAGCCACATTTTTCCACAATGAGGGATCATAGCTAGTTATCTCCCTTTTAATTTGTTTATAGAGATCTGGTCCAAATTGTATATTTTATGGCATTATTGTTTGTAAAAAGGGCAAATCTAGCTTGATTTGTTGTGAAAAGGAGCCATCATAGTGTTTTCAAATAGGTTTGATCAGATCATCATACATATCTGCGTAATCTTATCAGGGACTGTTATTTGAGACATTCATATTTTCACACTTGTTCAGAGCTCCAGATAAGCTGCGTATTTGCTTAAATACCCAATTAAAATTGCCAGAAAACCAATTGAAATCAGAAGTAGCGAGTATCAAAAAGCAATAACAATTTTGTGGTACCTTTATCATGCTGCAGAAAACAATAAACAGACCACAAATATAGCATATTTTTCTTATTTTCGATGAAAACACATCTTGGTATTTCATTAGAATTGTCTCCAAGGGCAAGGAGACAATTCTAATGAAATGCCAAGACATGTTTTCATTTTGAAGCAAACTATTAAATAATTGCTGTCTGTTCAGTGTTGATGTGTAAACAGTAGTGTGATTTTATTTTACCCAATTACCATTTTGAAATACCCAATTGCTTCAGAAATGATGGGAGTGAAAATACTCAATTACTAATATCTTATCTGGAGCCCTGCTTGTTATTAATTTCATTGCACAGTTGTAAACATAGGACCAGGGGGCCATTTTACTAAACTTTTTACGACTAAAATGTTCGTAAGTGCAAATCTAGGATCGTCTGGAAATTTAAATTGATGGATTTACATTTATTGAGCATAGGCTGCAAATGCAGCCTATGCTCAATAAATGTAAATCCAATAATTGTTTACAAGAAAACATTGCTAATGTGAAATTTACAGACTCATAATTTTGCACTTTTTAGTCGTACAACGTTTAGTGAAACGGGCTCCTAATCTCTATAAATAGATCTCCAAAGGGAAATAACTGACTACGATCCCACATTTGTACATGTTCTATTTCTCAGAAAAACTTCTGGAAGCACAGCGGTTTTACATACGAGAAGCGGAAATGGCTTTATCCCGAGGAAGCTTTATACCTGATGGAAACGGTGGGTGTCACAATTACATTGATACTGGTAATTTGTATATACAGAAATGTTCCAAAGTAGCTCTATAGTTGATACATCTTGGGCTATTGAAACAAACTGGGAATCTTTTCCAACAATTGGGTCATCTACGATAAATCTATACAAAGGAATTGTTGTTGAATTATTATTGTATTATTTGTTAGTTGCATGACTAAATGGCAGCAGTGCAGTCAATCCGAACAAACATTAATTAATCAATCAGTCCGAACAGACGTTAATCAATCATTCAGTCCGAACAGACGTTAATCAATCATAAAGTCCAGACAGACGTTAATCAATCATTCAGTCCAAACTGACGTTAATCTATATTCAGTAAATAGACGAATATCATTCAAGTGGACCAAATGACGTAATCAATCAATCAATCAGTCGAACAGACGTTAATCAATCAATTAATCAGACACGATCAGTTACGTTAATCAATCAAATCATCCGAACAGACGTTAATCACTCATTAAATTCAGTCGCCGAACAGACGTTAACAATCATTCAGTCCGAACAGACGTTAATCAATCATTCAGTCCGAACAGACGTTAATCAATCATTCAGTCCGAACAGACGTTAATCAATGAATCCGAACAGACGTTAATCAATCATTCAGTCCAAACTGACGTTAATCTATCATTCAGTCCGAATAGACGTTAATCAATCATTCAGTGCGAACAGACGTTAATCAATCATAAAATCCAGACAGACGTTAATCAATCATTAAATCCAGACAGACGTTAATCAATCATAAAATCCAGACAGACGTTAATCAATCATTCAGTGCGAACAGACGTTAATCTATCATTCAGTGCGAACAGACGTTAATCAATCATAAAATCCAGACAGACGTTAATCAATCATAAAATCCAGACAAACGTTAATCAATCATTCAGTGCGAACAGACGTTAATCAATCATTCAGTGCGAACAGACGTTAATCAATCATAAAATCCAGACAGACGTTAATCAATCATTAAATCCAGACAGACGTTAATCAATCATAAAATCCAGACAGACGTTAATCAATCATTCAGTGCGAACAGACGTTAATCAATCATAAAATCCAGACAGACGTTAATCAATCATTAAATCCAGACAGACGTTAATCAATCATTCAGTCCGAACAGACGTTAATCAATCATTCAGTCCGAACAGACGTTAATCAATCATTCAGTCCGAACTGACATTAATCAATCATAAAGTGCAGACAGACGTTAATCAATCATTCAGTCTGAACAGACGTTAATCAATCATTCAGTCCGAACAGACGTTAATCAATCATTAAGTCCGAACAGACGTTAATCAATGAATCCGAACAGACGTTAATCAATCATTCAGTCCGAACTGACGTTAATCAATCATAAAGTCCAGACAGACGTTAATCAATCATTCAGTCCAAACTGACGTTAATCTATCATTCAGTCCAAACTGACGTTAATCAATCATTCAGTCCGAACAGACGTTAATCAATCATTAAGTCCAAACTGACGTTAATCAATGAATCCGAACAGACGTTAATCAATCATTCAGTCCGAACAGACGTTAATCAATGAATCCGAACAGACGTTAATCAATCATTCAGTCCGAACTGACGTTAATCAATCATAAAGTCCAGACAGACGTTAATCAATCATTCAGTCCAAACTGACGTTAATCTATCATTCAGTCCAAACTGACGTTAATCAATCATTCAGTCCGAACAGACGTTAATCAATCATTAAGTCCAAACTGACGTTAATCAATGAATCCGAACAGACGTTAATCAATCATTCAGTCCGAACAGACGTTAATCAATGAATCCGAACAGACGTTAATCAATCATTCAGTCCGAACAGACGTTAATCAATGAATCCGAACAGACGTTAATCAATCATAAAGTCCAGACAGATGTTAATCAATCATTCAGTGCGAACAGACGTTAATCAATCATTATGTGCGAACAGACGTTAATCAATCATAAAGTCCGAACAGACGTTAATCAATCTGTCCAAACAGACATTAATGAATGAATCTGAACAGACGTTAATCAATCATTCAGTCCGAACAGACGTTAATCAATGAATCCGAACAGACGTTAATCAATCGGTCCAAACAGACATTAATCAATGAATCTGAACATACATTAATCTATCAATCCGAACAGACATGAGTCAATGAATCTGAACAGACATTAATCAATCCAAACAGATGTCAATCAATGAATCAAAACAGACGTTAATCCATCCATCCATCCATCCATCCATCCATCCATCCATCCATCCATCCATCCATCCATCCATCCCATCCATCCATCCATCCATCCATCCATCCATCCATCCATCCATCCATCCATCCATCCATCCATCCATCCATCCATCCATCCATCCATCCATCCATACCATCCCATCCATCATCCATCCATCCCATCCATCCATCCATCCATCCATCCATCCATCCATCCATCCATCCATCCATCCATCCATCCATCCATCCATCCATCCATCCATCCATCCCATCCATCCATCCATCCATCCATCCCATCCCATCCCATCCCATCCCATCCCTCCATCCATCCATCCCATCCATCCCATCCATCCATCCCATCCATCCCACCTCCATCCATCCTCCATCCATCCATCACCCATCCCATCCCCATCCCATCCCATCCCATCCCATCCCATCCCATCCCATCCCATCCCATCCCATCCCATCCCATCCCATCCCATCCCATCCCATCCCATCCCATCCCATCCCATCCCATCCATCCCATCCCACCGCCCATCCATCCCATCCACCATCCCATCCCATCCCTCCCATCCCTCCCATCCCATCCCATCCATCCCACCCTCCCATCCACCCATCCCATCCCATCCCATCCATCCATCCCATCCCATCCCATCCATCCATCCATCCATCCCATCCATCCCATCCATCCCATCCATCCATCCATCTAATCAATTATCCAGCCAGCCACATGTTACATTACAGAATGTGCTACAAGTCTCGTACAGGGGTCTCCCACTGAGTATTCAGCAGGCGTATGGGCTGCTGATAGGCGCGGGTATGACGCTCGAGTTCTATCAAGTCTACGCTCACCTGAAACGAATGGAGTATGTTGTGGTCAGACACCAAGGCAGGTGGGTACTCGTTAAACTACACTGTTGGATATCAGTAAATTAACTGATACTGGGGCCCGGTACTACTAAACTTCGTACCACTAAGATGTTCGTAAGTGCAAATTTAGGATCGTCTGGAAAGTTCAATTGATGGATTTACATTTATTGAGCATAGGCTGCATATGCAGCCTATGCTCAATAATTGTAAATCCAATAATTCTTTACAAGGAAACATTGCTAATGTGAAATCTACAGACTATCATAATTTTACACTTACAAACATTTTAGTCTTACGAAGTTTAATGAAACGGCCCCCTGGTTTCTATTGTTACGGGTAACAGATCTGAGTAGAAGGTGATGATACAGACTAGTAATAAATAATTTATACTGAAATGGTTAATCGTTGGAATGGATTTTGATATGTAAAAGGGGGTATTTTGAAAATTACTTTCAAACAGTGCAGATCATGATGAGATGGCTCGTTACGAGCTGGCTCATCTGGATCTGCATAAACCTCTATAGCGCGCTTTCGCATTCAAAGGGTTAAATCGTCATTCATGTAAGATATTCTCGCTGTCCATAGCATAGACAGCAATGACTAACCACAGTGTTATGAAGAGGTTGGGGTGTTTATGTGGCTGAGAAATTGGGTATTTACGACCACTGTAGATCCAGATCAGTCCGTGCATCCACACAGTCTGATCAGGATCTACACTGTTACCATTTCATCAATGCCATCATGCTTCTAACAAGCAATATAGATCTTTGTCACGCTACATGAGTGCGGTATTTGATCAGGAGTCACAAATCCCATAAGCCCTACTTCTCCAGTCACAGCCACATATATATGTGGCTTGAACAAATGGGGTTTGTGACCAGTGTAGGTCCAGATCAGCCTGTGTATCTGCACATTCTGATCACGATCTGCACTATTCGCTATTCTATCAATGAAACACCTGTTAACAGGAGTGTGGTATTTGATGAGTTACACTGGTCACAAATCCCATATAGCCCCATTTCTCCAGTCAGAGACACATACTGGTACATTAACCCTTACAATGCTTAATAACATTTTGTAGTCTGCTGTTAATTTTTATTTTTGCATAGTTCTCGTCAAATGTTTTTGTCGAGCCCGCTTGCGGAAAGCGAGACATAGTGATCACAATGACGTCCGTGCGTCTGTGTGTCTGTGCGTCGGTGCATCCGTCTGTGCGTCCGAAATCTGCGTTAAAGTTTTTAAAAATACCATCAAATGCCTCGGCGGGCTCGACATGCGGGCCGCGGCCATCTGGTTATTCATTATTACAGGTGTGAGGTGACGCGGTATGAGAAGAAGATCGGGTTGGACAAGTACCTCCATGGTACTCGGAAGGAGAGGAAGAAAGCAGCGAGATTCCGGAAGGATCAAGGACCCGACACCCTGGATGTGACGTCATCTCCATCGCCCAGTAAAAAGCTCTCTATGGAAGTGAGTGGAGCTCCAACAGGTGGGGAGAGTATTGGTACTGAGGGACTGGAGGATAGAATGGAGGCAGGCAGTGGAGAGAATCGCACTGAAGGCAATATAGGCATGAAGGATAGGATGGAGGCAGGCAGTGATCATCAGACTGAGGGAAATATAGGCATTACCGATAGGATGGAGGCAATCAATGGCGATACTCGGGCTATGGGGAATATAGGCATTACAGATAGGATAGAGGCAATCAGTGGAGATAATCATACTGTAGGGAATACTGAAGTGGAGTTTGTTGGCAGTGTTGATAATGGTAAGGTGTGTATCCAAACGGATGAGGACAAAATGTTAGTAGAAAGAGAAACAGATGAGCATGGGAATGAAGCAAAGAAAGAGATTGAACTTGAGACTAACACAGAAGTGGAAAGCCGACCGGAATCGGAGGATTTAGAAATGAAACCAGACACTCGTGCCTTAGACAACACAAGTACTGAATCAATCAAATTCAGTGAAAGCAGTGATACATCACACCCATCACCAATCCCTAAAGTGCTTAAAAGGGTTTCAGGTAGAAACTTTGACGATATTCTGTTTCCTGACTTTGGAACTATGTGTACAATCAGAAGACCAGACAGAAACCTACATCCTGACAAAATAGATCTCTGTCAAGATGAGTATACATTCGACACGGAAAAAATGCTTAATAAGAAAAAGTTCAAATGGAGAGATAGGGATTTTGAGTCCGATTCAAGATTGAATTATTCATACTCTGTTTTGATGTCAGATTTTGCTGAGGCTAACAGGGAATGTAAGAATTGGGCGGAGTACAAGGCGTTTATGAAGCGGAAGAAGGTGGGGTACAGCCGACCATATACGGAGGCTGATGAAGGGGGTGTGGCACCGCTTGTCCAACCAGAGAAAGCCTTCTCAACCAGTGAGTGACTGTGACTGGATAAACAGGGCTTATGGCATCTGTGGCCAGTCCAGTTCCTGGTCTGTACACTCTAGCAGCGTGACCAGGATCAATCCTGTGCTAAACGCATGCCAGGTTATTTTACTGACTGAATGGTGAACAGTGCAGGCCCTGATCAGACTGCGTGGATGCGCAGGCTGATCTGGGGCTACACTGTTTACCCATGCCATAAGCCCAATTCCTTCAGTTGTATATGTGACTGAGGCCTATGGAATTTGTGACCAGGCTAGTTCCTGATCTGATACCAAACACCAGCAACCTACTAAGGATTTATTTTGTTTGTGAGAAACATGGCGGGAGTTTCACTAACAGACCCTGGTCAGACTAGATAAACAGGCTGGTCTGGTGTCTACGCTGGTTGCAAATGCTGTAAGCCCCATTTGTTCAGTCACAGCCACATATTACATCCATTAATCAATTATACTCGCATACCACAATATTGCATCTATCGATCAGCCCAGTGCTTGTGACATTAACTTCTAATTTGTTAATTGAAATACAGTCAGTCTTGAAGTTGTGTGTTTGTCCACCCAAGTATGGCCCACTCTCGTGGCAAATTCTAACTTGTAAATACTTGACATGCAGCCTTAACATTTGGTCGGTCATCTGGTGTTATTACACCCCCGGCATACAAAGTATGTCAAGGAGTACATGTATATAGTTTTCGTATTTCCATCCGTCCGTCCGGAAGATTTGCATCAAGCTTTTTGGTACCAATTTTGTCTGTAACTGTAAGTCGGATTGATTTGAAACTTTGTATACTTCTTTATCATTCATATTTTCATTCTATAGCATAGCCATGTGGCTTTCATGCCCAACGTCAAGGCCAAATGACTTAGACGACGGAGTATCCTGCCAGGAGTTTCCGTGAGACCCTGCACACTTGCTCTGGTACTTTTATAACCACATGAAGATGGGGGATAAATACTGCATAAAATATTTTGTCAACATTCACTGTTGCATAAGAGATAACCCAGTACATTTTTGTTTCACCACAGGAGCAATTCTGGACAAACTCCACATCATAGAAGAGGCCGATTTTCCACCATTGAGGTACAGTCATTCGTTTGTCAGCACACTTGTTGAATTGTTTGTGTCTAAATGATTACGGTGTCAGTGATGTGTGATTTCTCAGGATTATTGCAGGAAGGACTGCAATGTGGTCTAGGGATAGAGTATTGTTCTTTAACCCTTACTACGCTGAATTTCTGCTGGAAATGCTTTATTTTCAATATTTCCCGATAAAAACATGTTTTGGCAGCTCATGAGAATCGTCTCCAGTGGAGACGATTCTCATGTGCTGTCAAAACGTGTTTTTTTTTAATAATTAGGCAAAAAATGAAAAACAGCAGACAATTATTTTCGTCTCCCGCATAGTGAGGGTTAATACCGGAAGTTGTGGGTTCAATTTAAGCCCTAGGCATGTAGCAATCACATTTATAAATCAAGGTCGCGTGTCCATATGACCTTAGCTTGTGTCAACATCGTCATTTTCTAATTATTAAAGCACCAAGTTAAAATTTCACTTGTACTCGGAGTGTGTATAATTTTGACATTCAGGGTTAATTTCTTTCAATATTTGTGAATGCCATAAAGAAATGCACTTGTTTCTCTATCAGATTACTTAAAAACGTCTTAGGAAAACAAATCTATTCAGTCAAAGTCATAATGGAATAAACTGTATACGTTTTCTTCAGCGAGAAGAAACCAGACTTGTTACCAGACTTTGACGTGTACAAAGGGGACACCAACTTTGCCAAGACGTGTCCCGGTATGCCGGACCACAGGGTGTGTGTGGCAAGGTACAAATTAACAAACATCGTATTGGCGACAATCTGACAAAATTGGATTTATTGGCATTGTGAACTGTGAAGACCCTGATCAGCCTGCGCGTCCGCTCAGTCTGATCAGGGTCTTCACTGTTCACTATTTGGTCAGCGATCCTTCCATTATGGTTCTATGTCAATATCCAACAGTGGATATTATCAGGCTGTGCGAGTATCGGGATCTACACTGGTTAAGAATGAACTATTCTCGGTATTGTCGTGTATTTTCGCTTATCTAAGTTGTGTGTACGAGAAAGCATGGAAAATAGTATATGTCTATTGGTTGGATAATTTTATCTGATGTTTTTACCCATAGTATATATGTACCTTATAGTCAATAAATTGATATCTAGAGATACGTGATATTTGTATGAAGCAGTTGGTAACATATAGTTTATCCGCAGTGTGGAATCCATGCTGTCTAAATAGAGGATACCATGCTCACCATTCATACATTAATGTACACTGTATTCCCACCTCCAGGGCTCCAGATAAGTTTTGTATCTAAAGAGTATTATACCCCCAGTACTTCAATGCATATTTTACTTTTACAAATGTATTATTGATTTTCAACTTTATTACAGTATTTTCACTACTCGATATTAAAATCAATGCATATTTTCACATTGCTGTGGGTATTTTGTACTCCCAATTTTGATAATCAATGCGTATCCTTATGTGGAGCTCTGCACCTCTGTTTGGGAGTGCTCCTTATCAGCTGGCATGCTCACCTGGTGCAAAAGTGTCGAAGAGATGCATTAGGAATGTTTCTCCAATTCAATAGCAAACAGTGTAGCACCTGGTCAGACTGAGTGTATGCGCAGGCTGATCTGGAGCTACACTGGTCAAAGACTCAATAAGCCACTTTTTGTCATGGTGAATCACATATTTGTCCCCTGCTCAATGACTGCGACCAGTTTGATCAATCGCATCATAGTCGTGGCTTTTGATTATAAAACTTTCCCTATCGGTTCTCAAACTTTGTACTCAAAATCAGGCAGTTTGATTGACTGAAACTGAGCATATCTCCGCGTCGATCAATCCAACTTAAAATTGATTTCAAGCACTTGCTCAGAATGATTTATCCTCACCTATTTGATTCATCTCTGCTATCCTCATTTGAAACTGCACATCTAATAATCTCCCATCATGCATTGCAGGTGTGGTGAGCCGATGCCCGGCTTACAGGTAACGACGGCTATGACCTCCTACCTACGGGACGGGGTACCGGTATACTGGGCGGTCGTTGACCACGGCAGTATAGCCTTCTACGAGACGGCGGACTTTACACTGCCGGTCGACATCAACTTAGGCTGATGTTCAATGTGGCACCAAGGGCATGGAAAGCTTCACGCTAACTCTCGACATTAACCCTTTCAACACCACAGGCCTGTATAATGGTATTGGCAAAAAGTGTAGATCCAGATGAGCCGGCTTGTGCACTTTTTTTAACAAATTTTCATATATTTTTTTTAGACACACCCCCTTTTTAGCTCGCCTGCACGAAGTGCAGAAGAGCTTATGGCATACCCCCGGCGTCGTCGGCGTTGGCTTCAGCGTCGTCCACAAACTTAACGTTGGGTAAATGTCTTATAACTTCTGTTTCCTTTCATGGAACACCTTGTTATTTCATACATGCATTCCTCAGATGACCCTCTATCATGCTGTAGCAAATCCATGACCCACCACATAGCCCTTACCCCAAGGTCAAGGTCACAAACTTGGCACATTCATAAACTTAACGTTGGGTAAATGTCTTATAACTTCGGTTTCCTTTCATGGAACACCTTGTTATTTCATACATGCATTCCTCAGATGACCCTCTATCATGCTGTAGCAAATCCATGACCCACCACCCAGCCCTTACCCCAAGGTCAAGGTCAGGCACTTGGCACATTCATAAACTTAACGTTGGGTAAATGTCTTATAACTTCTGTTTCCTTTCATGGAACACCTTGTTATTTCATACATGCATTCCTCAGATGACCCTCTAGCATGCTGTAGCAAATCCATGACCCACCACCCAGACCTTACCCCAAGGTCAAGGTCACAAACTTGGCACATTCATAAACTTAACGTTGGGTAAATGTCTGATAACTTCTGTTTCCTTTCATGGAACACCTTGTTATTTCATACATGCATTCCTGAGATGACCCTCTATCATGCTGTAGCAAATCCATGACCCACTACCCAGCCCTTACCCCAAGGTCGAGGTCACAATCTTGGCACATTCATAAACTTAATGTTGGGTAAATGTCTGATAGCTTCTGTTTCCTTTCATGGAACACCTTGTTATTTCATACATGCATTCCTCAGATGACACTCTATCATGCTGTGGCAAATCCATGACCCACCACCCAGCCCTTACCCCAAGGTCATGGTCACAAACTTAGCACATTCATAAACTTAACGTTGGGGTAAATGTCTTATAACATCTGTTTCCTTTCATGGAACGCCTTGATATTTCATACATGCATTCATCTGATGATACTCGTGCTATAGCAAATCCATGACCCACCGCCCACCCAATCGTTACCCCAAGGTCACGGTCACAAACTTAGCATGTTCATAAACTTAATGTTGGGGTAAATGTTGTGTAACTTCTGTTTATTTACAGGGAACGCCTTCATATTTCATACATGCATTCATCTGATGATACTCTATCGTGCTATAGCAAATCCATGACCCACCGCCCATCCCTTACCCCAAGGTCAAGGTCACAAACTTAGTACATTCATAAACTTAATGTTGGGGTAAATGTCTGTTTCCTTTCATGGAACGCCTTGCTATTTCATACATTCCTCAGATGACCCTCTGTCATGCTGTAGCAAATCCACAACCCACCACCCAACCCTTACCCAAAAGTCAAGGTCACAAACTTAGCATGTTCATAAACTTAACGTTGGGGTAAATGTTGTGTAACTTCTGTTTCTTTACACTTTGAACACCTTGATATTTCATACATAGCATATTCATCTGATGATACTCTATCGTGCTATAGCAAATCCATGATCACCCCCACCCCTTTCCCGCAAGGTCACGGTCACAAACTTAGCACATTCATAAACTTAACGTTGGGGTAAATGTCTTATAACATCTGTTTCCTTTCATGGAATGCCTTGATATTTCATACATGCATTCATCTGATGATACTCTATCATGCTATAGCAATTCCATGACCCACCGCCCACCCCTTACCCCAAGGTCAAGGTCACAAACTTGACACATTCATTTGATGGAACGCCTTGATATTTCATACATACATTCCTCAGATGACCCTCTATCATGCTGTAGCAAATCCACAACCCACCACCTAACCCTTACCCCAAGGTCAAGGTCACAAACTTAGCATGTTCATAAACTTTACATTGGGGTAAATGTTGTGTAACGTCCGTTTCTTTACACTTTGAACGCTTTGATATTTCATACATGCATTCATCTGATGATCCTCTATTGTGCTACAGCAAATCCATGACCCACCCCACCCATTTCCCCAAGATCATAAACTTAACGTTGGAGTAAATGTCTTTTTATAACTCTTCTGTTTCTTTACAGGGAACACCTTCATATTTCATACATGCATTCATCTGATGATACTCTATTGTGCTACAGCAAATCCATGACCCACCCCCCCCACCCCTTTCGCCAAGGCCAAGGTCACAAACTTAGCACATTTATACATGCATTCCTCATGTGAATAGCTATCATGCTATAGAAAATCACCAAATTAGTGTGTTCATAAACTTAACCCTGGGTTAAATTTTGTTTTCCTTCTCTTTTCAGGGAGCGCATTGATATTTCATACATGCATTCATCTTAATATGCTATATCATGCTATATCAAATCCACGACCCACCTTCCACCACTGACCTCAATGTCAAGGTCCACCGCACACCCCTTATCCCAAGGTCAAGTTATATAACATTCATGTTTTTTATACAACTGTGACAAGTTTGAATGAAGGCTGCCAACAGGCGAGCTTCGTTGTCTTCTGACAACTCTTGTTGTCAATGGACTGGTCTGAAAATCATTTTGTGACGATTGGATTGGTTGCAAACTTAACATATCAGAATCCATTCCAGTTACTTAGGGGTGAAAGGGTTAATTTGGGTGATGTTTCACAGGGCACCCAATGTAGCGGAAAGCAATGTCAGACTTCAAGCTGCCCGTCGACATTAGCTTCGGCTATTGCTCAATATGGCACGCAGTTTAGCCTTTTACGAGATGTCGACTTCACGCTGCCTGTTGACATTAACTTTGGCTAAAACTCAATATGGCACGCAGTATAGCCTTCTACGAGATGTCGGACTTCACACTGCCTGTCGATAGTATCTTGGATGGAGGTTTCGTATGGTAGCATAGGACCCAGAAAACAATGACAGACTTCAATTTGCCCATTGACGTTACCTTGGGCTGATGTTCTATGCAAGGGCATGGAACGCAACTTCCCGGTGCCTATTGACATTAACATGGACTGATGTTTCACACAACATCAAGGCCCTACAAAACCAAGACTGGTTGCCACTCGGCCACTGAGGTAGGATGCCTACCATCAGCAAATCAGTTACATTTAACTTGTGCTGCTCGACTGTGCAAGAGAGATCAAGTGTTGTATATGCCATAAGGTACATTTTCCCACCAGTAGCCGATTTCACCAAAATTGCTATAAAGTACATGTATACTTATCTTGCAGTACATTTTGAGGGAGAGTTTCAATTTAAGGATAAATTAATTAATTTTTATTTAATGAAATAAAATATTTTCCGACTAATTATTATACCAAATTTTTGCTGTGATAATGCAATATATTCAGTATAATAATGCTGCATATTTTTAATCATCAATATATGCAGTCATTCCTTCTATATGAAATAATGCATTTCGGGAAAAATAAATGATTACTCCCTCAAAGGATACTAGATAATTATGCTTAGCAATTTTGGTGAAGTCGCACATACCGGTACTATCTATTACAGATTATGGAAAATTGTGGACATTTGATCATTTGTACGAGCGTTCTTATGGTATGTGGATGTTTAAAATGCATCTTGATTTTTTAATAACGTTGGCAGCTAACATTAGAAGTTTTAATTGGCTACTTGTGTTGATCATAAATCTAACACCAGCACCTGTAGCTGGCAAACATTTCATTTCAGCCCAAGATCTGTAACTCGTGCTCAAGTCAAATAGAATAATTAGCGGCTTTACCAAACTGATTTTAAGTGTCTGTTCGGAATATTTAGTCATTATGTAATATTGGCTTTGATCACATACGAGACACGCCATGCGATTTTGTACCTTCGGACATCTGCGTAATTTCATGAAATACGTTTTCAATATTTTCCGTAAATGGTGTAAAAAGTTGACAACATTTTCAGACTACGGTACATGCGCAATATAATTTTTTGTCAACTTTTTACTTTATATTATGAAAAATATTGTAAATTTTGTATTAAAACGTATTTAATAAAATTACGCAGATGTCCGAAGGTACAAAACCACATGGCGTGTCTCGTATTAAAACAGAGCCATCACAGGATCCAATGATGCTCGATTTGCCCGACCTGTGCTTGGTCTATGGGATGTGATTTTGAGCATAAAGTGTGTAGAGATAAGATTTTTCTATCACAGGCCCTTCCTCAAAGTTCACAAATGTAATATGTGATGGATGTCCCAGTGTTCGGCCCCCTGCACGAAGAGTAGTAGACAAAGTTTGTTGTTGGTTTAATATCTACTTAGACGGCATGTAGAATAAATTCTTGCTGCTTGAAAAAGTTTGCGTATTCACCGCGCGCCGAAAACTGGTATATCTACCATAGTGGATGTTACAAATTGAAGAAAAAATCATTCAGAAATATATTTATTCTTTAAATAAATGTCAACATAAAATATTGCACATTTCAAACGATTTTAATGGATACCATCCTCAAGCAATCATTACACATGATGATATTGTTTACATAGAATTGAGGACGTAGAACTGCATGATACCAACAGTAAACAAGATCATTACATCCCCTCAGTAGCCAATTTCACCAACATTGTAAAGTATACTTATCTAGCAAAGTATACTTTGAGGGAGAAATTTTCAATTTTAGGATAAATTTACTAATTTTTATTATACTGAATTTATAACATTATCACAGCCATTTTGGCTGTGATAATGTAATAAATTCAGTATAATAATTCTGCATACTTTTAATCATCAAATATATGCAGTCGTTAGTTCTATATGAAATAATGAATTTCGCGAAAAATAAATGATTACTCCCTCAAAGTATACTTTGTTAGATAAGTATGCTTAGCAATTTTGATGAAATCGGCTACAGGTCTGTTGTGTGTAGATGTGGGAAATGAATATTGTCGTCGGCTGATATTTCAAAACTGTCTTATTTCTCAACAAAAACTTGTTTTGCCAACACTTTAGAACCATCTCCCATGGGGATAGTTCTAATGAGCAGACAAAACATCTTTGAATTGAAAGTATTAACAACAAGGTTTAGTACAGACGATCAACAGGGTAGAACCTGGGGGCCGTTTCACTAAACTTTGTATGACTAAAATGTTCGTAAGTGCAAAGTTATGATAGTCTGTAAATTTCACATTAGGTATGCATGCTCAATAAATGTAAATCCATCAAATGAAATTTCCAGACGATCCTAGATTTGCACTTACGAACATTTTAGTCGTACGAAGCTTAGTGAAACGGTCTCCAGCACGGCTCCCTGTATACGGCAAGACATGAGCATACTGTGGACTACAGGTACACCACAGGTTTTGAAATGGGGGAAATTTAGTGCAATGATATTGGGCAAACCGGTACATATATATGTTTTACATTTCAACCAGTAGTTTACACAAATATAATGGTGAATTACACCAATCACATGTCAGTAACGCCACAATGATGCGTTTCCTTCTACCAATCAAATAAATTGTTCAGACACGCCCTCTGAATCGAGAGACAGTCGCGATCACTACCACCAGCCTCTGGAAATTAATTCACACAATTTTGCATATTTTACACTTTATTCACTTTGTTTTGTTATAAAATATAATGTGTGAAATGTAACAAAATGTTTATTTACCCAGGTGATCCGACTATCTTGAAATAATGCTCTCGTGAATGGGCTGTACTGCTGAACAGACTTGGTTCGCTACTCTTACTTCTTTGTTTTATAGCATATGGATGGAATAACTTATTTAAAGTTAAGTCAGCTCACCTGGTTAAATAAACGGTAAATATAATGGAAAAATGCATACAATTTATATAGCTTTTATACAATGCACTCGTGTAACACAAGTGCAACAGTACAAATGTACAAACATTCGTTTTGGGATCGGGTCCGAATATTGACCCCGAAAATGGACGAAAAAAGGAAAACTGCACCAGTAGATGTAATATTATTTAACAAGATTTAGTTTGCGTAAATGGGTGGCTGGGTACAATATGTTTGCACATTATACTTTATACTGGTGAAAGCAGCCAATTTTACAAGCAAACATTGTTAGTGTGAAATTTACAGACTATCATACTTTTGTACTTTTTAGTCGTACGAAGTTCGCCCAGTTCGCCATTAAAGTTTAAATTCTAGTAAAGATGGATTCACGATCAAGTTGTTTGAAGAATAATACATATATAGACCAGCTACAAATTATTTCTTCATCAACAACTCTACTAATAGCTTGGACAACATGGTCTATCCATTACAATACTAAGTTACATATACATGTATTTGGTCCAACAAAGGTAAATTGTGACTAGTGTAGCCCCAGATCAGCCTATGAATTTGCACAGTCTGATCAGGACCAACACAGGTTCACATTTGTTCCATTAAGCATCAATAGTGTCGCTATAAAACAGATGAGATGACGTAGCACGAATACAATTGTGTATGATCAGATGAGATGCCGTACCAGGGGGCCTATTATAGCTAGTGTAGGCCCAGTAGCCTATTTCATCAACATTGCAAAGTATACTTTACTAGCAAAGTATACTTTGAGGGAGTAATCATTTATTTTTCCTGAAATGCATTATTTCATATAGAACTAACAAATGCATATACTTTAGTAGCAAAGTATACTTTGAGGGAGAAATTTTCATTTTTTTTTTAAATTTATTAATTTTTATTATACTGAATTTATTACATTATCACAGCCATTTAATGGCTGTGATAATGTAATAAATTCAGTATAATAAATCTGCATACTTTTAATCATGAAATATATGCATTTGTTAGTTCTATATGAAATAATGCATTTCAGGAAAAATAAATGATTACTCCCTCAAAGTATACTTTGCTAGTAAAGTATACTTTGCAATGTTGATGAAATAGGCTACTGTAGGGGGCGGGCCGTTTCACTAAACTTTGTACGGCAAAAGTGCAAACTTTGATACTCTGTAAATTTCACATTAACACTGTTTTCTTGTAAACAATTATTGGATTTACATTTATTGAGCATAGGCTGCATATGCAGCCTATGCTCAATAAATGTAAATCCATCAATTGAAATTTCGAGACAATCCTAAATTTGCACCTACAAACATTTTAGTATACCCTAGGAGTATGATTGTGTAGGATCATGAAACACACTTGTTACAGAATGTTTGATGGTTCTTTCAGGCCACCCGTAGACAATCGGGATATACAGCTGGCGAGTTCAAAAACATACACGTATACTTAGGCCATAGAAAAGTAATTAGTAGATTCTTATCCAAACTTTGGAATATAATGTGTCATTTGGAGGCTTTTATTATGTTTACTAAAATTGATATAAAATTAATGTAAAACAAATAATTTCTATATTTTTTAAACAAATGGACAAACAAAGCATTAAACAGTATTAAATAATTTAAATACAATGGGTGTGCAAGTACGTTAGTATTATTTTAATAAAAAGTTACACCAAAAGTTACAAATTGCTGAATCGATGCAGGAATAAACGCTTTCTTTTACCAATTTCTATGTTTTCTATTGAAAATGCAGTAGCATTAAACTTTTGGCTACCCGAGGTAATGCACAATTTGATTGTGCTGTTTTTTATTCAACAATTATCAATTTAACTATAAATGAATAATGAGATGAATTTCATGCATATCTGTTTACAGCGACATACACATAATACGTGACTAGAGAAATGGAGCTTATGGCTTTTGCGACCAGTGTATACCCAGATCACACTGTTCGTCATGTGCTCATTCAGTTATTCAAACATTCATTCGAATATTAATTCATTCAGTGAAACACACCATCGTGTTTCTACTAAACACTATAGGTCGTTAAGAGTCTGCAGGAATGAACTAGCAATTCAAGAGCTAGACTTGCAACAATTCTTCCCATAAGCCCCATTTCACCAGTTACGGTCACACATGTACACAGACAGCCGTGGTGATACATCAATGATGGAATAGCGAACATTGTCAGCTTGTAGCTGAAGTGGTAGCCACTATGGAATCCTGCTGCTGTTCGGTTGTCATGGACTACCATTGAACCGTGTCACTGATGTGTCCATTACCGGGTTGGACAGGCGGAATATCGTGGGCAGCATGTTGCTGATCTGGCCAAACATCTCCTCCGATATCCCCTGTAACACAAATGATTTGGAGATGGATTGGAATGTATGACTATCCCCTGTAACACAAGTGATTGGGAGATGGATTGGAGTGTACGACTATCCCCTGTAACAAGTGATTGAGAGATGGATTGGAATGTACGACTATCCCCTGTAACACAAGTGATTGGGAGATGGATTGGAGTGTATAACTATCCCCTGTAACACGTGATTGGGGAATGGAGAGTTTATGACTCGCCTGTAACAAGTGATTGGGAGATGTATTGGAGTGTATGACTATCCCCTGTAACAAGTGATTGGGAGATGGATTGGAGTGTATGACTATCCCCTGTAACACAAGTGATTGGGAGATGGATTGGAGTGTATGACTATCCGCTGTAACACGTGATTGGGGAATGGATTGGAGTTTATGACTCGCCTGTAACAAGTGATTGGGAGATGGATTGGAGTGTATGAATATCCCCTGTAACACAAGTGATTGGGAAATGGATTGTAGTTTATGACTCCCCTGTAAAAAGTGATTGGGAGATGGATTGGAGTGTATGGATAGCCCCTTGTAGTGTATGACTACCCTCTGTAACACAAGTGATTGGGAGATTATTGGAGTGTATGACTATCCCCTGTAACACAAGTGATTGGGTGATGGATTGGAGTATGACTATCCCCTGTAACACAAGTAATTGAGAGATTATTGGAGTGTATGACTATCCCCTGTAACACAAGTGATTGGGTGATTGATTGGAGTATGACTATCCCCTGTAACACAAGTGATTTGGAGATGGATTGGAGTGTATGGCTATCCCCTGTAACACAAGTGATTGGGTGATGGATTGGAGTATGACTATCCCCTGTAACACAAGTAATTGAGAGATTATTGGAGTGTATGACTATCCCCTGTAACACAAGTGATTGGGTGATTGATTGGAGTATGACTATCCCCTGTAACACAAGTGATTTGGAGATGGATTGGAGTGTATGGCTATCCCCTGTAACACAAGTGTTGGGAGATGGATTGAAGTGTATGACTATCCCCTGCAACACAAATGATTGGGAGATGGATTGGAGTGTACGACTATCCCCTGCAACACAAGTGATTTGGAGATGGATTGGAGTGTATGACTATCCCCTGCAACACAAATGATTGGGAGATGGATTGGAGTGTACGACTATCCCCTGCAACACAAGTGATTGGGAGATGGATTGGAGTGTATGACTATCCCCTTGTAGTGTATGACTATCCCATGTAACACAAGTGATTGGGAGATTATGGGAGTGTATGACTATTCCCTGTAACACAAGTGATTGGGAGATGGATTGGAGTGTACGACTATCCCCTGTAACACAAGTGATTGGGAGATTATGGGAGTGTATGACTATTCCTTGTAACACAAGTGATTGGGAGATGGATTGGAGTGTACGACTATCCCCTGTAACACAAGTGATTGGGAGGTTATTGGAGTGTATGACTATTCCCTGTAACACAAGTGTTGGGAGATGGATTGGAGTGTATGGCTATCCCCTGTAACAAGTGATTGGGAGATGGATTGGAGTGTACAACTATCCCCTGTAACACAAGTGATTGGGAGATTATTGGAATGTACGACAAACCCCGTACCCCTGAAACAAGTGATAGGGGAGATGGATTGGAGTGTACAACTATCCCCTGTAACACAAGTGATTGGGAGATTATTGGAATGTACGACTATCCCCTGTAACAAGTGATTGGGAGATGGATTGGAGTGTACAACTATCCCCTGTAACACAAGTGATTGTGAGATTATTGGAGTGTACGACTATCCCCTGTATCCCCTGTAACAAGTGATTGGGAGATGGATTGGAGTGTATGAATATCCCCTTGTAGTGTATGACTATCCCCTGTAACACAAGTGATTGGGAGATGGATTGGAGTGTATGATTATCCCTTGTAACACAAGTGATTGGGAGATGGATTGGAATGTACGACTATCCCCTGTAACACAAGTGATTGGGAGATGTATTGGAGTGTATGATTATCCCCTGTAACAAGTGATTGGGAGATAGATTGGAGTGTATGGCTATCCCCTGTAACACAAGTGATTGGGAGATTGATAATTTAATATTGTACATTACATGCTACCTAGTGATTTACCGTTATTCTGGAGGGATTTATTTCCTTGAAGGAAATATTTCCTCCTAGACACTCCACGAGACGTAATTGACATCATACGCTAACGTCAAAAATTGTGAATTTTGACAACGTTATAAGCCGGTCTAAGAGCAAATTTCACATGTTTCAAAGAGCATTTAATATACAATTTTTCAAACTACCATTTTGAAATACCAGATTTATTTCCCTTGACATCCGTAAATCCGACAAAAAAACTTGTGCACTGCACTCACTTCTTTGTCTGATTTCCAGATGTCTCAAGAACTAAATCCGGTATTTCACAATAGCAGTTGAATTAACTCTATCTAATTTCACAATACAGTATAATACATTACAAAATTATCTCCCTTGATTATTACAGTTTCTGATTGTATATTCTTGGACATAGCTCAAACGTTTTGGAATTTGATTGAATGAAATGGCGCAATTGGTCAATATAGATCTTTGTAATGCATGAAGCAAAAACAGACATACTTAATATCTAAGACATTATCTGAGACACATTGCCTTTAATGTGAGTGTTCAACTATGAGAAAGTGTGTGTCATTTACCAGTGGCACGAGGAACTGTATGGTACGCGATTCCTGGGCCCCGTATGAGGCCATCTCCATGATAAAGCCCTTGACACACTTAAACACAAGCTCCGCCCGCTTCATACACCACGGGATCGTCATCTCCTGCAATAAACACAAGGGAAGTGAATGTGTTTAACGTCCCAGAAGCAGCTAAAGTCCTATAGAGACGGGATCTCGGTTTAAAGTTTTTTGTAGCTATTCCAGAAGTTTTAAAAATTACGAGTGCCCGCTATACAGATATAATCATTTAGTAAACATTAATTTACTGATAGAGAGGCGCCATTGAATCTGGCTATTTTGATTATGCGAATGAGGCACGACATTTATAAATTATTAATATCAATTAAATGCGTCACCTGAATAAATGTATGATCATTGCCCATCAAAAAATAGAGAGTAAATAATTGTCTAGGGTGGGGATTGGACTCACAGCTTCTCGCAGTCTGATCAGGTGCCTATTTCATCAACATTGCAAAGTATACTTTCCTAGCAAAGTATACGGAGAAATTTTCAATTTTAGAATAAATTTATTAATTTTTATTATACTGAATTTATTACATTATCACAGCCAATTTTGGCTGTGATAATGTAATAAATTCAGTATAATAATTCTGCAATCTTTTAATCATGAAATATATGCATTTGTTAGTTCTATATGAAATAATGCATTTCAGGAAAAATAAATGATTACTCCCTCAAAGTATACTTTGCTAGTAAAGTATACTTTGCAATGTTGATGAAATAGGCTACTGGGCCTACACTAGCTATAATTCAGTTCCAGATATTAAATTAGACATCTCATTCATCACCAGCAGTGTTATATTTTTTCGGCTTATACAGTGAAATCGCCATGGCTCAAAATGCGATGGCTCGTAATGTCGGGCTCGCTCGATATAGCGTCGCGGTCCCGATAATTTTCCCTATATGTTAAATGTATTTCACATGCGATGGCTCAAAATGCAACTCCTCGAAAAATGGGATCCCCTCAAAACAATTTTCAAGTCCTGCGGACTCGTCTCGCTATTTTGCTATACGATGACTCGAAAGTCATGTCAAAGTTTGTGCTTGGCTAATTTTCACACCTCCGCGTCCGACTTATTACAATCAAAGACCGAGCCGCGCTCTACCTGACTATGAAATGTGGTTTCTTTTCAAGTGCGTTAATTGCCTAAAATGGTGCAATTTGGTTGTTAACGTTGTTGATTGCGGTCAACGATATACGGCGATTTATTAAATATTCTGGACTTCGGCCACTCGTCGCATTTAATAGTCTTTCGTAAGTCATTGGTCGTTTTTCGTGGTAACTCATGGGTTATACTCAAATAACCCGAGTATCACAGGAACAACCAGAGTCGTTGCTCAGGTTCAAGTCGAGTTAAAACCCTAGTAACCCACCACCCGACATGGGTTTGATTAAAGTTACTCGAGTAAGGTTCAAAAGTCAAAAATATTTAACTCGAGTTGGAACTCTTGTTCTAGTGGTCCTCGTGCTATTCAAGTGGCTACCCGGGAGTTACAACGAAAAACGCTAATTAATAATACCGCACTTACTAGTTAGGCAGAGATGACTGGTCGTGACAAAAAGGATTTGCTCTTATTGAATTTCCGATCAGTGCAGCATTAAATCGGCCTGCACATTCAGTTCAGGACTTGAAATGTTCGTCCTCGATAGCTATTGATGATGCATAATATAGTGAAACAGTAAACCCATATCAAGTTGCAGGAGTCTGTAAGTGATCAGTGTTTACACCGGTCACAAACTAAGTAAAGCACCTTTGCGTCCCAATATTTTACGATTCATGACTGATTCCCGATTTTTATGGGCACTGTATAACAACATCATTTGAGCTGGGCCCATACCCCACTGTTTCGAGTGACGCCACAACCACCTGCGACATTACTTATGTGCGCCACTATTTATAGTAAATACTGGATCTTTTCTCCTTTGATAATAATTGAAATAAAGATAGTTTTGTAAATACATTTAAATATAGTTTATTTAATTTCACATGATAACTTTAATCTGCGAATAAATACTATTATCATTTAAAACATGGATACACTCTATTATGCTTCGTTATTTCCTAAATCCGACGGGTACAGTAGTCGACAAATATCCCAAAATCGCAAGATGTGATGGCTCGAAACATGCGATCACTTAATATGCAAGCCTGTGGCATTTCGAGCCATCGCGATTTCATTGTATTTAAAGGTGGGAACCGGTTCGAACATCTTTCATACCCGGCAGTGTTGTGAGGGTAATTATTATATATCACATGTTTGACCAGTGTAGCCCCATATAAGATGGTCATTCAGTCACATATTGCCTAAAAAATTGTTTTCATCAGCAGGAGGCCCATTAACCCATTTAACACCACATACCTGTATAGAGGTATTGGCAAAACATGTACATCCAGATCGTGACGAGCCGTCACATCAGGATCTGCACTTTTTGCAATTAATTTTCATATTTTTGAGAACAAAAACACCCCCTTTTCATAAATGGACTAGGGCTGACTATCATTTTATGACGGTTGGATTGGTTGCAAAAGTCACATATCAAAATTCATTCCAGTTACTTATGGCCAAGTTATGGGTGAAAGGGTTAACATGCACTCCATACCTCCGACATCTCGTGTGTCAACAACAGTGGTATAGTCAGGGTTATAATATCGTAGCGGAAACACATCTTGATGATATTGCGTAGACTGAGGATGGCGGGGTGTCGCGATGTGATGTCACCGCGTACACTGTCGTCAGTCACCAGGTGGAACACGGTATGTAACTCGCTCAGGTTCGAATGTCTCGTGATGTAGAAGTCGCCGTTGTAGAGCTTTGGGCTCTTGTCCTAGAAAATAAACAACTGAATACAAGAAAAAAAGCAATCTCTATGCCAGACACCCACCAAATAAGTCTATCTTGTCTATCTACAGTGGAATCACTCGGGGGTCCCCAGGCTGTCCAGTTTAGAGATGCTCACTGTGTATAAAAAATATTTCCAATGTTAATTATTTCTTGGTGTTTAACGGCCTATCAACAGCTAAGGTCATTTAAGGCCAGTCCAATGCTAATAATAAAACAAATGGCCGCGGCCCACTGAGGCAATGGATGGTTTTGGAGTGTCTGTACATGTATTTGAAGTTTGGTGTAAATCTGAGTAAGGGTTGTGCAGATATAAGATATGTAAAAACTTTTAACACAAATTTGACCGTGGGCATTTTGGCCGCATTGGTGGGCTATAGAATGAAAATATTAATGGCAATTAAGGCAATGTCATTTTACCTTGACCATGGGTATATGGGCTGCTTAAGAACATGACTCTAACAAACAATATACGTATATCGCTATCAGCCTACAAATGTGACTGGAGAAATGGGGTTTATGGGTTTTGCGACCAGTGCAGATCCAGATCAGTCTGTGCATCTGCACAGTCTGATCAGGATCTGCATTGTTCGCCATTCCATCAATGAAACACCCATCACGCTTCTAACAAGCAGTATTTGTTGTCTTCAGGCTACAGGAGAGTGCTATTTGATCAGGAGCTACACTGGTCACAGATCGCATAAGTCGTGTTACTTCAGTCACAGCCACATATGGGTTTCACTGTCCAGTCTCATATCAGTTGCACTCTCATCACCTGTGTATCACTGGAGGAACTTTCTCCACTCTTCACGCTGACCCTGTCCGCATCGTCGGTCAATCGGTAGTGGTTCCGCGCCTCACTGGCCCGGCAGACATGCTCCTCTATCGTGGAAAACTGGTGCTCCAAGTTGGGGAAGTGGAAGTCCGTAGATAACTCGCACACTTTCGCAAATTCTGGAAGCAAAGATGGTCGTCATTGGTGTTTAAATTACAGGTGATGCACAGGAATTGTATCTATTAAACAGAATTTAAACAGTAGTTTAAACAGTATTTTCTTACATTAGAATATACACATGCACTATATACATAGCTTTACCATAGGATTGAGAAAGCAGATTTGCTTTATATCTACTGGTATCACATATTTTATGTGCGAATTGGCTCAGTGACTTTGCACATCCATGAACAAGGAAAGGTGGCCTGTCAGCACACAAATGCCCCCAGTGGCAGATTGGAGAAAATTCTGTAAACTTCTTAACCAGACCCATGGACATGCACACAGTCCAAACACTATATGCCTTAAAATGTCAACATTTGTGACCAGTGTATATCACGGATCTGCTGAGTCAGAGTCATCAGCAAAAACATCAGATATAAATGCAACTGTGTGCATGTGCAAGAGAATGAAAACCTTGTAAACTCATGTCACATATCTAGACACAATCAATAATTCACAAACTTGGAAAATCACAAGTCACTTCCCTTAGAACAACGTCGAGGGCATCCTTGAAGTTAGAATTGGCAGAATTTGTCGGTTTGTCAAACCGACAAATTCTGCCAATTCTAACTTCCAAGAATTAATTCTATGGGAAGTTACTTGTGACTTTCCAAGAACCTATTTATAAGACAGGTCTATACCATTACACGTTAGCGTTGCTATAACACATTGTTGTATATGTTTAACATTATGTAATTATATTCACACCTCCACAGGACTCGACAAATACTTAATTTTAATGGATATCAACTCATATATAACTGTATGTTTTAAAGCTTATGCCGCTATGTCTCTTCAACTACTCGTCCAGATCGAAAATTCACTCGCCAATTTCAGTGGAAGAGTGGATTTGTCGAGGCCTGCATCAGTGGTGTACGTACCTCGTTTAATGCCGGTGTATGAGTTAAGCCGGCTATCTACAAGCATGATGAGGCCACACAGGTTGTTGGAGTACAGCGACAGGGCCGTCTGTAGACGCTGGGGCTGGGCAACCAACACACCCCTGTAATAAATCAGACAGTCAAAGCTTATATATCTGTAATAGTGGCCATATATAACAACTGTATGGTCACAGCTCGACAGGGCCGTCTGTAGGTTGGGCATATGGCCACAGCTCGAATGTCAACCCTGGTATGGTATTGAGCTGTCCGCAAGCGGGCACGACAAAAATTGAATGGAAATAAATTCTGCCAAAACTTTAACATACATTTGACTAATTTGACCATGGCCAGAGTACGTGACCTGTGTGGGTGGGCTATAGAATGAAAATATTGATGATGATGAAAACTTTTAACGCAAATTTTGTAAGACGTTAACATAAATGTCCAACCTTTGACCTTGATCATGGGGGCCACAGGGCTGATCAACGGAATGAAAATATAGATGATAATAAAGAAGAATGTTACTGAACAAGGTCAATGTGACTAATGGTTACAGATATATAAGGCAGGTAAAAACTTAATGCATATGATCAGACTGTGGTGATGCACAGGTAGAACTGGAACTATATTGGTAGCAAACTAAATAGTCTCACAGTAAGTTGCAAAAATTGTGTAGATCTATAAATTATATGTGTAAATCAAAACACACAATAAAACAAGTAATAAAACAACTAGAAATGTGGCCTGTCGGCACACGAATGCCTCCGCTGGCAGCCAAAGAAAAGAAAACGAGGCATATTTAATTATAAGTCATTTACCCGAGCGTTAAGGTTTCGAACACACCAAGTCTGTGACCTTGACCCTGGGCTTAGCGGGGGTGGGACGAATGTGGATTTGTCACAGGGCGGTAGAGGAGCATTGGAGCAATGCGTGTGTGAAATGTGAAGCAGATCTGAGCAAGGAAACAGAAATTACAAGCCATTTACCCGAGCGTTAAGGTTTCGAACGCACCAAGTCTGTGACCTTGACCCTGGGCTTAGCGGGGGTGGGACAAATGTGGATTTGTCACAGGGCGGTAGAGGACGATTGGAGCAATGCGTGTGTGAAATGTGAAGCAGATCCGAGCAAGCAAACAGAAATTATAAGCCATTTACCCAGCGTTAAGGTTTCGAAAGCACCAAGTCTGTGACCTTGACCCTGGGATTAGCGGGGGCGGGACGAATGTGGATTTGTCACAGGGCGGTAGTGGACCATTGGAGCAATGCGTGTGTGAAATGTGAAGTAGATCCGAGCAAGGAAACAGAAATTATAAGCCATTTACCCAGCGTTAAGGTTTCGGGACGTACGTACGTACGTACGTACGTACGTACGTATGGACGCCGGTAACACTATATGCCCCCCTCACCATTCGGTGGCGGGGGCATAATTAACCCTTAGACCGCTATCTTATTTTTTTGGTCGTCTGCTGTTTATTTTCTATCAAACCATGTTTTTATTGAGAAATAAGGCAAGATATAAAAGCAATAGCAGACGACAATTGTTTTGAGAGCGGTCTAAGGGTTAATAAAACAACTCCCACAACAACATATAAAATATTTTAGAAACACAGTCAAACAGTCATCAACAATGCCCTATCTGCGATATCCAAATTGGACAATTGCCTACATAATTAACCTCCATACAACAGGCACCTCTAGGCAACAGCCAATTCTGAGTGTGCCAATTGGTGGCTCTTGTAGAGGTTGCTCTTTATTTGCATTTTCGAAATTCACTTATAGCTGTTGTCATAACCACATGTCTGTATTAGAAATGTGTTCCTGGCTGAGAAAAGTGACCTTTATAGGACATCTGCGGTCCTTGTAGATCTTGATTATCATCTGTGCTGATGCAATCACAGACTGATCGAACCTGCGATCCAGGCGCATACACCAGGATTTATTTATTGAATGGCGACCTATTTAGGCTTTTTCTCAGACAGCGGCCAAAATACGTTTCTCGTCCTACTATTGTCATGTACCAACAATGTATCCTGCAGACAGTAGATTCTGAACAGGTTACACAGTCGCTGATTTCATCAAAATTGCAAAGTATACTTATCTTAGCAAAGTATACTTTGAGGGAGTAATCATTTATTTTTCCCGAAATGCATTATTTCATATAGAACAAAATGCCTGTGATAATGTAATAAATTCAGTACATGTATAAAAAAAATCAATAAATTTATCCTTAAATTGAAAATTTCTCCCTCAAATTATACTTTGCTAGATAAGTATAATTTGCAATTTTGGTGAAATAGGCTACTAATGCATGACATGACATTTTCATCTTCAACAAGAAGTGACACCATCTATCACCTAATGGTAGGTGGCCAAATGACCTTCACTTACCCAACAGTGTGAGGCTTGTGTTTACAAAGGTCAAGGACACTGGCACACAGCAGACGAAGGTTGTGTGTAGTTTTCATCTGGGCACCTGTCAAACATGACAAATAGTTTCAGAGATAAAAGTTTAAATTTTAATTACGTGTATTTTACAATGAATACAGACAAGCGTGAGAGCATTTATACAAATGCTTTCATTCGCACAGCTGTAGGTGTAAGGGTGATACTGAGATGACATCACAATCATATACAGCTGATATGACCTTGACACTTTGACCCTTACAAGGCTGAATTGAGTGTTGTCATCTGCCGTTTATTTTTTAATCTCCATATTTATCATCAAAAACATGTTTTGACAACACTTTAGAAGTGTTTCCAATGAAACTGATTCTAGAGTGCTGTCAAACTTAATTCTATTGAGAAAGAAGACAAAATATGAAACAACAGCAGACGGCAATTTACAGTTCTCTCATTCTAAGGGTTAAGACTTGAAATAAGGATGTGGTAATACAGAATCTGTCATAACCATCCTCCGTTACAACTTTATTGTCAAGACCGTATACCACTAATATATCTAGAAACGGCTGAATGATATGCACTTTAAGGCTATACATGTATTTAGAAATATCATTTACTATTTCTCCAATGATTTATGAACTTATTGTTTTCTAGTGATGCTTTGAAACTATCTAATCAGTTAGCCATCATGTGTACTTTTAACTACATTTTTTCTCTCAATTTTTTGCCGATGTCACCAATGATGTCAATGGGAATTGTTTTAACTAGAAAAGACTGTTTGTAACACAGATTATGCCTCCTGAGGCAATTTTTCATCAACATGGGTTTTTCGGAGTCGATGGTTATGACTGTGGAAGAAGTGGAGAAATTGGTTATGTTACCCTTAACGGCTGTCAGGTATATGAAGTATGAAGTGGATCAGATAAAACCGTAGGAGTTCACTGGACAAGCATCAGTCAAACCTGTGCTAAAGGCCACCATGGAATAGCAATTCCATGCCTGTTCTCAATTACATGTACTTGATTAACACATAAATGACCATGTGAATAAAGACCACCTGTGAACAAAGGTCGGATTTTTCTCTTCCAGTGGCTGGCCTTTATTTACAGGTTTGACTGCATTTCAAACATGTGTATCAGGGATTCCGCTGGGGAAAATAAAAAAATCGCCACTTCAAACAAAAAAATCAAAAAAAATCAAGGAATAACCAATAGGTAGTATAAAAATAAACAATTGGCGATAATTTCCAGTGGAAATGATTCTAAAGTGCTTCCAAATCATGTTTTTGTTGTGAAAAATAGAAATTAACTAGATTGGTCAGTAAGCGAGGCTTACGGAATACCCCCCGCATGGGCCCAGGTACCCCTAAAATATGTACAAATTTCCAAGTGTGTGGGCTTGTGACCTTGACTCTGGGATTAGCGCGAGCGGCATGAACGTGAATTTGTCACAGGGTGGTAGTGGTCCATTGGAGCAATGAGTGTGTGACAACTATTCAGGTGATTCAAGTGTCCAAGTATTGAAGCAATACTTCGCGTAATATTGAAGATATTACATGTTGGAGACGGACGTACAAAACCTCAAGAGCAACGCAATCTGCCCCCCTTGCTATTATCGCATAGGGCCATAAAAAGTAAACAGCAGACGACAAAGGTTAATTCAGTAGTGTAAGGGTTAAAGACATGTAATTAAGCTACAATACCTAGGATGATAGTAAAGCTCTCCTCCATGTGTGTCTGGGCTGTTCGTTCCTCCTCCTCTGCCTCGGGCAGGCTGTGAGCCGCCGCTTGTACTCTCTGCCTGAAACAAAGTATGGGCCGCCCGCTGGTGAACAGGATCTGACAGTGTCTGTGGTTGGCTTAGTCAGTCTGTGCATTCCCATTTCTTCAGTGACAGATCAGAAGTTAGACTGGTCGCACGATTCATTTTTTCAGCGACAGATCGGAAGCCAGACTGGTCGTGTATGCCATAATCCCTATTTCTCCAGTCACAGAACAGGAACTAGACTGGCCAAAAATATGCAATAAGCCCCATTTCAGGAGCCATATATGACACGTATTATTCTCTGATTTACATTGATAGGATAATTGTCTGCAAGTCTGCATCTACAAAATCAAATTTGGGCCTTATATGACCACACAAGGCATATTGGCGTTAAGACCAGCATGTGCATCTGCACATGCTGATCAGGGTGTGAAATGTGTACAAGTTGGTCAGCAAAATGTAAAGCCTACAACAAACAGTGCAAATTACGATCAGTCTGTGAGAGAAACCAGTGTAGCTCCTGCAAAGCTAATTTACTAAATATCAAACAGTGTAGATCATGATTAGCTCGGACATATTCATAGCCAGAAATGGATCTGTACTGTTCATTTAAGTAACTTTACGCAGTAAAATATTAAATGGCAAACAGTTCAGACCCTGATTGTCCAGTATGAACTGGGTCTGTACTGTTCGCCATTTCATAAATAATATAAAGTTTAAACAGTTAAGTATGAAATGGCAAACAGTGCAGACCCTGATCAGACATGTGCAGTCTGATCGGGGTCTGCAATGGTGGCAGAGGCAATAGTCCCCTTTTTGTCAAGACAGATCGATATATTAGTAGCGGTTCAGACGACCAGACAATTATTACGTCAGTATTCTCGCCCACTTGAGAATACGTGAACAGGGAAGTCCTAGTAATTCAGTGCACCTGCTCTTAAATTATGACAACCGACAGTGATTGCAAAGTTGGATATGAGCATATACTCAACTGTCAAACTCAAAAGCAGAAAGCTTGATTCATCCAAACATGTTTGCTTTTGAGGTTAAATTCTTCGGAAAATTGTATAATCATGAGCACTGTACAAATCTTGAAAATGTGCAGAAGCACAAATACAAGCTCTAACTGTGCTCAGGCTCAGCTAGTGAATCTGGCTGAGGATGATCCAAATTGACGTCATGTAATTATAAAACTTTTGTTTCGATTTGGAACACATTCTGAAAATTTATAATCAAAATTAGAAAATTGTGTTGGTAAGAAGTAGAGTAGACGCTGGGGTTTCAGCGATTCTGTGCCACGTCAAATAACACACCTGGGGCCTGTTTCACTAAACATTGGTCGCAAAAACCCATAAGCTCCATTTCTCCAGTCACAGCCACATATATCCTAACAGGGTACCAGGGGCCCGTTTCACTAAACTTCGTAAGACTAAAATGTTTGTAAGTGCAAATTTAGGATCGTCTGGAAATTTCAATTGATGGATTTACTTTTATTGAGCATAGGCTGCAATAATTGTTTACAAGAAAACACTATTAATGTGCAATTTACAAACTATCATAATTTTGCACTTACAAACATCTTAGTCGTACAAAGTTTAGTGAAACGGCCCCCAGACCCCTCTTAACCCTTAGAACGCTACCTTATTTTTGTTGTTGTCTGCTGTTTATTTTCTATTTTCCATTTTTATCATCAAAAAAATTCTTTGACAGCACTTTATAATAATTTACAACATGTTTTGACAGTACTTCAGAATCTTTTCCATTGGAAATGATTCTGAAGTGCTGTCAAACCATGTTTTTATTGAGAAAAATAAGGCAAGATATAAAAGCAACAGCAGACGACCATTGTTGTGAGTAGCGGTCTAAGGGTTAATGACCTTTCTATAAATGGCATTTAGTGAGTTTTATTTTTGGTTTTCACAGCTAGGTGTATTTTTCTGAATTTTTGCTTCTTTCTAAACATAACTATGTGAATCGTACAAATTTTACCTACTACGGGTTATTAACCCTTTCAACACCACAGACCTCTATAGAGACAATGTTTGCAAACAGTGCAGATCCAGATGAGCCGGCTCGTAACGATCCGTCTCATCAGGATCTCCACTGTTTGTTAATAATTTTAAACGTCGTACAGATTACCCTTTTAGAAGAATGGGATAATTTGAATGAACAAAATTAATGAAATAGCGTGAAACATTGGCATGGAACATCCTATTAAGTTACTTGGTGTTGAAAGGGTTAACCTGTGTATAGAAGTAGCTTGCCAGACAAGCAATCACACCCATGCTACCTCCCACACAATCATGCAGCTTGATTAATCAAGACTGCGCATTATACTATTCAGTGAGTTGGATGACACAGAGTTGGCATTTGACGACACAGAGTTGGCATTTGACGACACAGAGTTGGCATTTGACGACACAGAGTTGGCATTTGACGACACAGAGTTGGCATTTGACACAGGTGGAAGACTCGGACCTGTGACACAAAAAACATGCCCATTACAAAAATCCATTACCCCACCCACTTGGTCTCATACAGTACTATCTTCTATTATAGAAGATAGTACCCTGTATGAGACCAAGTGGGTGGGGTAATGGTTTTTTTGTAATGGGCATTTTTTGTGTGTCACAGGTCCGAGTCTTCCACCTGTGGCATTTGATACCATCAGGCTTTCAACTGACCAATCAACAAGAAGCAGGGCACTTTTTTAAAAACAAATGTAGGGAAAATGAGATTTTTTTCCAGCTAAAAGTAGGGATAATGTTGCAATTTCTATGAAAATTCTCCATATATATTCTAGACCTATGCATGCTTGACACAAACATGTATGTGTGTGTAATGAAGTTTCACCTGTTTGATTTGACAATTAGTACTGATTTATTGATTGGCGAATTATGCCGGTAACAACCTGGGTACGGTTGCTCAAAGTCTCTGTTAGCTTAACAGACTGTTAAATCCTTAACTTTGTTAAGGATTTAACAGTCTGTTAAGCTAACAGAGGTTTTGAGCAACTGAGCCCTGGTCATATTATATGTGGCTGTGACTGGAGAAATCTGGCTTATGAGATATGTGACCAGTGTAGTTCCTGATCAAATAGCAGACTTGTGTAGCCTGATAATGATATATATGTTTGTTAGAGCATGACATGTGTTTCATTGATGGAATGGCAAACAGTGCAGATCCTGATCAGACTGTGCGGATGCACAGGCTGATCTGGATCTACATTGGTCGCAAAAACAATAGGCCCCATTTCTCCAGTCACAGCATGATATAGGATCATCGGAGGAATGCATGTATGCAATAACAAGAAGTTACATTTACCAGCTACGTTAATTTTTGTGACGGACAGATGCACAGACACACGGACGGACAATCTGACTCTAGTATCCCCCCACCCCGTCCCCCAGCTTGTTGCAGGGGTATAAAGATGATGCAATTTGTACACAATTTGTGTGGATTAAACATGAAGCACACTATGACAGGCTAACTAGTGCCAGATGATTCTTGATGTAAACCATAAGTGTGATTTTCTTTTCTTACAAAAACACCCGTTAGATGTTGAATTCGAGCATATATTGAATGAAAATCAAATTAATTTCTGCACAAAAAAAAAATGAATAATGAATGAATAATTTGTCCCCTCCATCACGAACCACTTACATGTATGAGGGCATGTTAGAGGATCACATACACATATGCCGGTGTCTTAGATAACGACAAAAATATATGTGGGCATGTATTAGATGGCCACTTACATATATGCGGGCATGTTGTAGGACCACTTACATGTATGCGGGCGTGTTCGAGGACCACTTACATGTATGCGGGCGTGTTGTAGGACAAATTATATACATGCATATGTGGGCGTGTTGGAGGACCACCTACATGTATGCGGGCGTGCTGGAGGACTGCTTGTCCTTGTGGACCGTCATCACCCAGTCGCGGTACTCGCGCCGCTGTATCTCCTGCTGATTGGTCAGTTCGCTGCCCCACTTCCCCTCCATCATCTGCCAATCAGCATAGACCAGTTTTATATATGTCGACGCAACTGGAGAAATGGGGCGACATTTACTCCTTGTTAGAAGCATGACGGGGGTGTTTCATTGATGGAATGACGAACAGTGCAGATCCTGATCAGACTGTGCGGATGCACAGTCTGATCTGGATCTACACTGGCCGCATAACCCATAAGCCACATTTCTCCAGTCACAGCCACTAATGGGTTACAGAACTTGGGAGTTTTAATAGCTTCCCTTAGAGTAACTTTCGAGGAACATCAGTGACGTTAGAATTGACAGGACTTTGATAAACTAGGTAACATGGTGTCAAAGCTACAAATTGCGCCAAGTCTAATGTAAATGATGCTCCGGAAGTTGTTCTAAGGGAAGTTGCTTGTGATAACTGATCAAACCACCGTATACAAACTGTTGTCAAACTCTCGATTCATGTTTCCGAGTCCAAAGTAAAAATGTTGCTATGCATGGAGAAATAGAGCTTATGGTATTTGTAGCCAATCTAGTTCCAAGTCCGCTAACATGCTCCTGCTGCCATATGTGGCTATAACTGGAGAAATGGGGTCTGATAATGATCTATATTGCTTGTTAGAAGCATGATAGGCATTTCATTGGTGGAATGGCAAATAGGACAGATCCTGATCAGACTGATGATGCACACGCTGATCTGGATCTACTCAGGTTGCAAAACCAATCAGGGATCAGTTTACAGTGCGAAGTGGGTGAAATTCTCTCCCTAAATTGTCTGACTTCTCCCTATTTTGAGTTGAGGGAGAAGTTTTTCACTATATAAAACAGAAATTTTGGAAAAAATTGTATATTTTCTCAATTTTTTAGCGAAAACATCTCCCTATTTTGAAGGGCTAGCTTGAACGCTGCCTATAGGCACCATTTCTCAATTCACAACCACATATAAGGACATTACTGTTTGTTAGACACATGACAGATGTTTCTCTGCCTGAATGACAAACATACTCATATCTCTAGTCACTGCCACATATATAAAGTACACTGTTGTAGTACTGTGCAATATTAAGTAAAGGACACAAACGTAAATAACACCTGAACAGGTAACCCTGGGAACATCCGATTGGAAATACCTATTTCTCTAGTCACAGCCACATATATCAACTACAATGTAGTACATTCTAGTATTAACTCTTTGCATGCTGGGAAACTTGTGGGCTATAAATAGTTCAAAACTAGCGGACAAGAATTCATCATATTTTCTTGTATTTCTCCCCGTAAATATCATGAATATGTCTTGGAATTTCATTAGAATTGAGTCCTGAGGACTCAATTCTAATGAAATTTCAAGACATATTTACAGAGAGAAATAAAACATATACTCCTAATTCGTTTGGCGGATATTTTCGCCGCTAGCATGTAAAGAGTTAACCGAAGCACACAAGTAAATAATAGGTTTAATAACACCCGTCATTCTTCTAATAAGCAAAATTGATCGTTATCAGGCTAGAAGGAGTGTGCTATTTAACCAGGAGCTACACTGGTCACAAATCACGGAAGCCCCATTTCTCCAGTCACAGCCACAAATTACACATGGAACATCTCTAAACCAGTAACCCTGGCGACATCCGAGAGTGACCAGTTGAAGAGGTTCACTGTGATACCCCCAGGGGCTCTAAGTTTCTGTGTCCACAAATTGATTCACTTATTTAACTCTTTGCATGCTACTGGTAGGCGACCCATTTCTGGCCAAAAATCGCGTTTTTTTAGCAATAATTTTAAAAGTTTACATCTGAACGTGATTTTTCTCATATTAACAAATACGTCGGCTCGCCTTACATAGAATAACATAAAATGCATTAGTATAGTGGGAGGTAACTGCTGACAATGGGGCCCGAAAAGGGGTAATTAAAAGGCCAATTAAAATACAGGAGGAGACCCATTTTTCCAGACACTAGGATTTTCCGCGATATTTACTTTTTGTTAAGCTAAAACTGCAAAAATTACAGTGAAAGTAATTAATACTGTACGGTATTGATCAAATGATAGCAATTATTGCATGTATTACTTCGAAGATACTGTTAATTCCTTTATTCTGTACGCTTTGCCTCTTTTCAACACAAGCGCCCGTTCCCGATAATCAAGTTCCACGTCATACAGGTGTCAACAGAAGTTGGCAGGTATGAAAACAGTTCAATTTAATAGTTTTACTAATTTTTCTCGGAAATCTTCGCACCTGACAACTGGAAATGACCACCTTAATGACCAGAAACAAAAATCTTGTGTGAAAATGCATAATTAAACGTTTACGAGGGTGTCCGGGAAAATGGGTACGGCCGAAAAATGGGTCGCCTACCAGTAGCGGTGAAAATATCCGCCAAACGAATAAGGAGTATATGTTTTATTTCTCTCTGTAAATATGTCTTGAAATTTGATTAGAATTGCGTCCTCTGGACGCAATTCTAATGAAATTCCACGACATACTCATGATATTTATAAGGTGAAATAAAAGAAAATACAATGAATTGTCGTCTGCTATTTTTGAACTATTTATAGCCCACAAATTTCCCAGCATGCAAAGAGTTAATCATTCAATCAAGGCCTGATTGCTCTATACCTCTGTTAGCATTAGGACATGGGGGTGTGGAGACAATGACACACAAAGGTTATCAAGGATTCAAACAGATATATAGGTTATGGACCAAGATTGGTGGGTGGGTTATAGTGTGTGGGTGATAGTGGGTGGGTTATAGTGTGTGAGCATAGTGAGTGGTAACAGTAGCTTGCCATTTTCCTTGAAAAACAGACAAGCTGAAAATGATAATTTAAACTAGAAATGTGGCCTGTCGGCACACGAATGCCCCCGCTGGCAGCCAAATAAAATGAGGTATATTTGATTATAAGCCATTTACCCGAGCGTTAAGGTTTCGAACGCACCAAGTCTGTGACCTTGACTCTGGGCTTAGCGGGGGCGGGACGAATGTGGATTTGTCACTGGGTGGCAGAGGACCATTGGAGCAATGCATGTGTGAAATGTGAAGCAGATCCGAGCAAGGAAACAGAAATTATAAGCCATTTACCCGAGCGTTAAGGTTTCGGGATGTACGGACGGACGGATGGACGGACGGACGAACGCTGGTAACACTATAATTATGCCCCCCTCACCATACGGTGGCAGGGACATAATGATAAATTGACAAATTTAGAGGTTTTTGATGAGGATTTTGTGATTAAAGTACAAGCAAGATGACTAGGAAATCAATAAGGAAGTGGCAATATAGAAAGTATTTTGGGAATGTTGTATAAAATCAAATGCACTGTTTAGAAGATCAACAACTATATGTTTATCACCTCCAGTTCTTTGTGTGATCACATGATCAAAATGTCGCAAAATTTGAGGTTAATAGCAAGATATTTGAAACAGACTATATGATTTAATAGGAAGTCAGTGATATGCAAACTTGACTCGACCTGTGTGTATGCACATAAGTATCAAGATACCGTAATAAACCTGAATATGTGGACACCATTTAAAATAGGGCTTTCCCAAATAAATTGTATCCAAATATGTCGTTGTTGTGACAAACCAGTACAACTATACTAACCTTAATGATTGGGAAATCATATATTTATAGTAATTTCCAATAACCAATTAATACACATTGTTTTAAAGTCACTCTGTTTATTAAATGTTCGACCACATGGTGTTTATCAAAATAGTGTGAAACTGTATTGGCGGTCCTATGTGACTTCCATAGTGTAGCAGTCCACCGGACATCCGGTTTACTGCTACACTATGGAAGTCACATAGGACCGCCAATACAGTTTCACACCATTTTGATAAACACCATGTGGTCGAAAATTTAATAAAAAGAGTGACTTTAAAACAACATATATTTATATGTTTTCCCAGAATAAATTGGCCCCGAATATTTAAGGTTATGACGGTACAGGGATCCTTCAGATTATTGGACAAAAATGGTAGTTTTTTACGATATTTTTCTTAAATAGCAGCTAAGGGCATAACATTTTCACAGAACGATCCTCGGTTCTTGCTTTCTCAACACATGTAAACTATTTATAGCAAAATGTTCCATCTTTCTCACTTAAAATTGGGTCAGATCATCAGTCGTAAGATTGTCTCAAAATTAACATTGACAATCAGTCTTATAACTTCTATTCTACAAGTATTGTGTAGTTCGGCAGAAAAAAAACAATCATCCTTCGCTTCTTGAAAAACACTGTATTTATAAAATTTATTGTCTTTCTAGAATGGGTGCACTCGATTGAGCTCAGATGCAAGCTCCCAAGCGACTTTTGAAGTTAGCGATATATTCTTCACACTAGCATGGAAACAGCAAGCACCTGCGTGACTTAGATGTATTTGTTGCAAAATCGGATCAAAAGAATGTGCTTAATTAACAGATATTTTCATTTGTTCGATAAACTGATTGTCCGGGTAACTGGTATGATCCCTATATCTGAGAAGCTGGTCATGTTAACGTTTGGAACCAATGTACATGATTATCATCTCTTCCATTCACACAGTCTGGTCCAACTGTAAATTATGTTCCGTCATTATCGAGTCATAATGAAGGTTTTCTGGACTAGCACTGGTAATAGAGAAATAATTACATTATACATTGAAACCTCATTGAGATCCCCAGGGTGTCCGGTTTAGAGACGTTCCACTATAAAACAGACTGATGCCTACTTCGAAACGAGTGTGGATGCTTTGCGATCATGAACAGACATTATCATTGGAGGTAAATGGAAATGAAACATGTCAAGGGTAAGGACAACTAAGATTTCTCCGTGTCCGGTTTAGAGAGGTTTGACTGTATAAATACGATCTATACTCGCCAACATTGCAATGTACCTATCATTAGATGGTGTCTCAAATACTTTACAACTAAGATAGAATATTTTTATTTTATTAATAACCACAATTTAGATATGTTTATGATTAGAAAAATCTTTTTTTAGTAAAGGAAAAACAAGAAAAATAAAGCAAGAAAGCAGGGGCTCACTGATACCCCTGGATACCGCCTGGACCGAAAAACAAAATGTTATGTTTATGTAAACTGAGTGGATGCAGTCCATCTACAGTCGAACAGCTAATAACAGCAAATCTCTCATATTTTTATTCTTTTTTCGCTTGCATACATGTACTAAATAGATTCATTGCTGTACTTAGTGTGTCGGGGCTGGCACAATTTATTTTATTGGTGACACTAATAAGTAGAAAATTGATTGATTGATTTATTGATTCCTTCTGCAGCCAGGTACCTGTGAGTTTTCGAAGTGCAGCTGAGCGATCTGGTTGATGGTCTCGTCAGTGAAGCCACTGCCCATGTTCTGTACTGCTTTTTGCATCTCCTCCTGTTGTCTGAGGGGGTGTAAATGTTTATCACATATTGCAGTGGGCGAAGACGTACGGACTGATAAAAAATTGCCGTATCCTGCATTGATTCGCATTTCCAGGTCGCAACAACTAATGCTGACGTTTCATTGGTCGAACGAAGTCGCATGACGTTACCAAATTTCAGTGTAATGATGCAACGTAAACAAGTTCGCATTTCTTTTAACAATACAATGATTTACATGCGCCTTTCATAGCATAACACATTACCTAACCAGTAGCCCATTTCATCAACATTGCAAAGTATACTTTAGTAGCAAAGTATACTTTGAGGGAGAAATTTTCAATTTTTTGAAAAATTTATTAATTTTTATTATACTGAATTTATTACATTATCACAGCCATTTAATGGCTGTGATAATGTAATAAATTCAGTATAATAAATCTGCATACTTTTAATCATGAAATATATGCATTTGTTAGTTCTATATGAAATAATGCATTTCAGGAAAAATAAATGATTACTCCCTCAAAGTATACTTTGCTAGTAAAGTATACTTTGCAATGTTGATGAAATAGGCTACAGGGCCCGGTTGCTCAAAACCTCTGTTAGCTTAACAGACGGTTAAATCCTTAGCAATGCTAATAAGCTAACAGAAGCATTGAGCAACCGGGCCCAGGCTAGTATATCAAATTTATCAGATTCAGCTCAGAAACGATAGGAACGCCTCGGCAAGCCGCTGAATTCTTACGCATTGCCTGATAATGTGATATGATAGCCTGATCAAGTTGATATCATTGCCTGATAATGTGATATGATAGCCTGATCAAGTTGATATCATTGCCTGATCAACTTGATGTCACTGACCGATAAACTTGATAACACGGATTGATAACATTTCCGGATAACCTTGAAATCAAAAGATACCACCGAGTATATCGTCAACACAACCTGTGATTATCTCTGTGATTATCTCGCCCACATGTCAACGTTTCTGAACATCTACATGTATTGGCAATCTCAACTCGCAATCAAGCAGTTTGATTGGCTTAATCTGAGCTGTAGCACAGCTCAGGCTCAGCCAATCAAGCTGCTTGATTCCGAGCACAATATTCAAGTATTTTTAAATGAAAGCGAAAGGGTTTAACATCCCAGCAACAGCTAAGGTCATATAGGGACGGGACCCTTGGTTTAAAATCTCATATGAAAGACCAATTTTGAAATGAAAGAATTGATAAATATTGGCGGGATTTGCGCAGGTGGAGGTGTACATGTACGTACCTGTCGTTGAGGTGTTTCAGGTCCTGATCGCGCTGCTGTATGAGGTCGTCGATAGTGAGAGAGTACGTGTGCTCCAGGTTGAGCAGAGTCTCCAGGGCCGGCGAGTGGATCAGCGAGTGGTAGACCTCGGAGAACACCTGCTCCTTGCTCACTTCCTCTGGCTTCGCATACTCCTTCACTTCCTGAAAGGAATAATGGGTCAGGAAGTGAGATTTTAACATGTACCGTGTACACACAAGAAAAGAAATGAAATTAATGGGTTTAACGTCCAAGCAACAGTAAGGTCATATAGAGAAGGACCACAGTTTAAAGTCTCATCCAGTGGGACCAGTGGGATGGATTTTAACTCACAACCTTCAGCATTGAAGTCCAGGGGGCCATTTCACTAAACTTTGTACGACTAAAATGTTTGTAAGTGCAAAATTATGATAGTCTCTAAATTAAACATTAACAATGTTTTCTTGTAAACAATTATTGGATTTACATTTATTGAGCACAGGCTGCATATGCAGCCAGTGCTCAATAAATGTAAATCCATCAATTGAAATTTCCAGACGATCATAAATTCGCACTTACGAGAGATGTTTAGTGAAACGGTCCCCCGTATTTTACCACAGAGCCACAGCCCATCCCTATCCACACATAGAAACACATGTTTACGTCCATATTTGGTTAATAGATCGACAAAGGAGATTTTATATTATTAAACCTCATTGCAATTTCTACACGTTGCATTGGTCAATTTCATATCACTTCCTTCGGCCTTCCGTCTCTACCAATCCAGCTGTTTGATTGTGAGTTCATCAGTTAATTTCAGGGTTCAATCTAGTCAAATGTTTACTGTATATTTTTTTTATAATTGGCAATTTTCCCAGAAATTACTGTTTTATATTTTGAAAAACTCCTCCTTCAATGCAATTTAGAGAGAGAATTTCGCCCTGTAAATTAGTCCCTGGTGTTTTATTCTGAGCATAAGATTTTATTTGAGATTACTAACCAATACCGGCAGTGTACCTGTGTATACGCTGTGTCCCAGGCATTGACAAGTTCGCCGATGTTCACCTCCCCACTGCGCACTCTCTGTATGGCTGCCTCCGTGTTTTCATCATCCAGTCTGTTCGTCTCGCGCAGTGTAAACTCTTCCAACTTCTTCTTCAAGTCTACGGAACATGATAATGAAAAAACTTAGCATCACAAGAAAATTATTGAGTGTTTAATCAGTGTAGCTCCTGATCAGTTAGTTAGAACACTGTGTTTTATCTGGTAATGAGCTTTGCATTGGCCTAATACATACAGACTGATAACAATATAATGAGGTATAAATTTTCAGCCTGTCTTTTTTTCCATTATTCTTAATTTCTATTACAAAGCGAATACCGGTACACATACTACGGTAATAATAATATATATCAGACTAGAAAATGTGTTCATAGAACACGGATGCCCCTCATATCGCTGTGATAGTAAACAAGGCAAGATTCCAAGCCCAAAAGGGGGAGATAATCCATGGCCCAGAGTCAAAGCAAAAATAGAAATTCACTTTGTGTATCTACATACCATAAAGAAGCTACATGTACATACAAAGCATCAAGCCTCCAGCTTTAGAAGTTTTACAAGTTACAAGGCAAAATGGTGAAATTCTAAGTCGAAAAGGGGGAGATAATCCATGACCCGGGGGTCGAATAAAAAATCAAAATAAACTGTGCATCTACTCATCATAAGGAAGCTATAAGCCAAGTTTCAGTTGTGTAGCTATTAGAGTGTAAGTGTTTTACAAGTTACAAGGCAAAATTGCCAAATTCTAAGTATAAAAGGGGAAGATAATCCGTTACTCGGGGGTCGAATAAAAAATCGAAATAAACTGTGCATATCTACTCATCATAAGGAAGCTACAAACCAAGTTTCAGTTGTGTAGCTATTAGAGTGTAAGTGTTTTACGAGTTACAAGGCAAAATTGCCAAATTCTAAGTAAAAAAAGGGGAGATAATCCATTACCCGGGGTTCGAATAAAAAATCGAAATAAACTGTGCATATCTACTCATCATAAGGAAGCTACAAACCATGTTTCAGTTGTGTAGCTATTAGAGTGTAAGTGTTTTACGAGTTACAAGGCAAAATTGCCAATTTCTAAGTAAAAACGGGGGAGATAATCCATTACCCAGGGGTCGAATCAAAAATCAAAATAAACTTTGCACATCTACTCATCATAAAGAAGCTACATACCAAGTTTCAAGTGTATAGCTATTAGGGTTTAAAAGTTTTACAAGTTACAAGCCAAAATTGGCAAATTCTAAGTCGAAAAGGAGAAGATAATTCAGGAACTGGGGGTCGAATCAAAAATCAAAATAAACTTTGCGTATCTACTCATCATAAGGAAGCTACATACCAAAGTTCATATCTATAGCTAGTACGGTCTAAAGTTTTATGAGGTGACAGACGGAAATACAGACAGGACAGACAGACAAGGGTAATACTAAATGCCCCATCCATACATAATAGCCGACAAATTAGGAGCATTTTTTTTTATTATTTCTCTCTGTAAACATTGAGCCCACTGGATTCAATTTTAATGAAATTCCAAGACATATTCATGTTAGTTCCAGGGAGAAATAAATGTATATTATAAAGATATAACGAAGTGTCGACTGCTATTTTTGAACTACAGGTATTTCTATCCCACAAGTTTCCCAGCATGCAAAGAGTTAAAACAAGAATCTGCTGATTCCGCCCTGGTTTGATGGCAAAATACTATCCTCATTCCTGTATGTTTTGTCTTTTTCTAATGGAACATTAGACCTAGACATAAGCCTCTGCGCATACAACAATAACAACATAGAAAATAGATTGGCAAAGAGTTTTATTATATCAAATTGTGGCTGTGACTGGAGAAATGGGGCTTATGGGTGTTGTAACCAATGTAGATTCAGATCCAGTGTAGATTCAGATCAGCCTGTGCATGCACACAGTCTGATCAGGATCTGCACTGTTCGCCAGTACATCAATGAAGCACCTGTCATACTTCTAACAATCAATCTAGATCGTTATCAGGCTACATGAATGTGTATTTCATCGGGAGCTTACACTGGTCAAAAGTCCCATAAGCCCCATTTCTCCAGTCACAGCCACATTTAATGACTACCTTCCTCGACGAAGCAGGGAAGTCCATGTTGACTGATCAGCCTTCCCACAAGGTCGGCGGCCGACTGACTGGCGGGGATGGCGACGGGCACGGTTAGTGTCGACGTCTCGTCCTTGGTCTTGAAGGTGAACACAAATTCACGCTCCACTGACAGTAGCATGGCAGTCAGCTGTCACTGTCACTGTTAGTACCAGCTGGAAGTATAATTTATCATGTACAGTCAAACCTGTGAATAAAGGCCAGCCATGGGAAGTGAAAAATCTGGCCTTTGTTCACAGGTGGTCTTTATTTGCAGGGTCATTTATATAGTATTTGTGCCAGCAAAAGTGGGACAACAAAAGTGTGGCCTTTACAGCCAGGTGATTGCTATTCGGAGGTGGTCTTTAGAACAGGTTCGACTGTATTTATGTAATGGTGTGCAAAGGCATGTCAACATCTAAGGTACTTTTAGGCCGGGATAACGGGGTCGAATCCCAAAATCTGAGCTGAATATTTACAGAAACTAGAAATGTGGCCTGTCGGCACACGAATGCCCCCGCTGGCAGCCAAAGAAAACGAGGCATATTTGATTATAAGCCATTTACCCGAGCGTTAAGGTTTTGAACGCACCTTGACCCTGGGCTTAGTGGGGGCGGGACGAATGTGGATTTGTCACAGGGCAGTAGAGGACCATTGTAGCAATGCGTGTGTGAAATGTGAAGCAGATCCGAGCAAGGAAACACAAATTATAAGCCATTTAACTGAATGTTAAGGTTTCAAACGCACCAAGTCTGTGACCTTGATCCTGTGCTTAGCGGGGGCAGGACGAATGTGGATTTGTCACAGGGCGGTAGAGGACCATTGGAGCAATGCGTGTGTGAAAGTTAGTGTAGGATTGAGAAACGCGCACGTAGATTTGTCCCAAAGTGGCAAGTAAACAATTAAAGTGGAAAAGGTGAAGGTCAAAGGTGAAGGTCGAAGTAATGGGTGGTGGAGTGTGTAAGGTATGTTCATATGTATCATGTGTATAAATATTTAAGCGATTGGCAAAAGTATTGAGAAGTTATTGTAGGATTGAGAAACGTGCACGTAGATTTGTCCCAAAGTGCTAAGTAAACATTTAAAGTAGAAAATGTGAAGGTCAAAGGTCAAGGTCGAAGTACTGGGTGGTGGAGTGTGTAGGGCATGTTCATATGTATCATGTGTATACATATTTAAGCGATTGGCAAAAGTATTGAGAAGTTATTGTAGGATTGTCCCAAAGTGCTAAGTAAACATTTAAAGTAGAAAAGGTGAAGGTCAAAGGTGAAGGTCGAATTACTGGGTGGTGGAGTGTGTAAGGCATGTTCATATGTATCATGTGTATAAATATTTAAGCGATTGGCAAAAGTAAATGAAAAGTTAGTGTAGGATTGAGAAACGTGCACGTAGATTTGTCCCAAAGTGCCAAGCAAACATTTAAAGTGGAAAAGGTCAAGGCCAAAGGTCAAGGTCGAAGTACTGGGTGGTGGAGTGTGTATGGCATGTTCATATGTATCATGTGTATAAATATTTAAGCGATTGGCAAAAGTATTGAGAAGTTAGTGTAGGATTGAGAAACGTGCACATAGATTTGTCCCAAAGTGCCAAGCAAACATTTAAAGTGGAAAAGGTCAAGGCCAAAGGTCAAGGTCGAAGTACTGGGGGGTGGAGTGTGTAAGGCATGTTCATATGTATCACATGTATAAATATTGACATAATATGTGAAGCCATGTAGAAGTTACTAAAGAATATGGTAATATCGGGACGTACGGACGGATGGGACGGACGGACGTACGGACGCACGCCGGTAACACTATATGCCCCCGTACCTTTCGGTAGCGGGGGCATACAAATATATATTCAGTCCTGAAACTAGAATAACCTGATCTGGTCCCATGTCCTCCCTAAAAGTAATAGGATTAGTAATAAACGTACTATTTTTATAATGGAATTTATCAAGCAACAACCTTTGTACTGCCCCAATAATACTCAATGGTAACATGACACATCAGGCATTGACCTGATACAAATATCCGGGTTACAACAATTGATTTGATTTATTGGTGTTTAACAGCTAAGGTCATTTAAGGTCGGGGGGAATATTTACATCAAAATAAATATACATTGTATAGTAATCAGCCCTGAAATTAGAATAACCTGTAACCTGACCTGGTGACAGGTCCATACCACACCAGTCACTTGGCCCCTTCCCCGAAAGTAATACCAGTAGGATTAACCAGATGCAACTCTCACATACAAGAAAGTCAAAGATGTATCTGAGGGTCAAACCAGGTCTCCGGTCGGGATTCCGGTAAGGATGAATCCTGATTGTTAAATTACCTATCGCATGCTCCCAACCAACTACCACAGGGTTGCAACAAATTGAAAACTGATGTTTCATTGGTTGAAAGGCGTAATAGAATGACATCAGTGTAATGACTCTCAACATAAACAAGTCCGCATTCTTTTCAATAAAACTAGTTTGTATTTGATTATCGGCTATCATACAAGGCAACCGCCAGCGAGTGTCTCACCCAAGAAGGTCAAGGTCAACAGGTAAAGGTCACATGTGAGGAAGCTATTGATGAAGTTTTGTAATTATTTGACTAACGGATAAGGAGATATTCAACATTAGGATGTACATCCAAATTTGTTGATAAAATGGCAAGGTCACCAAGATCAAGGCCACCTGAATGACACTGGCTGGACAGTCATCAATCTGATGAAGATATTACTGAAGTTTGACACGAATGTCCATGTCACCCGAATGAGAGTGAGGTACACATGTAGATAGCACCATCTAAGGAATGTTTTGATGAAGTTAGTTAAGTATCCGACAGGAGATATTAACATTTGGACATACCTTAAAAAAAATGTTGACAAGGTCATGGTCACCAAGGTCAAGGTCATCCAAATGACACTGGGTGGATGGTTATCAATGTGAGAAAGCTATTGATGACGTTTAGTAATTATTTGACTATTAAATGGATCATTAGATATTCAACATTTGGATGTACGTCCAAAATTGTTGACCCGAAAGTCAATGTCACCAAGCTCAAGGTCACCAGAAGGACGATGGGTGGATAGCCACTACTGTGATGAACCTACTGGTGATGTTTGGTATTGATCTAATGAATCAAGAGATATTCAACATTTGGACGTACGTCCGAAATTGTTGACACCTACATCACTGCCGCCACCACCGCCGACTACGATGGAATTGTGACTCACTTACTCACTTACCACTAATATGGATGTGAAAAAATGTTACCTGCTAAATAGACTACCAGCATAGTTGATATCAACTTTATGAGGTTACACTCGAAAACAGTAGGATTTCCTCAGAATTCCTAGCCTTGCATATTAAACTTGATATCAAAGGACACTAGGCTGGTATTTTCTATGTATCATAGCACTTTGTCATACCGCAGATAAGTTTCTCGGCTTTTGATTGGCTAGCTTGCCTGGTCATATATATTATATGACCTGCTAAGGCCGTCGAACATAGAGAAATTGCGATTCCCCTCCGGCGCCTCGCGTCCAATGAAGACACATTTTGAAAGCGTCTAGCGATTACGAATTGTATTCCTCACTAAACACAATAAAACCCCGAATTGTTCAATACAAGTAACGAATCGTACACTCAAAACCAGTCTTTATTGTTTATTTTTCCATAAATATTCTTCGCTCATAAAAATATGAGCGAAAAATTAGCCAAAATAACGAAAATTGCTTTTCAAATCTCAACACGCTTGGCTTCGTGACACGGCTATATTTACATCACAAACTATGGGTTCCACGCACGAAACCGCGGCATAGCAATGACAGCGAATGTTTGGGAACCAGTCGCATTATTCAAGAGGCGCCAAAGGGAGAGCAGATCGATAGAGCAGTGGAATATAAATTAAATTACACGATATAAAAAAACTGTCATAAAGTCGTTTTCTATGGATTTCTTTCTCCATATTTAGTTTGTTTTCGTTTAATAAAAAAACAAAATGTTCATTTACGCCTTTATATTAAGACTGACGGTAGAAAATCGAATCTCGGATTATTTTTCTTCCTGAAAAAACGCAAAGATCAAAAGAAGAGATGTTTATACGGCCAAATACAGGATCTGCGGTATGACAAATACGTTATTGTGATTCTACACAGGCTATATGGTGTAATATTGCCCGTCTGGAGGTATGGAGGTATCGCCTCGGGTGAACATACCTCCAGACGGGCAATATTACACCATATAGCCTGTGTAGAATCACAATAACTTATAATATTTGAGCCACCGGATGAGACGAGGGACCGTAAGGCACTTGTAATGAATACACTTCATGGTTATACTGCACCAGTGTCAAATACTTTTGCAGACGGGAGAAAGTATGCCTGAGTGAACAGCAGACTTTGCAGATACAAATGTTGAACGGCACCTTTTCTCACCAAATAAAGTAAATTTTAAAATATGTTGAATTACCTAAGGCCCTTGGAATTGCTCTCCCATCCCATCAGCAAGAAATACATTGATATGTGCATTACAAAGGTATGAGAGCTGTGATTATCATGCTGACATGGTATGGTTGATTTCTGCCCATGTGTGAAGTTTCAAGAAAACATTTCATATGCTTTTTGAGATATGTTCCAGACATGATATTGTCTTAGTGACAGGCTGACAGCATGGGTGATTACTATATTTCCAGGAAATTCTTGTTTGGTTGGCATACAAATATTCTTAGAAATACACGTTCGTAGGATATATATGGAATAATAAAGAAATTCTGAATTTTCATGTGTCAAATCCCAAAAATGTGTGTACATGTATTCACAACACGCTGGTAAATAAATTACTGCACAGCCCCATCACAGTTTATTTTCAAATGTCAGATAAAACAAATCAATATTTTATCTGAATCTCAAATGTGCACAGGACTTACCGGTATGTATTTGTGGCTGTGACTGGAGATGAGGCTTATGGGTTTTGCGACCTGGGTAGATCCAGAAAAGCCTGTGCATCCGCAGCCTGATCAGGATCTGCACTGTTCACCATTCCATGGATGAAACAGCTGTCATGCTTCTAACAAGCAATATAGATTGATATTAGGCTACATGATCATGCTATCTGATCAGGAGCTACACTGGTCACAAATCCCATAGGCCCCATTTCTTCAGTCACAGCCACATTTCAATATTTCAATCACAGTACAAAAGTTGCTTTAGTGACATCTCGGCCCTAAGACAAGTCGGCCCTACGACACCTCGGCCCTAAGACACGTCGGCCCCAGACACTTCGGCCCTATGACATGTCGGACCCAATATTTTTTCCCAAAATACATACTTAATCGCCAATTAACTAATGAGCAACTTCGATTACTGCAATTACTGGTAACAACGTGTAAGGGCTTTACCAAAAGGATAAACTGCTAATTATATTTAAGTGTTTACTTTAATACACTTCAATGGGATTATGAGCTGTATACAAACTGATGATTAACACCTTCATTAATGTCAAAGAAAATTCGGAATGATTTTTTTAATGATTACACTTTACAGTCAGGGAACAAATTAATGACAGTATAACACATCCAGCGTAGATTAATACCCATATTAATGCAAGTACTGAAAATACGACAACAAAAATATTCTAACAAGTTTGGGCTGAAAAAGAAAATTGCCGTCTACTCATTTTGTATATTTTAATCTCTTTAAAAACCTGTTTTGGCAGCGCAGTAGAATCGTCTCAGTATGTTTTTGAGGAGAAAATGTAAAAATATTTAAAACAGCAGACGACAATTGTCGTTTCCAGCGCTTTAAGGGTTAATGAAACTGCAACACCAACAATCAATCAATCAATCTAGTTTAATCTTGTAGTAGCCTATGTTCAGTACTTTCAGTACTTTGATTTAAATTAGGGCCGAAGTGTCGATGTCTTTTAGGGCCGAGGTCTCTTAGGGCCGACCTGTCGGGGGGCTGAGGTGTCTGGGGCCGACGTGTCTTAGGGCCGAGGTGTCGTTTTACCTAAAAGTTAATGAGCGTCCATCCAGTAATGATCAGTTAAGTAAACGCTTATTGAAATCATATAACCACTGAGCAGAATTGTAACAAATTATATATTATATAATAAATAATCGTCATGTGTTCATTGTATAGTTATCTATAAATATATATCACAACAATAAACTATATATATGCAACTTTAATTGTTTAACTACGAATATACAAGCATTTAGAAAGTGGGCGAATCTTCGGTTTCATGGGCGCTGACATCTTGAAAATTGCATCCTGGGTCTGACGTCGGGAAGTAGGTCGGTGTTGTGGGTGAAACTAAAAGTCGGTCAACAATGGATGAAAATGTAAGAACTGACACCACCGGTAAGTGAATAAAATAATTTTATTATGTTGTTTAATTAATGGTTCATCATTACTGTTGTCCATTTAAGTTTATATTTTCTGTATTTCATACTTTTGCTAGAATGTTCTCCCGAAACCCGGGTAATGTGTATCGACTTGCCCATGCTCTTTCCTTGTTTTGCTTTGTTCCAAAAATAGGTCGTCTGATACACAGTCTCCATACATGTACAATGGACTATATGTTTGATGAATTCACTTTCTGGAACTCTTGAGTAAGTCTCTGTCATTTTGTGCCTGCCTAAAAAGTTTAAATATAGGGAAGGATAGACACGACCAATAGATATTGTTGTTCTAGAAACCTTTATAGTGTGGAATTTACAATGTGAGTAATGACATGTCTGCTGTGTTGTCTGGGGTCAAAGTCAGTGAAATAGGTCAAGACAGAGTCAGTCAAGTTGCCCTAGGCAAATCCATTTGTTTACTGGACATTGAATAAATTAAATTGGTCCGTATGGAGATATACGAAGTTGAAAATTTGTCTCATTCAATGGTTTACATTGACTGTCTGTATGTAGTATATACACATACATTTAAAGTTACAATTGTATGGATAAATTTAACTGTTCTTGTATTCCGTGAATCATTTGCGCAATTGGAAAGAACTGATCTCGCAAATGCATGCCAGGTTCTAGTGATGACTAATGGCTGCCATATATGTGAGATGGTGCGGTGGTTGCCAGATCGGGCAAGTGTGTTTACTTTGGGTACTCCGGTTTCCTCACATATTAAGTGCCAATCAAAGATTGGTCAGTGCCTTTTGGAGGGGCATGAGTTTGACAATAGAGGATTTTTCTGCAATAAGCCATATAGTCAAGAACATCACTGACCCAATCAAGTTGGGTCATGATGGTTGCTATTTGTTTATTGGCATTTTATATTTTTCAATAAAACTGAACATATACAGCATCTAACTGCATAAACACTTGGATTGAAGCCTAGTTTACATTTACAAACATACACCAGCATTATATTGTTGACTTCAATACAATTGTTTTACCAAAATTTATTTTTTATACGCCCGTTTGAAAAAACGCGACGTATTATGTATTCATCTTGGGCGGGCGGGATGGCGGGCACAGCTTGTCCACGCAATAACTAGAGGTCTACTTGACGGATTTTAACCAAATTCGGTATACATGTTTATCAAGGCAAGATGAAGAAGCGTATTGATTTTGAAAAAAATCTGATAACTGATCTCCCCTTGGCGGCCATTTTTCTTTTTCGCACTATGTATCCTTGTCCACGCGATAACTCAAGTTCTACTTCACCTCTCGTAACCAAATTCGGTATACATGTTTATCACGGCAAGACGAAGTACCCACTTTATTTTCAAAAAATTCCAATTACTTATCTCCCCTTGGCGGCCATTTTATTTTCCTCACTCTGTATCCTTGTCCACGCAATAACTCAAGTTCTACTTCACCGATCGTAACCAAATTCGGTATACATGTTTATCACAGCAAGATGAAGAAGCCTATTTATTTTCAAAAATTCCCAATTGCTTATCTCCCCTTGGCAGCCATTTTTATTTTTCGCACTCTGTGTCCTTGTCCACGCAATAACTCAAGTTCTACTTCACCGATCGTAACCAAATTCTGTATACATGTTTATCATGGCAAGACGAAGAAGCCCTATTGATTATGGAAAATTTCCGATGACTTATCTCCCCTTGGCGGCCATTTTTATTTTTCACTCTCTGTATCCTTGTCCACGCAATGACTCAATTTCTACTTCACCGATCGTAAACAAATTTGGTATACATGTTTATCACGGCAAGACGAAGAAGCCTATTTATTTTGACAGATCGTGACCAAATTCAATATACATGTTTATCACAGCAAGAACCCTATTAATTGTCAGTGAGTTATCTCCCATTGTTAACTGGCCTTGCCTCGACAGGCGTATATTGTGACCTTCGGCACTCTTGTTATTTTTCTTAGACATTCAAGAATTTTGTCAATAAAAATGATTGTTTTTAAATTTCTATTAACAATAAACTGCTGTCTAGAATGGAAACCTACAAAATGCTTAACATCAGAGAAATATTGTTTATAACTTCTATTTCCTTCATCTAAAATGCTCAATATTTCACACATGCATTCCTGTAAGACTCTACTACCATGCTGTGCCAAATCCACGACCGTCCAACCCCCACTGATCCGAAGGTCAAGGTCAAATACTTAGTCTCTTTACAAAACTTAACATCAGAGAAATATTTTTATAACTTCTATTTCCATCATCTCATATGCTTAATATTTCACACATGCATTCCTGTAAGGCTCTACTACCATGCTGTGCCAAATCCACGACCGTCCAACCCCCGCTGGTCCCAAGGTCAAGGTCAAATACTTAGTCTCTTTACAAAACTTAACATCGGAGAAATATTTTTTTAACTTCTATTTCCTTCATCTAAAATGCTTAATATTTCACACATGCATTCCTGTAAGGCTCTACTAGCATGCTGTGCCATCCACGACCGTCCAACCCCCGCTGATCCCAAGGTCAAGGTCAAATACTTAGTCTCTTTACAAAACTTAACATCAGAGAAATATTGTTATAACTTCTATTTCCTTCATGTAAAATGCTTAATATTTCACACATACATTCCTGTAAGGCTCTACTACCATGATGCTATACCAAATCCACGACCATCCAACCGCCGCTGATCCCAAGGTCAAGGTCAAATACTTAGTCTCTTTACAAAACTTAACATCAGAGAAATAAGTTATAACTTCTATTTCCTTCATTGAAAATTCTTAATATTTCGCTTGTGCATTCCTCTAAGGTTGTACTATCATGCTGTGACAAATTCCCGCTGATCTCAATGTCAAGCTCACATACTTAGTCTCTTTACAAAACCTAACATCAGAGAAATCGGTTATAACTTCTGTTTCCTTGCTTGGATCTGCTTCACATTTCACACACGCATTGCTCCAATGGACCTCTACCACCCTGTGACAAATTCACATTCATGCCGCTCCCGCTAAGCCCAGAGTCACGGTCACAAGCCCACACACTTGGAAATTTTTACATATTTTAGGGGTACCTGGGCCAACGTATTCCGTAAGCCTCGCTTACTGACCAATCTAGTTTTATATGCGGTATATTATTATCATGTCAAGTTGTGTTTCCTAGTATAGTATTGCGTAATAGTGGGAATACATTATCAAATTATCTGCCCTGTTTATTATACCCACTTTTTTAGGGGGGGAGGGGGTATTTTTTCGTCATTTCCATTGGTGTCCATTCTGTCACTCACGTTTCTTGTAAGTAAAACTTTTAAACTGTAATAGCTGTTAACTTGATACTTGGTATATGGTTTCCTTATGGTGTGCAGATGCGCAAAGTGAATTTTGATTTGACCCCGGGTCATGGATTATCTCCCCCTTTTGGACTTTCCTTTTGCCTTGTAAGAAATAAAACTTGTAAAGGCTCTGGGTCTCAGATCATGAGTAAAACAGTTGGTAAAGGAGCATTTAACGGTAGACTTGTATTGATTGGTCATCATGGTATAACTTTAATATTACTTGATTGCTTCAATATTTGGACACTTGATACATGTGAGCATTTGGAACACATATTCATGCCCCTATGACCATGACTTTTTTTACCATCACATTTTTGCGGAAACACGTATCCATTTTTTGCGTCAAAAAGTTTGTACAGGCTTCTTCATCATGGTATAACTTTAATATTACTTGGAAACTTGAATATTTGGACACTTGATACATGTAAGCATTTGGAACACACTCATGCCGCCATTAACATGACCATTTTGACCTTCACATGGTTGTGGAAACACTTAGCCATTTTTTTTATGTCAACAAGTTTCTTCAACCATGACCTTTTTCGTATTTTAAACATTCTCTTACGGTTTTTATACGACCGTTTTAAAAAAACGGTACGTATTATGTTTTACCACAGGGCGGCGGACAGAAAAACTGCATAGTTTGTGTAAACAACTCCTCTGAAACCGTTCAGTCGATTGATCTGAAACTATACACACGTCTTCTACACATATTGAAGATGTGCACCTTGGTGTTTTTATGCCGAAAATATATTTTTTAACAAAAATATCACCTTTTTAACTTAGCCATTTTTTCTACATTTTTGTATACAATTCTATGTAGGGTACAGAGTTTGTGTACACATCTCCTCTGAAACCGTTCAGTCAATTGATCTGAAACTATACACACGTCTTCTACACATATTAAAGATGTGCACCTTGGTGTTTTTATGGCGAAAACAATATTTTTAACAAAAATATCACCTTTTTAACTTGGACATTTTTTCTACATTTTTTGTATCCAATTCTATACAGGGTATAGAGTTTGTGTACACAACTCCTCTGAAACCGTTCAGTAATTCCATCTGAAACTATACACACGTCTTCTACACATATTGAAGATGTGCACCTTGGTGTTTTTAAGGCGAAGAAATATTTTTTAACAAAAATATCACCTTTTTAACTTAGCCATTTTTTCTACATTTTCTATACAATTCTATATACGGTACAGAGTTTGTGTACACAACTCCTCCGAAACCGTTCAGTAGATCGTTCTGAAACTATACACATGTCTTCTACACATATTGAAGATGTGCACCTTGGTGTTTTTATGGCGAAAAAATATTTTTTAACAAAAATATCACCTTTTTAACTTAGCCATTTTTTCTACATTTTTCTATATACGGTACAGAGTTTGTGTACACAACTCCTCCGAAACCGTTCAGTCGAAAACTATACACACGTCTTCTACACTTATTGATGATGTGCACCTTGGTGTTTTTATGCGGAAAAAATATTTTTTTAACAAAAATATCACCTTTTTAACTTAGGCATTTTTTCTACATTTTTAGCCAGGTTTTTTGAGAAAAAAATCCAGGCTATTGGATTGGCGAAAGCCGGGCGGGCGGGCGGCGTCCACAATCAATGTTAAGTTTTCGTGTTTGAGTCCATTTCTTTGTTACTGTACCACCTAGGACCACCAAACTTTCACAGCTTCATAATCAAAAGGTGCCCACCACATATCACTATCCAACATGTTACTTTTTTTTTAACTTGACCCATTTTTTCCGCGTAGTCATCTTAGCCATTTTCAATGTTAAGTTTTCGTGTTTGAGTCCATTTCTTTGTTACTGTACCACCTAGGACCACCAAACTTTCACAGCTTCATAATCAAAGGGTGCCCACCACATATCACTATCCAACATGTTACTTTTTTTTTAACTTGACCCATTTTTTCCGCGTAGTCGACTTAGCCATTTTCAATGTTAAATTTTCGCGTTTACAATGTTAAGTTTTCGTGTTTAAGTCAATTTCTTTGGTACTGTACCACCTAGGACCACCAAACTTTCACAGCTTCATAATCAAGGGGTGTCCACCACAGATCACTATCCAACATGTTACTTTTTTTTTTAACTTGACCCATTTTTTCCGCGCAGTCGACTTAGCCATTTTCAATGTTAAGTTTTCGCGTTTACAATGTTAAGTTTTCGTGTTTAAGTCCATTTATTTGGTACTGTACCACCTAGGACCACCAAACTTTCACAGCTTCATAATCAAGGGGTGCCCACCACATATCACTTTGCAACATGTTGCTTTTTTAGCCAGGTTTTTTGAAAAAAAATCCAGGCTATTAGATTGGCGAAAGCCGGGCGGGCGGGCGGCGTCCACAATCAATGTTAAGTTTGAGTCCATTTCTTTGTTACTGTACCACCTAGGACCACCAAACTTTCACAGCTTCATAATCAAGGGGTGCCCACCACATATCACTATCCAACATGTTACTTTTTTTTTAACTTCACTCATTTTTTCCGCGTAATCGACTTAGCCATTTTCAATGTTAAGTTTTCGCGTTTACAATGTTAAGTTTTCGTGTTTAAGTCAATTTCTTTCGTACTGTACCACCTAGGACCACCAAACTTTCATAGCTTCATAATCAAGGGGTACCCACCACATATCACTATCCAACATCTTACTTTTTTTTTTAACTTCACCCATTTTTTCCGCGCAGTCGACTTAGCCATTTTCAATGTTAACTTTTCGCATTTACAATGTTAAGTTTTCGTGTTTAAGTCCATTTCTTTGGTACTGTACCACCCAGGACCACCAAACTTTCACAGCTTCATAACCAAGGGGTGCCTACCACATACAACTATCCAACATGTGACCATTTTTTTACCTTCACCTATTATTTCTACGTAATTGACTTAGTCATTTTCAACGTTAACTTTTTAACGTACGTCTGGTTAGAGTTTTTTGGTTAATTTTTTTTCGTTATACTATATCTCTGCAACTGCTTCGCCCATTACCTTGAAACTTCACATGGGTGTTTATCATCATCCATATTTTCATTCTAACCCCCAACCGTGCGGCCCCTGTGCCCAATGTCAAGGTCAAATTACTTTGAATCTTTTTGTTAAAGTTTTTTCGTGTACTATATCTCTGCAACTGCTTCACCCAATACCTTGATACTTCACATGGGTGTTTATCATCATTGTCGCACCTGCTTGCGGAAAGCGCGATCCTGTGCCCAATGTCAAGGTCAAAATTACTTTGAATTTTTTTGTTAAAGTTTTTTCGTGTACTATATCTCTGCAACTGCTTCACCCAATACCTTGATACTTCATATGGGTGCTTATCATCATTGTCGCACCTGCTTGCGGAAATCGCGATCCTGTGCCCAAGGTCAAATTACTTTGAATTTTTTTGTTAAATTTTTTTTCGTGTACTATATCTCTGCAACTGCTTCACCCAATACCTTGATACTTCACATGGGTGTTTATCATCATTGTCACACATGCTTGCGGAAAGCGCGATATCGTCGGCATTTTGGCATACGTCCGTCCGTTCGTCCGTGTGTCCGGTTAAAGTTTTTTGGTTAAAGTTTTTCCATCTACTATATCTATTTTTATGTCTTCATGCTAACCTGAATGGTTGCAAACTATTAGGTTGCTATGAAATCGTCCTAATAATAAAAATCTGCCTACTCTAATCACTCAATTAACAAACCATAGACCATTCCGCTCTACACACAGCCAGTTGGCTAGTCTGCTATTTAAACCCCTCCTATTATTTTTAGGACGCTATCAAGGTGCAGGTATATTTTGTATCTCCCATAATTTCGTTCTAATTTTGAATTTCTGCTGTGTATTGTGCGTTATTTGTCATTGGATATTGTTCAATACACGTTATTGTCACTCATTTGTGTTGCGTGGTTATTTTTATTTTCTCCATTGTTTTTTGTGTTATTTACACTGTGTCACGTATTTTCGCGGTTCGCGTGGTACGCGATTCGGACCCTAACGGGTTCGTCCCCAAATGGAGTCGCTCCCGTGACGCAATTTTTGTGTAAAATTTTTGTTTTGTGTGCATCCTGGGCGTCTTTGCGGTGTCTTCTATCGGGTTTTGTTGACAATGCCTGTTAGTATGCCGCAATCACGCGCTTCGTGTGGTCACATGACTTCTCTGTGGGACACCCATAAGGACAGGTGCTTTGCCTGTTGCGGGTGTTGCAGGGAGAGGCCATGTGATTTGTCCGCCCATTGGACGGATACGACGTGGGGCAAGGCAGGGTCTCGTTGGTCCCATGCTTCACGGTCGAAGAATCTGTACCCGCGTCCCAGCCCTTGGGAGCGGGGGTGCCTTCGTAGGTAAGGCTTCGGAGGGTGCGTCAGATGGGTTCTCCCCATCGGGGGGGGTCGGTGCACATTGTGTTGCCTCCCTATAACGGCCTCCAGTCATCCGGTGCTCCAGTTTCTGGAGTGCGGATTGTGGTCGCCGTTCTAGGGTGTTAGGGCGGGACTGTTGTTCGCAGTCCAGAGTACGTTCGAGGACGCTACTCACGTGATAGGCCGGTGATCCATGTGGGGGATACCGGGCTGCTGCGGCCGGTTCTTGATCTTATATCACCCGGTTCTCAGCGGGCTTTACCTATCACAGGGTTGCTGCGGCTGGTGCTTGATCTGATATCACCCGGTTCACAGCGGACCCAACCTCTCGCAGGAGAGGCGCCCGGTACTGGGTACCGGGCGCCGGGCGACCACCGGGCACCAGGCAGCCATCGGGCACCGGGCTCCTGCCAGCCACCGGGCACCGGGCAGTTCACCGGTCGACCGGGCAGCTATCGGGCACCGGGCAGCTATCGGGCATCGGGTACCGGGCAGCCACCGAGCACCGGGTAGCCACTGGGCACCGGGCAGCCACAGGGCAGCCGCCGGGCACCGTGCAGCCGCCGGGCACTGGGCAGGAACCAGGCAGCCACGGGCACCGGGCTGTCACCGGTCAACCGGGCACTGGGCACCGGGCTTTCTCCGGGCCTCGGGCGCCAGACACCAGGCGCCGGGCACTCGCTGGGGACCGGACGCCGGGCTCTTCTGGTTCAGGTTCCATCTTTCTTGGACAGACAACTGCTTACGACAGGCAGACGTTCTACGTCTTCGGTGATTCGTGCCCGGATAGGTCACTCGGTTAGCGCGATGGTGGGTAAACCAGATGCCCCGGGTTCGATCCCCGGGCCAGTGCACTTTTTAGGAAGACGTTCTACGTGTTCCCGGAGATCGGTGTGTCGATCGCGTCATAGGAGTCGGGATCGGCGTAGAAGTTCGGGTTCGGGGTCCAAGTCATGCTCTTCCTCATCGTCGAGGTCGTTCTCAGTTTTTGTATCCGGCTCCTCGAGATCTAGATCTTCCGTTCGTCGGAGGAGACGGTCGATGTGGGACTCGACACGTGATAGAGTTATGATGGTTCAGTTGGCTAAGATTCTGGAGGCCCTGTCGAAGTCCCAGAACTTAGTGGGTTTGTCGGCTCCCTCACAGCCGGTGGTTTTGCCAGTATGTGTGTGTACTTCCACGGATGGCGGTTGGAGACGGCCATTCGGTTCCTGTTGCTCATACCACTTCGCTAGGGAAGGGTATTCCGGAGTAAGGGTACGTTCTGGATCACGGTACAGTTCCCGCGGGCCTAGACTGCGCCTCAGCAGAGGGCAGCTTTGTTCATGACTCTGCGGTGGAGGATGAGTTTGTATCGCCTCCTCCATCCTTCTGGGTTGTTCTGAATGCAGTTTACACTCTGCTGCCTGCAGATGTGTGTCCGCTTCTGCCGCCACCACCGCCGAGGGTTCATGCCTTGTATGAGGCTGATTCGGTGGTGGAGATGCCGGAGTTGCCGAGGCTTCCTTTCTCTCCTACAGTAGGGCTTCTTGCTACGGAGATTGAGGGAGCGTTTGGTAAGGATTTGGCCACTGCGGGGTTCCGAGTGCCCAAAACTTTGATCGCCACACTGGGGTCTAAGTTCTACATGCCCCTCAATGCGGTGTGGCTTTTGAGATCTCCCTTTCTGGACAAGGACGCCGCGGCGATTGGGATATCGTCAGTTCCTGGCCCAGATTCGCATTTTGCGAAGGCATGGGTGTCGGCTGATTTTTATTTTAGGTCGATTGTGGCTATGGCGTCACCTATCGATTTATGTTTGAATCACGATGATTCATCGTCTCTGGACGCAGTGCTTCAGTCGGCGGTCCGTGCCGCCAAGCCTGTTGTCAGCACGTCTTTGGCGGCCTCTATGGACATGCTCTTGTCCAGGTGAGACGCAATGCCAGCCGGCTCGTCAGTCTTGAACGGTCCTGCCAGAGTTTTGCTCCGTTCGGCTCTTTTGACCTCTGACACTTTGTTCGGAGGCAGGTGCGAACGAACGGCCAAAGACGTTTTTTCCGTCAGGGTGCGGTTATTTCTGACCAGGGGTTGGTCACGATCCAACCAGGGAGGCGTTCGCAAATGACACGCCGCTTCGGCGGGGTGGTGTCTTCCTGGGAGGAGAGGGGAATGAACACTGGGTCTTCTCGTTCTTTGACCCAGGTGACTGCACCGGCAACGACGGTTCCGCCTGCGGCTCCGTCTTTTCAACCTCCTGTGGGGTCGTTTCCCCGGGGTGGAGCGACCTTTAGGGGCCGAGTGAGGGGTGGTTTCTCCTCCCGTCGGCCTCGGAGGGGGACCGGATAGGCCAACGTGGGCCACTTCGTTGGGGGTGGACCGGCCCATGTCAGTTGCCTCCGCTCCTGTAGGAGGCAAATTCGCGTTGTTTCCTCTCCAGTGGGGGGGGGGGATAACGCGATCCAATTGGGTACGGGATGTTGCGCAATCCCGTTTACAAACGGTCCACCCCCCTTGCGCAGGGGTCTGCCACTATGGACTCCCTACAGGGATGGGGTCAAGTAATAGCCTCTCTCTCTTGAAGTATAGTGCTATAGAGGAAGTTCGGGACGTGGCCGGAGCGCCATTTGCCCGGGAGACTGGGCCGTTTCCATAGATCTGCGGGTCGCATACTTCCACGTGCCCATCCGCAGATGCTCTCGGAAGTTTTTAAGGTTTGTTTCCGAGTATCGTGTCTTTTAGTTCCGTGTGTTGCCGTTCGGTCTTTTGGCGGCCCCTCGCGTGTTTACACTTCTCATGGAGATGGTGGCAGCGGAGGCCAGGCGGCTGGGGGTCTCTGCTCCAGTATCGGGATGACTGGTTGATTCACCGTTAGTGCGTTCGTTCACTCATACGGAATCTGGCGGTGGTATGGGGTTTGTTACTCATCTAGGTCTCTTTCCCAATCTCGAGTAGTCGTAGTTGGTTCCCACACAGGATTTCTCTTAGGTGGGAATGAACTTCTTGACCGATCGGTCAGTCATCAGAGTACCGTTGGACAGGGTGCGTGGCATCTTGACCTAAGTTTTCCGGGTACTGGTCAGAGGTTCTCTGTCAGCTAGGCAGTTTCTGTCACTCCTGGGCATTCTGGGTGCAGCTGCGAGGTATGTGGTGCTGGGAAGGTTACGTCTGCGACCTCTTCAGTATTACTTTCTAGGGCTATGGAGGCCGCACCGCGATCCTTTGGATCGGTCTTTGCCTATGATCACCATCTTCCTACGTTGTCTCAGATGGTGGGCAGTGGAGGTCTGGTTCCTACAGGGAGTTCCCATGGTGTTACCTCCTCCAACTCGCTTTCTGTCCACAGACGCGTCGGGCGAAGGCTGGGGGGCTCATCTGGAGCCCCTAGGTCGGTGTTTTTCGGGCTGGTGGTCAGTGCAGGAAGCTCAGGGACACATCAACATGTTAGAGCTTTTGGCAGTGTTCCGGGGGTTGACAGCGGCGGATTCTGTTCTGCATGGGCAGGTGGTGCTGGTTTCTGCGGTCCTCTCCTGTTCTGACGGAATGGCCTCTGCATCCGTCGGTGTCCAGTGCGATCTTGTCCGGATGGGGGGATCCATTCGTGGGTTTGTTGCGGCAAGGCTCAACCACCGGTTGCCACTGTTTGTGTCTCCGGTGCCCGACCATCGGGCTTTGGCAGTGGATGCAATGTCCTTGTCGTGGATCAGTCTGGACGGGTACACGTTTCCACCGTTCGTGATGCTGCCCCGAGTCTTACGGAAGATTCACGTATCGCTCTGGTGGCCCATGTTGGCCAACCAGGAGCTGGTTCGTTATGCTTTTGGTCCTGCTGACAGACCGCCCCATAGTTCTTCCGGTCAGCCAGGATCTTCTGTCTCAGCATGCAGGGTAGACTCCTATGTGCGAATGCTAAACCTTCACGCCGGGCGGTTATCAGGCGGGCCTTCAGTCGCGGGTTTTTTTTCAGATGACGCTGCCAAGGTCATCGCTCAGTCTCAGCGTCCATCCACCTCTAAGTTGTATGACGCTAAGTGGAGAGCCTGGGTGGATTGGGGCCATCGTCAGTCGGTCGATCCGCTCAATCCCACTATAGGTGAATTAAGTGACTTTCTTTTGTTTCTTTTTATTCTGGCCTTCGCTTCGGCAAAGCGTAGAGGCGAGTTCCTTGCTTTCTGGATGGTCGATCAGCGCTTGTCTGTGGGAGGAACTCGGTTAGTTTTTCTTATGAACCGGAATTCCTCCCTCAGACACATTATCCCTCCTCACATGATCTGGAACCAGTTGTGGTTCCGGGCCTCCCTCCGTCACGTCTGTCAGCGGCAGTGGATCGCACTTTCTGTCCAGTCCGTGCGGTGAAGCATTAGGTTCGGAAGACTAAGGACATCCGGTCCGACCGTAAAAGTTTCTTCTTACCGACTTTAGGCCAACGGGAGGTATCGCAATCCACTGTCACCCGTTGGATAGGTAGGGCCATTACTTGAGCTTATACTACAGTAAGTGGTTCTGCAGCTGTGTTGTTTATGCCCAAACTGCATGAGGTGCGTGCAGTCTCTACTTCTGGTTTTTTTTCGCTCGGGCATTCCAGTCGGAAGGTCGTGCGTGCAGCTACTTGGTAATGTTATGACATTTTTTTTTCCTACTTCTTTTTATGATCGCTCTCTGCACTGGCAGGATATGTGCTGCAACTGGGTCCGTTAGTAGCAGCGGGTGAAGTTGTGGGTTTATCAGCCGGTAGCATCAAGTCTAGGAGGCTGTTTGGATCTACCTGTTCGCGATAGGCTGGGATTCTTTCTGATAACCCGATTATTCGGTTTTTGTCTTTACAGTTCCAGTGGAGTCCTGGGTGTTGGGAAGTGTGGCTCACCGCTCGATGAGCTTCACTTGCTTTTGTTGATGAACGGGTGTCTGTGGTGATCTATGGTTCTTACGGTTCATCACGCTGGCCCAGGAGGCATTGTATGTACATGTTTCGATTAGGGCGAGGCTACCTACCTAGTTTGTAGCAGTGGTGTTGCAAAAGGATAGTGTTTCACGTTGGGTTAATGATTTTTATTCTCTTTGTTTACCATACATGGGTTTATATGTATATGTTTTGGTCTGGCTTTAGGGCCAGTTTGACGCCTAAGCACTTGCTTGTTAGGATGACCTTAGTGCTTAGGGCGTTTTATACTGTGTTCTCGATATGGACGAGTCATGTGTCGTCATGAGACAATGTTAAGACTTTGAGTATATCTCAGTTGAGCTATTGCATGTGAAGTGCCAGGCGACGACATTCGCCAGGGCTTCGTCTGTCAGCAGCAGCTATGCCATGAGTATTTTCCAGCGTGCTAACCAAGTATAGCAGGTTGGAGTCTACGAGTCAGTCTACGAGACTAGCGTGGTGGTGCTTGACTTTATCCACCCCTCATCTACTATCGTAAGAAAAGGGGGGGGGCCGGATTGGGCGCCCCTATGATTCTATGGTGAGTCTATGTTATTACAATATATGTAACACCCAAGTTTGTACCTAGGCCAAATATTTTTGTCTGTTTCGAGGGTTTTAAAATCTGCCTTACCATTCCGGTCGAGTATATGAGTAGTGAGAATTCCTCCCACCATCACTACGAATTCTTGCAACCATTCAGGTTAGCATGAAGACATAAAAATGTAAAATTATTACTAATTTTAGTTTTTAGCCAGGTTTTTTGAAAAAAATCCAGGCTATTGGATTGGCGAAGGCCGGGCGGGCGGCGGGCGGGCGGCGTCCACAATCAATGTTAAGTTTTCGTGTTTGAGTCCATTTCTTTGTTACTGTACCACCTAGGACCACCAAACTTTCACAGCTTCATAATCAAGGGGTGCCCACCACATATCACTATCAAACATGTTACTTTTTTTTTTATCTTGACCCATTTTTTCCGCGTAGTCGACTTAGCCATTTTCAATGTTAAGTTTTCGCGTTTACAATGTTAAGTTTTCGTGTTTAAGTCCATTTCTTTGGTACTGTACCACCTAGGACCACCAAACTTTCACAGCTTCATAATCAAGGGGTGCCCACCACATATCACTATCCAACATGTTACTTTTTTTTTTAACTTCACCCATTTTTTCCGCGCAGTCGACTTAGCCATTTTCAATGTTAAGTTTTCGCGTTTACAATGTTAAGTTTTCGTGTTTAAGTCCATTTCTTTGGTACTGTACCACCTAGGACCACCAAACTTTCACAGCTTCATAACCAAGGGGTGCCTACCACATACAACTATCCAACATGTGACCATTTTTTTACCTTCACCTATTATTTCTACGTAATTGACTTAGCCATTTTCAACGTTAACTTTTTAACGTACGTCTGGTTAAAGTTTTTTGGTTAAAACTTTTTCGTTATACTATATCTCTGCAACTGCTTCGCCCATTACCTTGAAACTTCACATGGGTGTTTATCATCATCCATATTTTCATTCTAACCCCCAACCATGCGGCCCCTGTGCCCAATGTCAAGGTCAAATTACTTTGAATTTTTTTGTTAAAGTTTTTTTGTGTACTATATCTCTGCAACTGCTTCACCCAATTACCTTGATACTTCACATGGGTGTGTTTATCATCATTGTCGCAACTGCTTGCGGAAAGCGCGACCTGCCTGCCCAATGTCAAGGTCAAATTACTTTGAATTTTTTTGTTAAATGTTTTTTTCATGTACTATATCTCTGCAACTGCTCACCCAATACCTTGATACTTCACATGGGTGTTTATCATCATTGTCGCACCTGCTTGCGGAAAGCGCGATCCTGTGCCCAATGTCAAGGTCAAATTACTTTGAATTTTTTGTTAAAGTTTTTTCGTGTACTATATCTCTGCAACTGCTTCACCCAATACCTTGATACATTCACATGGGTGTTTATCATCATTGTCGCACCTGCTTGCGGAAAGCGCGATCCTGTGCCCAATGTCAAGGTCAAATTACTTTTAATTTTTTTGTTAAATTTTTTGTTTTTTCGTGTACTATATTTCTGCAACTGCTTCACCCAATACCTTGATACTTCACATGGGTGTTTATCATCATTGTTGCACCTGCTTGCGGAAAGCGCGATCCTGTGCCCAATGTCAAGGTCAAATTACTTTGAATTTTTTTGTTAATGTTTTTTCATGTACTATATCTCTGCAACTGCTTCACCCAATACCTTGATACTTCACATGGGTGTTTATCATCATTGTCGCACCTGCTTGCGGAAAGCGCGATCCTGTGCCCAATGTCAAGGTCAAGTTACTTTGATTTTTTTTGTTAAAGTTTGTTCGTGTACTATATCTCTGCAACTGCTTCACCCAATACCTTCATACTTCACATGGGTGTTTATCATCATTTTCGCACCTGCTTGCGGAAAGCGCGATCCTGTGCCCAATGTCAAGTTCAAATTACTTTAAATGTTTTTGTTAAAGTTTTTTCGTGTACTATATCTCTACAACTGCTTCACCCAATACCTTAATACTTCACATGGGTGTTTATCATCATTGTCACACCTGCTTGCGGAACGCGCGATATCGTCGGCATTTGGGCATACGTCCGTCCGTTCGTCCGTGTGTCCGGTTAAAGTTTTTTGGTTAAACTTTTTCCATCTACTATATCTATTTTTTTAGTGTCCATGCCTCGCCCCAAGGCGCGACATGCAGGCCACGGCCATCTAGTCTACAAAAAGTGGGTATAATTATGTTATCCAAGTGTCTATGCTTGGAAAAAACCTGGCCTTCGTGGCTTTGCCTCGTTTCTTGTTATTATTCATACTCACCAGAATGGTAAGGTAGACCCTCCTCCCGTACCCCGCATGATGGTTTCATTTTCTCTCTACTTAAGTTATTTCGGGCTGTTATTCTACTAGCAATGTCATTTCCTGATGGAAATGAGTAACTACTTGAAGCTGGATACCTAACAATAATAGAAGGGGTTTAAATAGCGGACTAGCCAACTGGCTGTGTGTAGAGCGGAATGGTCTATGGTTTGTTAATTGAGTGATTAGAGTAGGCAGATTTTTATTATTAGGACGATTTCATAGCAACCTAATAGTTTGCAACCATTCAGGTGAGTATGAATAATAAAAACTAAAATTAATAATAATTTTACATTTTTTTAGTGTCCATGCCTCGCCCCAAGGCGCGACATGCAGGCCACGGCCATCTAGTCTACAAAAAGTGGGTATAATTATGTTATCCAAGTGTCTATGCTTGGAAAAAACCTGGCCTTCGTGGCTTTGCCTCGTTTCTTGTTTTTTAACTTCACCCATTTTTTTCGCGCAGTCGACTTAGCCATTTTCAATGTTAAGTTTTCGCGTTTACAATGTTAACTTTTCGTGTTTAAGTCCATTTCTTTGGTACTGTACCACCTAGGACCACCACACTTTCACAGCTTCTGCAACTGCTTCACCCATTACCTTGATACTTCACATGGGTGTTTATCATCATTGTCGCACCTGCTTGCGGAAAGCACGATATCGTCGGCATTTTGGCATACGTCCGTCCTTCCGTCCGTGTCCGGTTAAAGTTTTTTCGTTAAAGTTTTTCCATCTACTATATCTATTTTTTTAGTGTCCATGCCTCGCAGGCGCGACATGCAGGCCACGGCCATCTAGTCTACAAAAAGTGGGTATAATTATGTTATCCAAGTGTCTATGCTTGGAAAAAACCTGGCCTTCGTGGCTTTGCCTCGTTTCTTGTTCTATACAATTCTATATACGGTACAGAGTTTGTGTACACAACTCCTCCGAAACCGTTCAGTCGATCGTTCTGAAACTATACACACGTCTTCTACACATATTGAAGATGTGCACCTTGGTGTTTTTATGCCGAAAAAATATTTTTTAACAAAAATATCGCCTTTTTAATTAACTTAGCCATTTTTTCTACATTTTTCTATGCAATTCTATATACAATACAGAGTTTGTGTACACAACTCCTCCGAAATTGTTTAGTCGATCGTTCTGAAACTATACACACGTCTTCTACACATATTGAAGATGTGCTCCTTGGTGTTTTTATGCCGAAAAAATATTTTTTAACAAAAATATCACCTTTTTAACTTAGCCATTTTTTCTACATTATTGTATCCAATTCCCTATCATTTCTACTTTACACTCTACTTTTCTATCTCTGCCTAAATTAGTATACATGTTTAGCACAACAAGATGAAGAAATAATGCTATAGACTTTCAAATTCTCATTAATGTTTCTTGCCTTGGTGACAGCTTCACATTTCTGCATCTTCGCTGTCTGGCCCATATTCGACGGGCGTATTTTGTGACTTGCGGCACTCTTGTTAACTTTTAAATTTCTACTTTATACATCTCTACCTAAATTAGTTTACCTGTTTATTACAACAAGAGGAAGAAATAATGCTATAGATTTTCAAATTCTCATTAATGTTCCTTGCTTGGGAAATAATGTTATAGATTTTCAAATTCTCATTAATGTTTCTTGCCTTGGTGACAGCTTCACATTTCTGCATCTTCGCTGTCTGGCCTATCTTCGATGGGCGTATTTTGTGACTTGCGGCACTCTTGTTGTAATGCTTACTTTAGCACATGCCAATTATCATGTTACTGTCAAATGCCTCGGCAGGCACGACACTGCTTCCGTGGTGGAATTCTTGTTTCTACATTTGTGTATGCCAGTCTCTTTCTACTTCACACATCTCTACCTAAATTAGTAAACCTGTTTATCTCAACAAGAGGAAGAAATAATGCTATAGATTTTCAAATTCACTTTAAGGTTTCTTGCCTTGGTGACAGTTTCACATTTCTGCATCTTCGCTGTCAACGACAAGCCCATGTTCGATGGGCGTATTTTGCGACTTACTGCACTCTTTGTAGTGATTGTTTGATATAGGTCATTTGCAGTGCATGATGTGAAAAGCCACATATTTACATCTGAGACATGGTGCCATTAATTGATAAATCTGAAAATTAACATCAAAGAACCTATTCCCGTTATTCAGGCATGAAAGGGTTGAATTTCGTGCCATTGTGTTGCTGAAAATGCTTGAATATACTGTGTTTGTATCATGTGCATTGCACTGCACATCTTTTCACCATTTACGTAATATGTTGTGCGATTTAAACTTTTAATACCTTTCTTTATGGGTGGGTGTGTGCTTAGTCATCGAAGGTTTTCATCTACTGTGGATTAAGTGCGTGGGAAGATGAACATGCAACGCCCTGGTTGCTCTGCCTAGACAACATCACCTTGAGCTTGTGTGTCGCTTATACAGAAAAATATTCATATCTATCAGCAATATGTGGTATGCACTTTCTACACAGAAGTTGGTAGGATGGAATGGTGCACATACCTTAACCCTTACACCGCTATCTTAATTTTTTGTCGTCTGCTGTTTATTTTCTGTTTTTCATTTCTATCATCAAAAACATGCTTTCGCAGCACTTTAGAATAATTTACAACATGCTTTAACAGCACTTCAGAATCATTTCCATTGGAAATGATTCTGAAGTGCTGTCAAAACATGTTTTTATTGAGAAATAAGGCAAGATATAAAAGCAACAGCAGACGACAATTGTTGTGTGTAGCGGTCTTCTAACCAATTAAATTATCAGAAAATGATTTTCAGGTGAGTCCATTTATGAAAAGGGCGTGTTTTGTACCTGAAAAACCCATAAAAGTGACTTGCAAAAAGTGCAGATCCTGATGACACATCTCGTTACAAATGGATCTACACTGTTTGCAAACGCCACTAAAGTCTGATAGTGGTTTAAACAACTGTTCATATCTATGATTGAGCCAAGATCTTGGTAGGGTGGGGAAGTACACATATCTTAACCACAGGTTGAAGTAACGGACTGAGGTCTATAAATACATTAAATATGCCTAAAGGCATCAATAAAGAATGAAGAAAAAAATAAACTAAACATTTTTTTTTTACTCCCTCCATAATATGGAGTATATGGAGGGAGTAAAACAAATGTTTAGCTTATTTTTTTCTTCATTTATTGATGCTTTTAGGCATATTTAATGTATTTATAGACCTCGGTCCGTTACTTCAACCTGTGATCTTAACGAAGAATTTAACAATTCATACTGAGATTCAGCTTAGATAATCTCAGCTATACGGATAACTTTTACTATTTCATCTGTCTTTTATATTATCTGTTTCCTTATAGCTGAGACTTGCCCATTATAAAATATGGTCGTAATAATAGCCATTGACAATTGATACAAAACTCGATTCCTTTTTGGTCTATTTACGGAAAATATCACTGATTTTCCAAACCGATATTGACGAAAAACATTATGAGGAGCTGGGATTGTTTTTAGATTGTCAAAATTATTTTTGTGGAATACTGCAGTTGGACTGTCTAGATTTATATCCAATTAGGACCATCCCATGTTATCAAATATTTGTCTGACATTTGCTATCAATAAAAGTACATTGTTAATGTATAAACATGTGGCAATGGGTGTGTTTAATGTCTTCTACATATGTTACCAGCTGTCATAACGTGATGTACACATTTGGTAATATTTATCTAATCAGGACCATTCTATACAGTCTAAATTTGTAGAAACACAAATATTTATGTTTTAGTGCTGAAAGTTTTTTGTAATTTTTGTGCTGAATGTACGGAGATACCCATGCAGGTAAATAATACATTCCCGCCTGTAGCTGACCTTGCTATTGAACGGGCGTAAAATCCCAATTCAATCAATTATTAGTGGGTGTGACTGGAGAAAAGGGGCTTATGGCATTTGTGAACAGTGTAGCTCCTGATCAAATATCACACTCTTGTAGCCTTATAACAATCTATATTGCTAGTTAGAAGCATGACAGGCTGTTTCATTGATGGAATGGCAAACAGTGAAAATCCTGATCAGACTGCGGATGCACAGGCTGATCTGGTTCGTCACTGGTCGCAAAACCAATTTTCCCCATTTCTCCAGTCACAGCCACAATCTGTGGCAGCAGCAGTGACAATCACTAACCACAATCCTAGTTTACACCATGCAACCCAGACACAACAGAGCTCCAGATAAGTTTTGTATCTAAAGAGTATTATACCCCCAGATTTCAAATTCAATGTGTATTTCTTTTACAAATGTATTATTGATTTTCTTCCTTATTAAATAGGGAACAAATGATAAAAATAAATAAAGTTAAAAATTCCCTTATTTGAGCTGCAAAAAGCAAACACTGTTTGCTTTTTGCAGCTCAACTAAGTAAATTTTCAACTTTGTTACAGTATTTTCACTTTGACAATCAATGCGTATTTTCACATAGCTACAATAATTCGTCTCCGATATGTTATCTACAATTTGACCCATTCAAAAATGTGAGCAACCGAAGTGCATACCCAAACATGTTGCATGTACATGTAGTTGATGGTGGTCGGGCGAACGAGACGGCATAAATTAACGGTAGTGGTTCCTCCTTATATGAATCACTATTTGCCTCGTTTGGCCCTCCGGTACGTTTTTATCTTTGGCTCTTTTGTTACGTGGGAGTTGAATTGGTTTATTGCCCATTATAAAAGTAGTAAGATTATTACTGATCCTACTGCTTTTGGGAGGGGCCAAGTGATTCTGGTGTGGCGAGGACCTGGCATCAGATCAGGATTATTCTGATTTCAGGGCTGAATATATACATGTAGTTTTGTTATTGTAAATATTCAGTTCTGATTTTGGGATTTTCCCTCCATTTGTACATGTACTTGAAAATATACATGTACTAGTACAATGTACAGGTAATATATGGGATTTAGTACTAAACCCATTGACCCGGCCTTAAATGACCTAGCTGTTGATAGGCCGTTAAACCCCAAGAAACAAACAATCTGTTGCATGTAGGTCAAAATTTAGTAAACCGTATATTTTATAACTTTAAACAAATAATCTTTGATGTAGAACTGGTAAATTGCCACAAATAATATAACAGAAAAATCATGTTCCCATGGAAGCCATCTATTCTCTTGCTGTTGTTCAACATTCAATGTAACAAAATGATATACATGTAAATGTCAGATAAACACCTTGACACGGTAAAATAACCAATTTCTGCATGTGTATGTTCTTTACTAATAATTTAATGATTCATCTTTGACAATTTCATATCGCTAACATATCAAACACAACGGATAACCGATTGCAAAAATCACTCTTTCATGTGTTGCATTAAAGAGATGGAGTTAAATTGCTACCCTCGGCAGTGCCGTAGCCACGTTGAGGCCAGACGAGGCCATGGCCTCGTCCGTTTTTTCACGATTTTTTTTTTATTATTTTTTTTTATTCCAATATAGGAAAAATGGGAGTCATAGTATGTGCTCAGACTTTGCTGAGAATGCAGGAAATGGCGTTTCAGACCACTTTGTTTTCAAAATTTTCAGGGTGGGCATGCCCCCGGACCCGCCTAGCAAACTCGGGCCCGAACACTTCCACCCCCAATAATTATCGTCTTCCGCCGCTTATGTTGGCCTCGGCTATTTCGAACCTCTGGCTACGGCACTGCTCGGGAGTCACCTGTAGCCTATTTCATCAACCTATCAACACTTGATCAATCAGGACCTGTAGCCTATTTCATCAACATTGCAAAGTATACTTTACTAGCAAAGTATACTTTGAGGGAGTAATCATTGATTTTTCAGAAATGCATTATTTCATGCAGAACTAACGATTGCATATATTTGATGATTAAAACTATGCAGAATTATTATACTGAATTTATTACATTATCACAGCCAAAATTGGCTGTGATAATGTAATAAATTCAGTATAATAAAAATTAATAAATTTATTCTAAAATTGAAAATTTCTCCCTCAAAGTATACTTTGCTAGGAAAGTATACTTTGCAATGTTGATGAAATAGGCTACAGGTATGGTACGGGTAGCAATTTTGTTTCTAATTTTCACATTGCTGTGAGTATTTTGTACTCCCACTTTTGGTGGGTGGCAGGTGGGAGCACGCGAATGGTAATTTAACGATTGGGGTTCATCCTAACCGGAACCCCGACTGGAGACCTGGTTTGGCCCTCACATAATTCTTTGGCATTTTGTATGTGACAGTTGAATCTGGTTATACCCCTAATTTGAGTATTACGATTATTCGTAATCCTATTTCAGGGGAAGGGACCAAGTGACTTTGGTGTGGTATGGACCTGCCACCAGGTCAGGTTATTCTAATTTCAGGGCTGAATATATTGTTTCTCGATGTAAATATTCAGTTCTGATTTTGGAATTTCCCCCCCCCCAATGCAGTAGGTTAAAACGGGATTGAACCCGTTTGCCCGGCCTTACATAACCTTAGCTGTTGATAGGCCGTTAAACACCAATAAACAAACAAACAAACTCCCACGTTTGATAAACAATGTGTATTGTGCTAAAATAAGTGCGTAAAATACGCCTTTACACACCTTATCTGGAGCTCTGAGGGAAAATTTTCAATTTTTTTTTAAATTTATTAATTTTTATTATACTGAATTTATTACATTATCACAGCCATTAATGGCTGTGATAATGTAATAAATTCAGTATAATAATTCTGCATACTTTTAATCATGAAATATATGCATTTGTTAGTTCTATATGAAATAATGCATTTCAGGAAAAATAAATGATTACTCCCTCAAAGTATACTTTGCTAGTAAAGTATATTGCTAGTAAAGTATACTTTGCAATGTTGATGAAATAGGCTACAGATACTAGAAACAAAAATATTTTGTCATATCCTGTAACACACATGTATTTATAACACAGCTACTCATTGTGTACTTCAATTTAATTTAATTTAAGTTTTTTACTTTAAAGGTACTTGCCCACTCAGTAGACACAAAATGTTCTTTATAGGAATTAAATAAGTGTATAATTGTGTCACTATTCCACCAGTTCTAAAAATTATGAGTGCCCAATATACAGATATAATCATTTAGTAATATTTATTTTACTGGTAGTGACTCGCAGTGGTATCAGGCTATTTTCATATGCAAATGAGGCATGATATTTTTTAATTATTTATTCTAATTAAATGCGTCACCTGAAAAAATAATACTTTCGACAGATTATAAAGTATGATCATTGCTCATCAAAAAATAAATACAGAGAATAAATAGTAATGTCCGTTAACATTTTAAAATGTATAATAATGACAATCAATATGTGGGGTAATGGTGAATTAATGTTTATTTTGCCAGAAAATGTATCAGATGATGTCTCAGATGTAAAGAACATGTTGTGCCTACTGAGTGGGCATGTACCTTTAACCCTTTGAACATACGTTTGATAATTGGAATCTGCAGCGCAATGGTGAACTTGTCTTTGAAAAAGCTAAAATTTAATGTTGAAACATATTTTAACCGCTGATTATATCATGATCATGATGCTGAATGAAACCTCAATTTCCCAATTTGTTCAGGCCGTCCTTAAAAAATTGTTTGTTTCCTGTAACACGACCCAGAATTTTAGAAGTGGGTCGGTCGGTAGGCAATTTCATTTTTTTTTCTGTCACATGACATATTGAATTTAAAAATTATTAATTTTGAAAAGGTACAATATTTTAACACTTGCAATATATTGAATTTAAAAATTATTAATTTTAAAAAGGTACAATATTTTAACACTTGCATTGCAAGTGTTAAAATATTGTACCTTTTTAATATTAACTAGAAAAAGTTGATGGCGCTCCATCGCAATATACCCATTTTCCCCAAATGCTAAGTCCGAAAGGGGGAGGTAATCCATGATGGAGGGTCGGATAAAAAATCCGAATTCACTTTGCACATCAGCACATCAAAACGAAGCTACGAACCAAATATCAGACGCGTAGGTATTAAGGTGAAAAAGTTTTTCGACCTACGAGGAAAAATAGTGAAATTCTAAGTCCGAAAGGGGGAGATAATCCATGATGGAAGGTCGGATCAAAAATCCGAATTCACTTTGCGCATCATAACGAAGCTACATATCAAATATCAGAAATGTAGGTATTAAGGTGAGAAAGTTTTTCGACTTACAATGAAAAATAGGGAAATTCTGAGTCCGAAAAGGGGAGATAATCCATGATGGAGGGTCGGATGAAAAATCCGAATTCACTTTGCGCATCTGCATCTGATAACGAAGCTACATACCAAATATCAGGCGCGTAGGTATGTAGGTATGAAGGTGAAAAAGTTTTTTGAGTTACAAGGAAAAAATGGGAAATTCTGAGTCCGAAAGGGGGAGATAATCGATGATGGAGGGTTGGATGAAAAATCCGAATTCACTTTGCGCATCTGCACATGATAACGAAGGTACATACCAAATATCAGGCGCGTAGGCATGAAGGTGAAAAAGTTTTTCGAGTTACAAGGAAACAATGGGAAATTCTGAGTCCGAAAGGGGGAGATAATCCATGATGGAGGGTCGGATGAAAAATCCGAATTCACTTTGCGCATCTGCACATGATAACGAAGCTACATACCAAATATCAGGCGCGTAGGTATGAAGGTGAAAAAGTTTTTCAAGTTACAAGAAACGTGACGGACGTACGAACGTACGGACGGACGGACACTCGTGACAAAAACAATATACCCATTTTTTCCCAAAAAAGTGGGTATAATAATTTTTAAATTCAATATTGCAAATCTTGCAATAAAAGTATGTCAATTGCTGTATGTGTTGTTGTATGAACATGTATGCCAGTTAGGGCCAGAGATTATATTAACCCTTTTAACCCACTGTAGCACTAAATTGAAGAAAACAAAAATTGTAAAAATAAAATTGCAATAAAAAAAATCGGGTCGCACCATTTTTAGCGGGTCGGTCGGGTTACAGGAAACGGAGATATAATTATGGATGGCCTCAATTATATCCACTCCAAAGCAGGAGACGTAATTATTATTTGCAGACAATAAATTCTGAGGGCGAAGCTAGAGCACTTTCTATTTATAACCGAGTCTGAGGTATGAAATAAATACAGACAATTAACAAACAATTCCCATCATATTGAACTAGATTCGAGACGCATGACCTTGCTGAAGGTTTGATGACATTCGAACGTCCTTCTATTACATTTTCAGACTACAGCAAACTAACAGACAATGATGTAGAAATCACCAGTGCTAATGCCACCAGTGTACGACAGCATGGCATCACATTTCCAGACTCCTGTAACCTATCACCGTCCACAATCAGAGGTAACTCGTTTAAGAAATTTCACATTTGAGCCGCGATCGGGCACAACTGTGTCGGGGCTTTCATTGATATTGATTTTCAAGAATTGTTTTTGATTTTTCTGTATATACATGTATATACTTTCTGTATATACATGTATATACAATGAAGGAAATATACCAATTTCAGGAATTGTATGGTCATTTTAGGGCGTAATTTACGTCCAATTCCTTTAACCCATTACAGACGGGATACACTTTTAGTAGTATGAACCTTTTGAGAGAAAAATATCCATATTTTCTTTATATCCTTTCGAAAGTATGTGTTGTTACCATTCATTTGAACCGTCTCAACGAGACGGTTCAAATGAGTGGTAACAACATATACCTTTATCGATGAATGCACAAAATAATGAGATTTTTTCAACAAAAATCATAGTATCCTTAGGCTGAAATGGGTCAATGAAAGCACTGCAGTGTGTCTTGCCTTTGTGACACGTGTAGACCCAGATCAGTGAACAAGCCATCCATGGAATATTTGGCGGTGAGGCTGCATGCGTGTACCTCAGAGCTCCAGATCAGCTTTGTGTCTAAAGCCTACTATACCCCCTGATTTCAAAATCATTGCATATTTTACTTTTTACAAATGGATTATTGATTTTCTTCAATACTAAATAGGTAGGTAACAAATGATAAAAAAACATTGTGGTATCGTTATCATGCTACAGAAAACAAAAAACAGACCACAAATATAGCATATTTCTTTACTTTTTCATGAAAACACATCTTGATATTTCCATTAGAATTGTCTCCCCAAGGAGACAATTCTCATGAAATACCAAGATGTGTTTTCATTTAGAAGCAAACTATTCAATAAGTGCGGTCTGCTGATGTGTAAACAGTAGTGTGATTCTATTTTACTCAATTAAGTACCCAATTGCTTCAGAAATGATGGAGTGACAATACGTTTATCATGCAATAAACAGACCACAAATATAGCATATTTTTCTTATTTTCCATGAAAACATCTTGGTATTTCATTAGAATTGTCTCCAAGGAGACAATTCTAATGAAATGCCAAGACATGTTTTCATTTCGAAGCAAATGCTGTTTGTTGATGTGTAAACAGTAGTGCGATTTTATTTTACCCAATTACAATTTTGAAATACCCAATTGCTTCAGAAATGATGGAGTGACAATACTCAATTACTATCCTTATCTGGAACCCTGCCTGTTTCATAACTTGATAACAAATTTTTAGATAGAAATTCATGCAAAAGCTTTCTACTGTAATTTACAAGAGGTTGGGAGGGTATGTGTATGTTAATGCTAAACTCCTAAACAATTATTTTCTTAACCCATTGAAGTCTAAAGATACAATAACTTTTGTTGAAAAAAAATCATATGTTCTAGTTTATTTCTCAATAAATGCTGTTACCACTCATTTGAACCGTCTTGCAGAATGAGTGGTGACAACGTATACTTTCAAGAAGAAATGCAGAAAATAGGGATTTATTTTCGAAAATTTCATACTGCTTTAATGGTATCCCGTCTGCAATGGGATAATGGTGAATCTTACTGAGATTCTCACCTGAGGCCAAGTGATCCGGTGTATTAAGGGTGGCTGGCACCAGTAGCCTATTTCACCAACATTGCAAAGTATACTTTCCTAGCAAAGTATACTTTGAGGGAGAAATTTTCAATTTTGAGATAAATTTATTAATTTTTAGCCAGGTTTTTTGAAAAAAAATCCAGGCTATTGGATTGACGAAAGCCGGGCGGGCGGCGGGCGGGCGGCGTCCACAATCAATGTTAAGTTTTCGTGTTTGAGTCCATTTCTTTGTTACTGTACCACCTAGGACCACCAAACTTTCACAGCTTCATAATCAAGGGGTGCCCACCACATATCACTATCCAACATGTTACTTTTTGTTTAACTTGACCCATTTTTTCCGCGTAGTCGACTTAGCCATTTTCAATGTTAAGTTTTCGCGTTTACAATGTTAAGTTTTCGTGTTTAAGTCCATTTCTTTGGTACTGTACCACCTAGGACCACCAAACTTTCACAGCTTCATAACCAAGGGGTGCCTACCACATACAACTATCCAACATGTGACCATTTTTTTACCTTCACCTATTATTTCTACGTAATTGACTTAGCCATTTTCAACGTTAACTTTTTAACGTACGTCTGGTTAAAGTTTTTTGGTTTTAAAACTTTTTCATTATACTACATCTCTGCAACTGCTTCGCCCATTACCTTGAAACTTCACATGGTGTTTATCATCATCCATATTTTTCATTCTAACCCCCAACCGTGCGGCCCCCTGTGCCCAATGTCAAGTCAAATTAACTTTGAATTTTTTTGTTAAAGTTTTTTCGTGTACTATATCTCTGCAACTGCTTCACCCAATACCTTGATACTTCACATGGGTGTTTATCATCATTGTTGCACCAGCTGGCGAAAGCTGATCTGTGCCCAATTGTTCAAGTCATACTTTTATGAATTTTTTTGTAAAGGTCGGTTTACTATATCTCTGCCCACCTTGCTTCACATACTGATTTACCCAACTCACAAATTTTTTTGTGTCAATTTTCCCATTGTTTCGCACTGCTGCGGGAAAGCGCGATCCTGTTGACAAATGGTCAAGTTCCCAAATACTTGATGTATTAGTTCGTGTAACTAATATTCTCTGCACTGCGTTCACCCCAATACCTTGTTACTTCACATGTTGTAATCAAATCAATTGTTTTTTTTCGCACTGCTGCCGAGCGCGATCTGTTGCAATGTCCCAAGGTCATTTGGAACGCGTAGATATGGGTCTGCAAGTTCAACTCTTTGATTTATTTTTTTTCGTGTGTACTATATCTCTGCAACTGCTTCACATACCTTGATACTTCACATGTGTAAATACTTTTTTCGTGTCGCACTTCAAATGCTTGCGAGAAAGCGCGATCCTGTGCCCAATGTCAAGAGTCAAATTTACTTTGATGTTAAAGTTTTTTCGTGTATATATTCTCTGCAAAATGCTTCACCCAATCCTTGTACTTCACATGGGTTTGTTTATCATCATTGTCGCATCTGCTTGCGGAAGCGCGATCTGTGCCCATGTCTTAGTTTTCATTACTTTGAATTTTGTTTTGTTAATTTTTTCGTGTACTTTATATCTCTGCAACTGCTCACCCCAATACCTTGATACTTTCACATGGGTGTTTTATCATCTTGTTCGCACCTGCTTGCGGAAGCGCGTCCTGCCCAATGTGAAGGTCAAATTACTTTGAATTTTTTTGTTAAAGTTTTTTCGTGTACTATATCTCTGCAACTGCTTCACCCAAACGACTTGATACTTCACAGTGTGTTTATATCATTGTCGCACATGCTTGCGAGGAAAGCGCGATCCTGTGCCCTATGTCAAGTTCAAATTACTTTGAATTTTTTTGTTAAAGTTTTTTCGTGTACTATATCTCTGCAACTGCTTCACCCAATACCTTGATACTTCACATGGGTGTTTATCATCATTGTCGCACCTGCTTGTGGAAAGCGCGATATCGTCGGCATTTTGGCATACGTTCGTCCGTGTTTCCGGTTAAAGTTTTTTGGTTAAAGTTTTTCCATCTACTATATCTATTTTTTTAGTGTCCATGCCTCGCCCCAAGGCGCAACATGCAGGCCACGGCCATCTAGTCTACAAAAAGTGGGTATAATTATGTTATCCAAGTGTCTATGCTTGGAAAAAACCTGGCCTTCGTGGCTTTGCCTCGTTTCTTGTTATTATACTGAATTTATTACATTATCACAGCCATTTTGGCTGTGATAATGTAATAAATTTAGTATAATAATTCTGCATAGTTTTAATCATCAAATATGTGCAGTGGTTAGTTCTATATGAAATAATGCTTAACACTTAACACTTAGACCGCTATCTTATTTTTTTTGTCGTCTGCTGTTTATTTTCTATTTTCCATTTTTATCATCAAAAACATGCTTTAACAGCACTTTAGAATAATTTACAACATGCTTTGACAGCACTTCAGAATCATTTCCGTTGGGAATGATTCTGAAGTACTGTCAAACCATGCTTTTATTGAGATATAAGGCACGATATAAAAGCAACAGCAGACGACCATTGTTGTGAGTAGCGGTCTAAGGGTTAATGGATTAATTTAATATTTCAATACATCATAATTGTGGACAAATGCCACACATCCATGCATCAGTCCTTAATGTGACATGACCTTTTGACCTTCACAACTTTGAACCTTGTCACACATTGTTTTTACCAGAGTTTACATACGACTTGCACACATTTATCGTATGCTGCCCTTAATATGACATTGACCTTTTGACCTTCACAACTGTGCTTTAATATGAATACTTATCACTTTTGGTTAGTTAACTCCTTCAACAATTTCTCCAATCTGCCACCGGGGGCATTCGTGTGCCGACAGGCCACATTTTCTTGTTTTCCAGGCAATTCATATATACAATGGGGTTATGAAATATGTTACAAATCTATTAAAGTAGCCGAGGAATGTATAGTAGAGGTTATGGCAAGTGTGTAGATATGTTTTAGCAAATAATATACGGTAATTATTTTGTAACCATGGTAACTATAATATGTAACTTACAACAACAAACAGATGATTATTCAGTTTGTGACCATTGTAGCCGACAATTAGCCAACGTATCAGTGCAAATTGATAAGGGACATATGAGTGTGCTAGCTGATCAGGACTACATTGATCAAAGACTCGCAAACCTAAAAATTGGAAACTGTAATTGTACTGGTTATATGTCGCTGCTGATTTTGGTATAAGCCGCCTTCTTTATTATGTGCACTGAAATTTGCCTTTGTAAAGTGCATCATGATGTCTAGACTTGTTAAATACTGCGTATACATACCTTTAATGAGTAATATCTAGATTTGTTTATTAATAGATCACTGTCACTAAGTGAAGAAGATGTGCGATTTTTCATGAAAAATATTTACACAAACTCATATTTTCCATTAAATGATGTCGAAAGTTGACGAAACTTGCTCTGAATATTTTGTCAACTTTTGACATCATTTACAGAAAAGATCATAAATTTTGGAAATAATTTTCATGAGATATCGGACATCTTGTTAGGTATAAAATTACTTATCTTGTCTCATGCGTTAAGTGCACATGGATATACGATCGCCATTACGAGGCCTACATGGTGTGCATTCCGTGTTCGGTGAGGCTCCTGTGCCAGTGCTCCAAGACTCAGTGATGTTTACTGAAACTGGAATCCGTTATGTGTATGGGACACGCTTTTGGAATCCACGTAATGCACCTTCTATGTGATTGAGAAATGATCTAATTGTGATGGACTTCGTGATGTATTTTTGTGTGTTTACCAGTACACACATTTCTATGCAACCGGATATTTATTTAACCCTTTCACCCCTTAATAACGAATGGATTTTCTCATGTTAATTTTCCGACCAATCCAATTGTCACAAAATGATTAATTATTAATTAATTATTAATAAATATGAAAATTGCTTGCAAAAAGTGCAGATCCTGATGAGGCGGCACGTCACAAGCCGGCTCATCTGGATCTACACTGTTTGCAAACACCGCTTTAGAGGTCTGTAGTGTTGAAAGGGTTATGTTATATCCAGGCAACCACTTTTGAAATTCATATACTTCGTATCATCATCTTTCATATTTATATGCAAAGAGTTAACATTGTCCGTTGACATTGATGTATAATTTCCTTTCATGGAATTTCATAATACTTCATACACCAGGTGTATGATCAAGTGGCTACAACAACAACAAGTACTGAAACGTCCGGAAGCCCTCCGATTCAAAGTATGTATTCTTTTATTTTGTCCTTATTATGTAACAAGATTTTGATGAAATATGGCCCAAACTTCTGTTGTTTTTGCGAAGAATCGATTTCCGTGTCAATAAACACAAATTTCGCAAATACCATATACATGTAAGTATGTGGCAAACTCCCGGGACCACCAAATGCAGCTCATGAAGACACGTTTGCTGCACCATATTTCATCAAAATCCGTTGATTAAGGAAAATATCAAATAATACTTACTTTGGAGTGGGCGCGCTTTCAACACTTTCAGCCATTGTTGTTGTTGTTGTAACCATGTGATCATGCACCTTAGCACATGTAATCCTCTGATGGTTTGCTGTGTACCCCCCCCCACATGCACATGCACCTTTGAGGAATTTTATTTATTTGGAGGAATTATTATGAATAAAATGTAGATCAGTGTATTTGGAAATGCTTTTAGTAGCAGTGGATTATTAGTTTAACCCTTAGACCGCTACACACAACAATTGTCGTCTGCTGTTGCTTTTATATCTTGCCTTATTTCTCAATAAAAAACATGTTTTGACAGTACTTCAGAATCATTTCCAATGGAAATGATTCTGAAGCGCTGTCAAAGCATGTTGTAAAGTATTCTAAAGTGCTGTTAAAGTATGTTTTTGATGATAACAATGGAAAATAAACAACGGATGACAAATTAAGATAGCGGTGCAAGGGTTAACCCTTTGAACCCGAAAGCCCGCTATATCGGCTTATGCAAACAGTGCAGATCCAGATGAGCCGGCTCGTAACGTCTCATCAGGATCTGCACTGTTTGAAATTAATTTTCATATTTTTGAGAACAACAAATACCCCCTTTTTAGCGCGCCTTCCGAAGGAAGCTGTGCTTATGGCATACCCTCGGCGTCGTAGGCATCCGTCTGTCCGTCTGTCCATCCGTCTTCAAAAATTATAATGGCCTATATTGCTTGGATTTGCTTCATATTTCACACACGCATTGCTCCAAGGGTCCTCTACTGCGCTGTGGCAAATACACGTCCGTGCCGCCCCTTCTAAGCCGAGGGACAAGGTCACATACTTTGTGCATCTCGAAACCTTAACGCTCAGTCGCTCGGGTAAATAATGGCCTATATTTTCTGTTTCCTTGCTTGGATTTGCTTCATATTTCACACACACATTGCTCCAAGGGTCCTCTACTGCGCTGTGGCAAATCCACGTCCGTGCCGCCCCTTCTAAGCCCAGGGTCAAGGTCACATACTTTGTGCATCTCAAAACCTTAACGCTCAGTCGCTCGGGTAAATAATGGCCTATATTTTTCTGTTCCTGCTTGGATTTGCTTCATATTTCACACACGCATTGCTCCAAGGGTCCTCTACTGCGCTATGGCAAATCCACATCCGTGCCGCCCCTTCTAAGCCGAGGGACAAGGTCACATACTTTGTGCATCTCGAAACCTTAACGCTCGGTCGCTCGGGTAAATAATGGCCTATATTTTCTGTTTCCTTGCTTGGATTTGCTTCATATTTCACACACACATTGCTCCAAGGGTCCTCTACTGCGCTGTGGCAAATCCACGTCCGTGCCGCCCCTTCTAAGCCCAGGGTCAAGGTCACATACTTTGTGCATCTCAAAACCTTAACGCTCAGTCGCTCGGGTAAATAATGGCCTATATTTTCTGTTTCCTTGCTTGGATTTGCTTCATATTTCACACACGCATTGCTCCAAGGGTCCTCTACTGTGCTATGGCAAATCCACGTCCGTGCCGCCCCTTCTAAGCCCAGGGTCAAGGTCACATACTTTGTGCATCTCGAAACCTTAACGCTCGGACGCTCGGGTAAATAATGGCCTATATTTTCACGCATTGTTCCAAGGGTCCTCTACTGCGCTGTGGCAAATCCACGCTCAAATGTGCCCTCGATTCCTTTGCTGCCACCGGGCGCGCTTCGTTGTCCTCTGACAACTCTTGTTATAAATGGAATAGTCTGAAAATCATTTTGCGATGATTGGAATGGTCGGAAAATTAGCATATCACAGTCCATTCCAGTTCCTTTGGGTTGAAAGGGTTAATAGTAGTTTATTGCAAATGTTATCGGCATAGCTAAGATTACAAATGGCATACAATGAACTAAATAACCGGCAAATGGCTTAGGCTACGAGTATCATCAGTTTCAAGCCTCCCAATGATGTACATATGCATGCTGGGAAATTTGTGGGCTATTAATAGTTCAAAAATAGCAGATGACAATTCATGATATTTTCTTTTATTTCTCGTTATAAATGTCAGGAATATGTCTTGGAATTTCATTAGAATTGCGTCCAGAGGACGCGATTCTAATGAAATTTCAAGACATATTTGCAGAGAGAAATAAGAAACATACACGTAATTTGTTGGATGTTATTTACACCGCTAGCATGCAAAGAGTTAATGAAGTGTGCTTTGAATGTGGTAATACACAGAATCTACATTGTACAACCAATGCAGACACTTGGTGACAAGGGTGAAAGGAACTGTGTGCACAAATGATATCACCGCCTCCGTTAAGATATGACTCACATGACAACACCAATATGGCGGTTATTGCAGTGTGCAAATAGTGGATTATTAATTAAGATATACATTGTACAAAGAGTATTTAAATGCTGTTTGAAAAATTCTAGGTGAATTATCATCTTGTGATCACTCATGTGAACTGTCTCAAAGAGACAGTTCAAATGAGTAATTATAACATATTCTTATTTAAACATATTTTCACAGAAGTCTACTTTGGAACCCTCTAAACTGGCAATGAAGTGTATGACCACTCTAAAACATGTTTGTGGTTTGTGATCACGAACGGACATTAATTCAGCGTTTTCATTGATAGAAATAGGAAAATGAAAAAAAAATCATGAAATTTGTAGATTTTCTGTTATGTCTATAGAAATAAAAATGAAATTTTCCAAAACATAAAAATAATTACTGCAAATCAATGTTAGGCCATAAAAAAGTACTTTGTAGTTTCAGACACGAGGTTTGCAGAATGTGACACAGGAGGGAGGATTTTTTCAAGTCGCCAGATGCATATATGATCTATAAAGTTAATATAACGTGCAAAATCACCAAATTTTCGTCAGACTTGATTGGATTTTAACATATTTTGCATGGTAATGTTTTTTATTGATCATGTGGCGAATTGACAGTACAATTTTATATCTCCATAACGATAAAATGCTTGGACACGCAGGGATTATTCTGACGCGGCGATACCCGAGTACCAAAGTATTTTTTTTTATCCCGTCAACACAGTGCGTATGTGCCGTGAAACACGGTGCCGTGAAACATTTTTGATATCCAGTCAATACTATTTTTGCATTTTACAGCCATTTGTAGGTATTGACGGGATAAATAGAATAGTAGGTTAGTGCCGTGAATGGGAAAAAATATCTGGCGCGGCTCAGAAACGGGATGTGCTCGGCAGAGCCTCGCCCATCCCGTTTCCTCAGCGAGGTTTACTACATCATCAGCCCATATATAAATGGCATTAGGGGATCGTTGCCCAGATTCTGATAGGCCAGACGTCTAGACATTCCGGCAATAAACGTTGTTTCTCAGAAATATACAACAGTAAATTTGTGTTCCGGAAATGAGGTCCTCTGCATAATCAAATAAGTTTACGCCATTCTCGGAAGGAACGAATAATGCATCGGCTACTCTAGGCTTGAACCAGACCGCTCCTGTCAGACTCGGGGTATAATTATGTCATTCTCTCCTGTAGTTATTCCAAATGTGCAATCTATTATACATACATGTACAGAGGTGCCGCAGATGGGGCGGCAGGGGCGGCAGCCGCCGCCCCCTCCCACCCACCACCCCAATATTTTGGCAAAAAAAAATCAATAAAAAAAAATCTACAAAAATGTGTATGAGATACCTATTAAAGTTGTATATTAAATGCAGCAGAATGCAAGAAATGGCATCTAGAATTAAAAAATTCCCCCCCCCCCCCCCCAGACTCCCTACCACTCCTTCGCTTCGCTCGGGTCGACATTCGCCTCCCCAATATGTATTTGCTTTCGGCCCCCTGATGTAGTATAATACAATTGATTGACTAGGTTTTTAAACCAGTTCAACAGCAAGGTCATCATACTTATGGTAACCAGTTAAATGGGCTTGAAAGCAGGAAATGAACATAATGTACTAATTTAAAGTACATTGTAGACACAACATGATTATATTGATTGTAGTGAGGGAAAAATTAATTGGGTCTCTTTTGAATATATTGAGTGAGAGAATCTCTCACTTTCAGTTTTGATCCAGGGACCTGGGGCCCTTTTCACTAAACTTTGTAAGACTAAAATGTTCATAAGTGCAAATTTAGATCGTCTGGAAATTTCAATTGATGGATTTACATGTATTGAGCATAGGCTGCATATGCAGCCTATGCTCAATACATGTAAATCCATCAATTGAAATTTACAGACGATCCTAAATTTGCACTTACGAACATTTTAGTCGTACAAAGTTTAGTGAAACGGGCCCCAGAATAGTAGGATATCGTGGTTCAATGCTGGGAAGTATTTTGTAATTTCAGTGCTGAAAATTACATGCTCGCCCGATACAAATGCATTCCGGTCTGTATATATGACCTTGTTGTTGTACAGTGATAAAACCCCATTCAATCAATCGGTCTACAATTACAAATGTCCGGAGGATCCGTTCTATATGGCGGCCCTATATAACTATATATATATAGAGATAACATAGTTAATTGGGTAGACATCTAACAATCTTCCATTTTCCCCATTAATGATAGAGTTGCCAATCACTTCTAGCCCCTGTGGATTAATGACGTCTCGCCCATAGTCACGTGTCAACATTCTGTCTGACCTTCACGTTAGCTGGGTTTCGGTGTTTCCTGCGCAGAATTATCTAGATGTATAAATTTGTCTGGTTGCCATTGCACATCCGAAGTGGTTGGTTGAAGTTGTTGAGCCAGTTCATGCGGCATACCCATTCACAGGTATCTAAATTTACAACAAAATGTTTTCTAATTTTCTCATTTCTCACTCATTTGTTACCACTCATTTGAACCGTCTCGGTGAGACGGTTCAAATGAGTGGTCACAGCAGAAAAAAATGATTTCTAAGTATATATTTTTTCTGTAAATTTTCAGTTCTGATTTTGGGATTAAAGGTACATGCCCACTCAGTAGGCACAAAATGTAGGAATTAAATAATTGTATAATTGTGTCACTTATAATTACACCAGTTCTAAAAGTTACGAGTGCCCGCGATGTAGTAATAATCATGTAGTATATTTATTTTACTGATAGTGACTCTTGTGGTATCAGGCTATTTTCATATGCAAATAAGGCATGATATTTTTAGCTCACCTGAGCAAAGCTCATGTGAGCTATTGTTACCGCAATGTGTCCGCCGTCGTCCGTCGTCCATGAACATTTTCAAACGTCTTCTCCTCCGTAACCATTGGGCCTATAGTCACCAAACTTTATGCTCATGGTCCTTAGGTAGGGGGATTACAAAATTGTTAAAATGACGTCATTATGTAATCCAAGATGGCCGCCGTCTAAAAATAGCACAAATTCTTCAAAAATCTTCTCAAGAACCGCCAACCGGATTTCGACAAAACTTGGTAGGAATGATCGATGCAGAATGCTCTTTCAAAGTTGTTAAAATGGTGACCCCGTGGTCAAAAATGGGCGTGGCCTGTGGGGTCAAATTTTATTTTTGACCGAATATGGTCATGTCATATATCAAATTAAAGGTATCAACGAGGCGATCACTCTGGTGCATTTTTTGTCGTAATCGGATGTTTATGTCATCCAAGATGGCCGCCGAAATGTCAAAAGGTTGTTCTTTTATTAGAGATTTCAAAATTCTTCTTCACATGAACCGCTTGGCCCATGGTAGCCAAACTTAACAATTATGTCCCATGGGTGAAGCCTTTTCAGATTTGTTAAAATGGAGGTCATCGCTAATCCAAGATGGCCGCCATCTAAAAATAGCATAAATTGTTAAAAAATCTTCTTCTCCTGAACTGCTGTCCGGATTTAGACGAAACTTGGTAGGAATGATCGATGTACTATGCTCTTTCAAAGTTGTTAAAATGGTGACCCTGGGGTCAAAAACGCGCGTGGCCGGTGGGGTCAAATTTTATTTTTTACCGAATCTGGTCATGTTATATATCAAATTAAAGGTATCAACGAGGCATCACTCTGGTGCATTTATTGTCGAAATTGGATGGTTATGTCATCCAAGATGGCCACCGAAAGGTCAAAAGGTCATTCTTTTATCAGAGATTTCAAAATTCTTCTTCACATGAACCGCTTGGCCTATGGTAGCCAAACTTAAAAGTTATGGTCCATGGGTGAAGCCTTTTCAGATTTGTTAAAATGGAGGTCATTGCTAATCCAAGATGGCCACCGTCTACAAATAGCATAAATTCTTTAAATATCTTCTTCTCATGAACCGCTTGCACGGATTTCGACGAAACTTTGTAGGAATGATCGATGTACAATGCTCTTTCAAAGTTGTTAAAATGGTGACCCCGGGGTCAGAAATGGGCGTGGCCCGTGGGGTCAACTTGGGGTCAAATTTTATTTTTGACCGAATATGGTCATGTCTATATCAAATCGAATGTATCAAAGAGGCGATCGCTCTGGTACATTTTTTGTCGAAATTGGATGGTCATGTCATCCAAGATGGCCGCCGAAAAGTCAAAAGGTCATTCTTTTACTAGTGATTTCAAAAAAGTATTTTCACACAAACCGCTTGGCTCATGGTGGCCAAACTTCACAGTCATGGTCCATGGGTGAAGCCTTTTCAGATTTGTTGAAACGGAGGTCGTCGCTAATCCAAGATGGCCGATGTCTAAAAATAGCAGAAATTCTTAAAAAATCTTCTCACGAACCGCCAGCCAGATTTCGACGAAACTTGGTTAGGAATGATCGATGTAGAATTCTCTTTCAAAGGTGTTAAAATGGTGACCCCGAGGTCAAAAATGGGCGTGGCCCATGGGTTCAAATTTTATTTTTGACCGAATATGCTCATGTCATATATCAAATTGAAGGTATCGATGAGGCGATTGCTCTGATGCAATATTTGTCGGAATCGGATCATTATGTCATCCATGATCTCCGCCAAAAGGTCCATTTATTCGAGATTTTGAACGTCTTTTTCTCAGGAACCACCTGGCCGATGCTGGCCAAACTTCATAGTAAGTTAAGATCCTTGGGTGAAGCATTTTCAGATTTGGTAAAATGAGAGTCATCGCTTAAAACACATGAACTCAATGTCACATTCTCCTCTGGTGTTCATGGAGTCAGGTGAGCGAATAAGGGCCATCATGGCCCTCTTGTTTAATTAGTTTAGTGAAACGGCCCCCTGATACCCCACCCCCATCACAACAGGTAAAACGACCTTAGCTGTTTACAGGCCATTAAACACCATCAAATCTAACACACAATACATCTCATGCTGCAGATAAAACAAAAAGTTTAAGTGATAAAACTAATGTACTCCGGTAAATATCTATAATATTCATCAATCTTCTGTGGGTGGTTGGTCGGGCGAAAGCGATGGCGTAAAGTAACGGTAGGGGTTCCGCCTTATAGGAATCACGATTTGCCTGGTTTGACCCTCGGTATGTTTTTATCTTTGGCTCTTTTGTTACCTGGGAGTTATAAAAGTAGAAAGATTATTGCTGATCCTACTGCTTTTGGGAGGGGGCCAAGTGATTATGGTGTGGCATGGACCTGGCATCAGATCAGGATTATTCTGATTTCAGGGCTGAATATATAAAAAAAAATTGTAAATATTCTGTTCTGATTTTGGGATTTTCCCCCCATTTGTAGATGTAATATATGGGATTTAGTACTAAACACATTGACCCGGCCATAAATGACCTTAGCTGTTGATAGGCCGTTAAACCCCAACAAACAGACATCATCAGTCTTCAAATATGCTTCACTGACTGAATGGTCCAGTTTGGACAGATTTGTCTGTTTATAATGCTAACGAGCACATTTGGACCATTTTCCTCAGGGCATCTCACCTACATACATGTATATATTAAATTGTTATTTATTCCTAATGAATTCCAATCATATTTGTATAGAAACGTTCAAATACATGTAACAATCTTAGATTGATTGTTTATAGTACAAAATTTCAGTACTATGCATGTACAAACTCTATTTGTCACAGACAGCAGGAATTTTTTCAAAAACAATTTTCTATTCACTGTATCCCGGTACTTTCAGGTATACAACAAATCTGCCCTGTTATTAAATACAGCCATATATTTACTAATTAACACAACTAAATTGGAATTCACCATTTTCTCTATGAAAAGTGGTCATATTACATGGTCATTAATACATGTAATAACTATTATACCTATAGTATGTCAAATATGTATCCTCTGGCAGAGCTCCAGATAATCTGCGTATTTGCGTAAATACCCAATTAAAATTGCCAAAAAAAAACAATTGAAATAAAAACTAGCGAGTATCAAAAAGCAATAACAAATTTGTGGTACCTTTATCATGCTACAGAAAACAATAACCAGACCACAAATATAGCATATTTTTCTTATTTTCCATGAAAACACATCTTGGTATTTCATGAGACAATTCTAATGAAATACCAAGACATGTTTTCATTTCAAAGCAAACTATTAAATAATTGCTGTCTGTTGAAACAGTAGTGTGATTTTATTTTACCCAATTAAAATATTGAAATACCCAATTGCTTCAGATATGATGGCGTGACAATACTCAATTACTAATTCCTTATCTGGAGCCCTGCTCTGGATAAAGCAAGCCTTTATAAAGCCAGCGTCCTAAATCTAGGTTAATTAATCTTTCTTGACATACATTGTACATGAATCTATTATCAATCAGTGTCTTTTTTAAGAACATAGATATCTTGTATGTCATACATTTAGAACACTTATAAATCGGTTTCAATTAACCGGATGTAATACGTCATTCAAGCAATCAACCAATTGCTTGATTCTTCATGTGGGTGTGCGGCCTCTTCAAGATATGTGCTGATGGTGCAAATATGTTATCTGCGCAGAACAATTATGGTGGTCTTATACCCTGAATCCGCCAATAGATTTGTCTGGAAATGGAATTTAGTCCGTAGATTGACATACATTGACCCAGTTTCTGCGCTAAATGGGTTGGTTGTGATAGAATAATCTGTCATTTGAATAAGTGCCTAGACCCAGACAGTCTTTGCAGAAATCAATTGAGCGAGCCGGTGACAAGAGAGGAGTTAATACGTTTGCGACCAGCATAGTCCCTGATCAGCCTGCGCATCCGCGCTGTCTGATCAGGGCTGTCGGTGGTGGTCGGGCGAACGAGACGGCGTAAATTAACGGTAGTGGTTCCACCTAGGAATCACTATTTACCTGGTTTGGCCCTCCGGTACGTTTTTATCTTTGGCTCTTGTTACCTGGGAGTTGAATTGGGTTATTGCCCATTATAAAAGTAGTAAGATTAGTACTGATCCTACTGCTTTTGGGAGGGGCCAAGTGATTCTGGTGTGGCGAGGACCTGGCATCAGATCAGGATTATTCTGATTTCAGGGCTGAATATATAGTTTTGTTATTGTAAATATTCAGTTCTGATTTTGTGATTTTCGCCCCATTTGTAGATGTACTTGAAAATGTACATGTACTTGTACATGTAATATATGGGATTTAGTACTAAACTCATTGACCCGACCTTAAATGACCTTAGCTGTTGATAGGCCGTTAAACCCCAAGAAACAAACAAACAAAAACTGATCAGGGCTTATGCTTATGCGATTGCCACTGAAGTAGCGTTGCTGTTGTTAGTAAAATTATTAGATTATGATATGACCGTGTGTTCATGCAAGATGGTATTAGGGTCTACATATATTGAAATCGACATAACGTTCCTTTTCTTCGTCGGGGTCCCATTAGTGATCTAAGGAGTGATATAAAGGACCTTATCCCTTCTTATATCGGGCAAAAACAATATTGACAATTCCAAATTCGGTAAAGCCTGTCAAATGTTGGACAAAATTTCCCTAGATTTTATTGGCAATATTTGTAGTCATTTACATGAATTGTCTCAATAACTGTGTTGAGTGACAGTGACACATGTATAAGGTATATTATTACTTACGCTGGCCCTATTGCATTTTCTATCACTGATGAGTGTTGAGACAGGGAAGAAATTGTGTTACAATGGGACACTCAATTCATATACGGTTCATGCTAACCTGTGGCTCTTGTGTCAGCAGCTATGTTAGTATGTTGTTGTCGTTATGCCTACTAGTTAACCCTTTCAACACTGCAGACCTCTTTTAGTAGTGTTTTCAAACAGTGTAGATCCAGATGAGCCAGCTCCTACGAGCTGTCTCATCCAGATCTGCACATTTTGCATGTAATTGTCATATTTTTTAGAACAAAACTAGTCTGATAATCATTTTGTAACGAAATTAACATATCACAGTCCATTCCAGTTATTCAGGGTTGAAAGGATTAATAATGGTGAAGACTTTGAGGCCATTTGTGTCTGGTGTGTCTGTGCCCATTACCAGAGACAAATGGCTGGTCTGAGTGGCTTCAGGCTGCACATGTGGAAAATTGCATAGGTTCTCAATTTCTATATTTAGTTATATATAAGAGCATTCGTCTTCCCATATAAGAACTTTGATGCAGACAACTCGTCTGGCTTAAATTCTGCATCAGCAGGGCAAGACGTTCTGGCGGCCTTGTTCATATTGTCAGAGAATCGCTAGTTTAAATTTGTGCTCATGTTTCCTCAAATGTTTGGCTACAGGGACCTGTTTCTGTTTACAGACATGGCACTTAGATGGCAAGCAGATGGAGTGAAAGTTATAAACATTGCGCAAAAGTTGGACAATAACCGGATATCGGCACTCAGAGACCGAGAGGCGGAAGAATTCTCACAACTACAGAAAAGAAAATTAGAAATAGAACTCTCTAAAATGGAGGAGAGAAGAAACATGGAGGAACTCTCCAACATGGAGGAAGGAAAGTTACAAATAGATGAGGATGGTAACCGACCCAGTATTATCGAAGACGAGGAGAAATATCAGCTTCCAGACACACAGAGCCATGAGTTACACAGCAGTCCGGTGCACAGTCCGAGCGAGGCCGAGATGTACCATCGGGGGATGCCGGTTTCCATCTGCCTACCCGGGGACAAGTCACATGGTGGGCTCGTTGGCGAACCACAGGTCCAGCATCAGGTGCACGTCCACGAGATGAGCTCAACTGTTTCCTCTCCAGGTAAACATTTAACCCATTCACGTCTATGGATACAATACAATTATTGTTGTTCATCATAATTTATATTCATAAATACTTCGAGTTAATGAAATTTGAGTTAATGACAGTTATTATATAGGAAAACATGTACTTGGGGCCAGGAATTTGACTTTGAGTTATCAGTTGTTTGCCTTAACAGAGTTTGAAGTAATTAGTGTAGACTGTATATTGTTACCACTCATCTGAACCGTCTCGTCGAGACGGTTCAGATGAGTGGTAACAACATAAAGTTTTGAAAAGAAATGGCGGGGGTGGGGTGGGGAAATGTACAACTGTACAGTCTGTACTTGTATCCGACCTATAATGGTTCTCCCCCATGGAACTGGAATGGATTATTCCATGTTACTTTTCAGACTATGCGAACATTGCGATTGTGTGTTTTTTAAAAATATTAATCCTGACAATTCTGAATTTAAGTTTTGTCATCTGCTGTTTTTCTTAATTTCAATATTTTTCAATGAAAATATATTTTGACATGCACAAGCATAATTGAGATGATTTTCTTGTGCTGCCAAAACCACCTTTTATGAATTGGGCCAATACATGTATCTGACACCTGCAATTCTGATCAGGGTCGTCATGTTTGCCATTATGTCATTGTAACACGAATTAGTCCTCCCAATCTCCCAATAATTTGATAGTGTATAATTTGTAGCATCATGATGATTCTGCATATATTTTTACATTATCACACAGGTATGCAATGACAGTTATTTTGTATTTGACAAACAATATGTCTAGACTTCTTGGGTAACCCTTACAATGTGGGGGGGGGGGTGGTTGTTGTCTGCTGTTGTTTTATATTTTGTCTTCTTTCTCAATAAAGACATGGTTTGACAGCACTTTAGAATCATTTCCATTGAAAATTATTCTAAATTGTTGTCAAAGCATGCTTTTTGTGAGAGAAATATTGGAAAATAAAATATAAACAGAAGTGGTTAGTCAATAACATTTTCATTACTGCAGGAGCGAAATATGTATTTTGACATGTTTGTTCGATGCCATTAATATGTCTGTGTTTGAGACATAGCACATAATTATAAACATATACTAGTATGTATATAATGGTAATGGGTCTACTCAACACATTCTAACACATTTATAGCGGATCTCAAACTCATTTCCATTTGAAATGAGATTTATGAAACGAATTGCGCATAATTGATCAATTGCCGAGTGAGACGGTTTCATAAATCTCATATCAAATGGAAATGAGTTTCTTTTCATCACTTGACTTCATCCTCGCAAGAGCAGAAAACTTAGTAGATACCCAATACATTTCGGTGAACAGATGCCATTTGCGCATCTGGGGCCCGTTTCACTAAACTTCTTAAGACTAAAATGTTCGTAAGTGCAAATTTAAGATCGTCTGTAAATTTAAATTTATGGATTTACATTTATTGAGCATAGGCTGCATAAATCTCCACAGAGAAAAATAGTTTTAATACTAGCAGTAAAACTACATGTATTATAAATATGCCATATAATATCACATTTATGAAATGGGTTGCAACATGGAACTACAGTCGAACCTCCCCGAACGGCCACCTCTCTACAACAACACCCTCTCTATAACAGCCGCTATTTTATATCCCAAATGGATGATTTCAAGGTGTATGATCACGTGGTTTCCGAACCCGATTTTCCGACGTGACGTAATCTGTGACGTCATTTTTACAATAGATTTTCATTAAAATCTTCCTAACAAACGGGACAGATTTTGATGATATGTAGCGCACCAAATACGATGGCATATGTGTTTTATGGGTGCTCTGAAAGTTCTTTACAATAACTTAATTTCACAAAGAATCGATTACCGTTTATTTCTTACATTCACATGCTTTTTATTTACATTTACGGTAACCGATTCTTCGTCAAAATGACATAATTATGAGATTAAAGCCGCCTATGCTATAATTTAAAGCCGCCTATACAATAAACGGCAATGTGTACCGCATTTGCTGCGTTATATTTCATAATAATATGTCATTCCATTAGCAATGTTATTAAAGGAACCACTGTAAACACATCTAAAAAACATGACGTCATGCCGTTCGAAAACCACATGATCCCCCACCTTGGATTTCCTCTGTATCTAACCCTTAGACTGCGAGCACGGAAATTGTCATCTGCTGTTGCTTTTGCCTTCTTTCTCAATAAAAACATGTTTTGACAGCATTTTAGAATCATTTCCATTCTAAAATGTTGCCAAAGCCAGAGGTCTCCGTAAAATTGAGAGTAGTCAGCTTTTTTGAAAAAGTAGCCAGCTATGCGTGGCTTAGTCGCCGTAGGCGAGGAAGGGGAGGGTACGGGAGGGGTAGCCCCTTCCCGTTCTATTCAATTTTGTGGCATCTAGTGAGTTTTATGGTGCATATATTTGTAGTTGTTTAAGACTATTTCTGCATATATTGTTGCAAAAATGTTAAAATGTGTTCATAGCAGGACTAATCTGAAGTTGTTTTTTTCGGGGAGCATATTGTTGCCGCTTTGTCCGTCCGTCTGGCGTCGGCGTCACACTTCGGTTAAGGTTTTTAGTCAAGTCCATATCATCAATATTATTAGGGCTAGAGCCACCAAACTTGCACACATTGATCTGATCGCCTTGCAGTGTACATCAATAACCACTAAAATCTGTGACCCTCATGTGACCTTGACCCACTTTTCCTCTTAAACTACTTACTTTTTTCCCATCCAGCAACATGGGGTCGGGGTGGGGGTACGAATGAAAAAAAAAGAAGAAAATTTTGACCAGAGAAGGTGGGATAAAATGTGTTTTTGTTATTTTTTCCAGCAACATGTGGTCGGGGGGTGGGGTGGGGGGAGGGTACGAGTGAAAATAAATTAACAGAGCAAGAGCATAGCAATAACCCAATTCAACTCCCAGGTAACTAAAGAGCCAATTTACGTTAATTTACGCCATCTCATTCGCCCGACCACCACCCACCCGTGTATTGTAAAAAAAAATCACTTTTTTTTTTCTTTTACGACATTCTGAATTGTAGCCGGCGCTAACTGAGCGAGTAGTCGGCTAAATCGAGAGCTCTGCAAAGCATGTTTTTAATGAGAATTATCAAAAAAGAAATAAACAGCGGACGACCAAATTTAATTCAGCATTAACCTCCCTACAACAGCCACCTCTCTATAACAGCCACTTTGCGTCTTCCCATGGGTGGCTGTTTTAGAGAGGTTGCACTGTACAAGGTTTTCATGTGATAAATAATTCAATACACGTGCATGTGCATTGTTTGGTTTGGTCCAATGCTGTTCCACATTTGAAAATCAATGTCCAACAAATGTCAACCGTATGTTTCTGCCAACAACACGTCAAGTGAGTTTGATTACAACCTGGTCATGCATGTGAATTAGATTTCCCGCTTTTCATCAACTGATCTTGTTACAGCTACTGTGGTAGTCTGGTTCAATTATCTGGCATCCAGTAATTATGTAACACCATTGGGTGCTTGGTTGCGAGCATGTGAAGGGTAAATTTAACGATGGGTTTCATCCTTACCGGAATCACGATATTCCTTGTTTGGCCCTCGTGTACATTTTTGGCTTTCTGTAGCCCATTTCATCAACATTGCAAAGTATACTTTAGTAGCAAAGTATACTTTGAGGGAGAAATTTTCAATTTTATGATAAATTTATTAATTTTTATTATACTGAATTTATTACATTATCACAGCCATTATGGCTGTGATAATGTAATAAATTCAGTATAATAATTCTGCATACTTTTAATCATGAAATACATGCATTTGTTAGTTCTATATGAAATACAATGTAATGCATTTCAGGAAAAATAAATGATTACTCCCTGAAAGTATACTTTGCTAGTAAAGTATACTTTGCAATGTTGGTGAAATAGGCTACTGGTATGTGAGAATGGAATCCGGTTAGTAGTACTGATCTTATTATTTTTAGGGAGTGGGGCTAAGTGACTCTGGTGTGGTGTGGACCTGGCACCAGGTCGGGTTAATCTAATTTCAGGGCTGAATATAATTATTTTTTTCCTGTAGATATTCAATTATGATTTTGTGATTTTCCCACCATCACAACAGGTGTTAACACGGCCTACAATAATAACCTTAGCTGTTGACAGGTCGTTAAACATCGATCATTAAATAAATATGTAAGTACTATGTTAGCATCGGTGCAGTGAAGTGCACAGTTTGCTATTCACAGGGGTGGGAATTTTTGGGATATATCCTGAAATCAGGAGTTGAGGTTCCTGATAATTGTAGAAAAATGTTTCAACATGGGAAGCACACTTTGATGCACTTTGCATGCAAAAATATGTTTATTTCAACATTTTCAGGATTTGGAATTTGGAACTCCCACCTCTGTATTCATTTCCAAATGCCATAATAACAGTTAATCAGAAGTGCAGAAGTCAATTTAGCTTGGGCTACTATAGTAGGTTACGATAGTGGAGGGGGCATTAAGGGTGTTACCCTTGTCCGTCTGTCCCGTCCGTCCTTCCGTCCGTCCTTCCGTCCGCATCCGTCACCAACCTTGTCGTAAAACTTTTAAACCGAAAATTGGTATGTAGCTTCATTATGATGAGTATATGAGCAAAGTTTATTTTGATTTTTTATTTGATTATCTCCCCCTTTTCGACTTAGAATTTGGCAATTTTGCCTTGTAACTCGTATTACTGTTAAACCGTACTAGCTACAGACCTGAAGCTTGGTATGTAGCTTACTTATGATGAGTAGATGCGCAAAGTCTATTTCGATTTTTGATTCGACCCCCTGGTCATGGATTATCTCCCCCTTTTTGACTTAGAATTTTGCAATTTTGTCTTGTAACTAATGTACAACTTTTAAACTGGAATAGCTACAAATCTGAAACTTGGTATGTAGATTCCTTATGAGGAGTGGATGCACAAAGTTTATTTCGATTTTTTATTTGACCCCTGGGTCATGGACTATCTCCCCCTTTTCTACTTATAATTTTGCAATTTTGTCTTGTAACTCGTAAAACCTTTAAACTGTCATAGCTACAGACCTGAAACTTGGTATGTAGCTTCCTTATAATGAGTAGATGTTTATTTTTATTTTTGATTCAACCCCTGTGTCATGGATTATCTCCCCTTTGGACTTGGAATTTTGACTCGTTTACTATCAAAGCAATATGTGGGGTATCCGTGTTCTATGAACACATTGTCTATTATTTTTACAAAACACATGATTTCTGATTAATGGAATAGTTCAATTATAAGTCTACATGGAACAGTCCATACTGGTTGCTCAGGGGTGAAAGGGTTCATTTACGCCTATTGAGAAGAAATAACTCAGCGGTCACAATTCTGTAGCCTATTTCACCCATTGCAAAGTATACTTATCTAGCAAAGTATACTTTGAGGGAGAAATTTTCAATTTTATGATAAATTTATTAATTTTTATTAATATACTGAATTTATTACATTTATAGCATTAATATACGAATTTATGACTTATCACACCATTAGGCTGATAATGTAATACAGGCCATTTTATTAATATACTGAATTTATTACATTATCACAGCCATTATGGCTGTGATAATGTAATAAATTCAGTATAATAATTCTGCATACTTTTAATCATCAAATATATGAAGTTGTTAGTTTTATATGAAATAATGCATTTCAGGAAAAATAAATGATTACTCCCTCAAAGTATACTTTGCCTGAAAAGTATACTTTACAATGTTGGTGAAATCGGGTACTGGTGATGACCGCGTCTGTGTCATAGGAGTCAACAATTTTGGATGTACATATAAGCCTGAATGTTGCATATCTAGTCATGTGTTAGTCAGATCTTTACCAAAACCTTCAGTGGTTTCATCACATTGATGGCTGTGTCATTCCTGAGATATTGACCTACTTTTTCATGGGTGAGAAACTCCCCAGCGATCGTCGGGTTGTAGTAGACTTCACTAAGCCCTGCATTGTGATGTATCATGTATTGATGCACTGGCCTGGCTGGCTTAGGTCTGTTAATTCCGGATGTACATCGGCATAGAGCTGACTGGAGATTGCGCACTCTTTAATTAGCTTGCCTGGAATTTAATTGGATGGGATCAGCGATGTTGCTTTATCCTCCATGCAAATCAATTTTTAGTACACTTTTAGTACATTTGTACTTTTTTTGGGAAAAACAGATTTTCATTAGATCTAGATGATATCCTGTGTAGATAGTTGCTCAAATCCTATTGTGACAATATGGCATATTGTATGTACCCCACAACCCGGGATGTAGGGGTGGACATACTGAATGTTGTCCTTCCTGGCCCGATAGTTAACTCTTTTACCAGTATCTAAAATGGACTCTTCCTTATTTATTTTCACACAATTCCAGCGATTGGACAACCAGTGCAGTATAGTATATACATGTAATTATATTACATAATAATTATAATATTATTTGGTTGAAAAAATTATTATTTTGATTATTTCTCCATAAAAGTTTTTGTTGTTTAACACCACTCATTTAAACTGTCTCATCGTGACTGTTCAACAGGGTGCCCACGGTCAGGGAAAAGTCAGGGAAAAAATTATTTTTTTCAAGGTCAGGGAATTGTCAGGGAATTTTGAAATTGGTCAGGGAATTTTAAAATTTCTGAAAAGTCAGGGAAAAGTCAGGGAATTTTAGAATTTCAGGCCGAGAACCGATGAAAACTATGATAATGGCTAGGGCAGTTTCTTCCAGTTTGGCTATTACAATAGTTATTTCTAAATAATCATAATGAAAACGTTTCTTTAAAGCATTGTATGTTTTAAACTATTTTCATCAGAAGAAACTGAAAGGGACTGGCGCCCCTTGCCTCCTTAGCTGTTTCTCTTTCAGAAATGGACGATGTTAGTAGCGTACATGTATTTCAGTCACTGCAGAAAATATTAGGAGCATTTACTTTCAACTTTTTTTTTTATGGGGACGAGCTGTATGACGTCTGTTTCAATGAAAGTGGAAAGCGAAAAGCTGAAGGGGAGGAGGAGGCCAACATATTTTTTATTCTAATATATTTGTGTAATCATGAGTACTGGGAACCCGATTCTGAGAATGCAGGAAATGGCGTTTCACACCACTTGGATTTCAAAAATTTGCACATTTTTTTAGGACAAAACATGCAGCAATAAAACAATTACCAACATTTGCAGGTGTGCATTACACATGTTATTCTCCAACCAATCAATTTGTTGGAGCCGTGCCACAATCTCAATAGATTTTTAATCTCGTACATTTTGGATATTTTTGTCAAGATTGGGAAATATAGAAACCGTGTTGAAATTATGCATACAGAAACAGGAAAAATGAGAGTAATAGAATGTGCTCAACCTTTGCTGAGAATGCAGGAAATGGCGTTTCACACCACTTGGATTTAAAAAAAATTTGGGGTGGGGTGGGGTGGGGGGGCATGCCCCCGGACACCCCTAGCGCGATCGGGCCTTTCGGGCCCTCAACATTGGCTAAAATTTGTCAGGGAAAAATAATTTGGGTCAGGGGAAAGTCAGGGAAAAGTCAGGGAATTTTAGTTTTCCTAAAGTGTGGACACCCTGTTCAATTGGGTGCCGTGGTAACAACATATACTTTTGCGGAGAAATAAAGAAATTAGGATATTTTTTTCTCAAATTTTCTGTTACTACTGTTATTGTATTGCTCATGTAATGAATTAACTCTTTCAACACCACAGGCATGTATAGCGGTATTGCATGGCAAAACGTGTAGATCCAGATGAGCCGGCTCGTGACCAGCCATCTCATCACGATCTGCACCTTTTGCAAGTAATTTTCATATTTTTGAGGGAAAAAAACACCCATTTTTATGCCACCAGGTTTCGAAGAAACGGGTGGCATATAGTGTTTGGACCGTCCGTCTGTCCGTCTGTCCGGGCACACATTAGGGTACTTATGTGGCTAGCCCCACAGGGTTATGGACTTGGTAAAGGATATGGTTGGTTACATTAATCACCTAAAAAATCCTTTTATGTGGCTAAAAATCGTTTTATGTGGCTAATATTTAACATGTGATAAGCCACATAAGTATAGTACTGTAAGAACATCCTGTCTGTCCGTCCGTCCGTCCGTCCGTCCTCCGTACGTCCGTCCGGGCAAACATCCGTCCGTCCGTCACACTTTTCGGTTAACCACTTTGTCACAGTTTCTCAAATATGCTGCAGGTGGCATCCGCGTTCGACAGATGCATTTCTTGTTCATAAATGGACTACCGGTAGTCTGAAAATCATTCATAAATGGACTACCGGTAGTCTGAAAATCATTTTGTGACGGTTGGATTGGTTGCCAAATTAACAAATCAAAATCCATTTCAGTTACTTAGGGGTGAAAGGGTTAATTACAAGACTGGGAGAACAACTCGAATCTTGTTCTTGAGGAGGCGGACACACAAATAGTTCCTTATTGATCACATCTCATTCTAAATGGCTAAATGCATCTCTTACTAATGTAAGCCTACATATAATCTCCTTAAAAAATACTACTTGTGACTATAATTTATTCAACATGGATTTTTGCAGTGTAATGACTGGTTGTGTTCGAAATCTTTATACGCTAGTGTAATAAATTTATACCTAATTGATGTAAATTATTATTTAATAAAATATGTTTATACCAAATATATATGGCATGTACATGAGACCGCTGCAGAAAACACATATAGTGATCGTGGGTGGTGGTCGGGCGAACGAGACGGCGTAAATTAACGGTAGTGGTTCCTCCTTATAGGAATGACTATTTGCCTGGTTTGGCCCTCCGGTACGTTTTTATCTTTGGCTCTTTTGTTACCTGGGAGTTGAATTGGGTTATTGCCCATTATAAAAGTAAAGATTATTATTGATCCTACTGCTTTTGGGAGGGGCCAAGTGATTCTGGTATGGCGAGGACCTGGCATCAGATCAGGATTATTCTGATTTCAGGGCCGAATATATAGTTTTGTTATTGTAAATATTCAATTCTGATTTTGTGATTTTCCCCCCATTTCTACATGTACTTGAAAATGTACATGTACAGGTAATATATGGGATTTAGTACTAAACCCATTGACCCGGCCTTAAATGACCTTAGCTGTTGATAGGCCGTTAAACCCCAACAAACAAACAAACATAAAGTGATCAGTACGCTTCAATGTATGGTTCTTTGCTTATGCCATAAATATAATCTAACATTTGTAATATTACAAAATTAAATTTGTTGATTGATTTCATTAGAAATGTGTCATAGGCTTCTTTGTTATGAAATAAATAATACCGTTCGGGGGCCCGTTTCACTAAACTTTGTACGACTAAAATGTTTGTAAGTGAAAAATTATGATGGTCTGTAAATTTCAGATTAACAATGTTTTCTTGTAAACAATTATTGGATTTACATTTATTGAGCATAGGCTGCATATGCCGCCTATGCTCAATAAATGTAAATCCATGAATTGAAATTTTCAGACGATCATAAATTTGCACTTACAAACATTGTAATCGTACGAAGTTTAGTGAAACGGCCCCCAATTCTCTACAGACACCGTTGTTCAAGTATATACAAATTTATGTCTTTCGATGTCTTCCGATGTCTGTGGAGGATTGAGTGTATGTATAAATGGCAGACATCTATTCCTGGCAGTATCTGTGACATGCAATACACAAGTAGGTCAAATGTCATTGTGACATTGTAGCCACGTTATTTACAGCTTGCACATCGTATTCTTCGTTTCGTCCCGTTTCAATCTGCTATACCATGTTGTCCACGAATACTGAGCAAACTTCTTCAAGGATCTTCTGGGCTGGTCTAAGATGCTCCCATGATGTACAGATTCAAATAGCACAATTCTTAACCCTTATACCGTTACTCACAACAATTGTCGTCTGCTGTTGCTTTTATATCTTGCCTTATTTCTCAATAAAAACATGGTTTGACAGCACTTCAGAATCATTTCCAATGGAAATGATTCTGAAGTGCTGTCAAAGCATGTTGTAAATTATTCTAAAGTGCTGTCGAAGCATGTTTTTGATGATAAAAATGGAAAATAGAAAATGAACAGCAGACGACAAAACAATAAGATAGCGGTCTAAGGGTTAAATGGAGACATTAATTTCATTTGTTTCATGACTGATCTCCATCCAATATCTTAACTCTTAGTATAAGGAGAAACAAAAATTGTCGTCTGGTGTTGTTTCTTATTTTGCCTTCTTTATCAATAAAAATATAGTTTGACAGCACTTTACTCATTTCCATTGGAAATGATTCTAGAGTTCTGTCAAACCATGTGTTTGATGAGAAATATGCGAAATAAAAACTAAACAGCAGGCGACAAAATTTAATTCAGCATTTTAAGGGTTAGAAGTACATTTGGTGTATCCAGGAGATAATTTATCATTTCTACAATTGTCACCATTTTTTTTGCAGTTTTAGAATCATAATCATTACAGTGTCAAACTTATCTGAACAATATCTGAGATAATAACGCTATTAAATCATCACTACTATAGAACTAGAAATGTGGCTGTGACTGGATGAATGGGGCTTATGAGTTTTGTAACCAGTGTAGATCCAGATCAGCCTGTGCATCCGTACAGTCTGATCAGGATCCGCACTGTTCACCATTCTGTCAATAAAACACCTGCCATGCTTCTAACAATCAATAATCAGGCTACACGAGTGTGTTATTTGATCAAGATCTACACGGATCATGGTCACATTTAATTTTTAGCTTGACTATTCGAAGAATAGTTAGAGCTTATGTAGTCACCCGGGCGTCGGCGTCACCGTCACGTCACGCCTTGGTTAAGGTTTTTAGTCAAGCTTGTAGATGGAATACTCCGGCCCTACACCCACCATTACTTGGACAACCCGTCAGTACGCTTGGTTAAGGTTTTTTAGTCAAGCTTGTAGATGATCCTGCCACACCATACTGACAACTTATCTCCTAGTGAGTACATCAACAACCCCTGACATATATTTGACCTTGACCTACATTTAACCTTGAATTACTTAGTTAATTCCCCTTGGTTAAGGTTTTTAGTCAACCTTGGTTAAGGTTTTTAGTCACGCTTGTACATGGAATACTATTGTGCATACAGACCCATACTTGGACAACTTTTTCTCATAGGGATGTACATCAATAACCCCTGATCTATATTTGACCTTGACCTACATTTCCTCTTGAATTACTTACTTAATTCCCCTTGGTTAAGTTTTTTAGTCAAGCTTGTAGATGGAATACTCCTGGCCCTACACCAACCATACTTGGACAACTTCATCTCCTAGTGATGTACATCAACAACCCCTGACCTATATTTCACATTGACCTATATTTAACCTTGAATTACTTAGTTAATTCCCCTTGGTTAAGGTTTTTAGTCAACCTTGGTTAAGGTTTTTAGTCAACCTTGTACATGGAATACTATTGTGAATACAGGCACCATACTTGGAAAACCTTTTCTCATAGGGATGTACATCAATAACCCCTGATCTATATTTGACCTTGACCTACATTTCCTCTTGAATTACTTAGTTAATTCCCCTTGGTTAAGGTTTTTAGTCAAGCTTGTATATGGAATACTCCTGTGCCTACAGCAACCCTACTTGGAAAACTTCATCTCCTAGTGATGTACATCAATAACCCCTCACCTATATCTGACATTGACCTACATTTAACCTTGAATTACTTACTTAATTTCTCTTGGTTAAGGTGTTTAGTCAACCTTGCTTAAGGTTTTTATGCAGGCCGCGGCTACCTTGTTTGTCAAGCTATGTGTACATCGACAACCCTCGTAGTCGAGCTATGCTGTTCTCCTACAGCTCTTGTTTTTCCAGTCACAGCCACAAATAGTGAAACAGCAGTGGACAACCTTTTCAACACCACAGGCCTGTATAGTGGTATTGGCAAAAAGTGTAGATCCAGATGAACCGGCTCGTGACGAGCCGTCTCATCAGGATCTGCACTTTTTGCAATTAATTTTCATACTTTTGAGAACAAAAACACCCTCTTTTCATAAATGGACTAGTCTGAAAATCATTTTGTAACAATTGGATTGCTTTCAAAATTAACATATCAAAATGCATTCCAGTTAACCAGGGGTGAAAGGGTTATTTAATTAGTTCCACCTTCGATCAGTTGACAGTAACCATTCATCACCAGATGTATGATCTTCATCACCAGATGTATGATGAGATCATTAGCAAGTTTGTCTCCGAACATTCCATTCGCAGTATTTGTCACGCCACGTTTTATTAAACTATGTTGTTATGATAAATATAGACGTGTGATGAGGTTATTACCTCTGGTTCATTGGGTATGTTGCAGGACAGATAAATGTAGCTAATTGCGGTATAACCAGTCCGAATACTGATACATTGTACTTCAAATGGTCTTGGAGTTCAAGCAATTTTAGTCTCAGCATTACAAGCGTGCCTAATGTGTCTAATGTGCACGGTTATACATACCGTAACAATTTTAACCCTTAGACCGCTATCTTATTTTTTTGGTCGTCTGCCGTTTATTTTCTATTTTCCATTTTTATCATCAAAAGCATGCTTTGACAGCACTTTAGAACAATTTACAACATGCTTTGACAGCACTTCAGAATCATTTCCAACTGAAGTGCTGTCAAACCATGTTTTTATTGAGAAATAATTCAAGATATAAAAGCAACAGCAGACGACAATTGTTGTGAGTAGCGGTCTAAGGGTTAAATATTGGGACACAATTTATTCTAGAAAACGCATAAATATCTGGTTTCCCACAACTAGGAGTGTCGCATTGTTTATGCAGTAACAATATATTTGGATACAATTTAGGGAAGCCCCTTTTGTATAGGGTTTCATCCAGAAAAAGGTATCCAAATATTTAGAGCTATTATAATACTTTTCACATGATTATGAAATAGATTGCTTGATTCATTGATTGATCTTAAATCAGATAAAGTACAAAGTATATTGTGTATATACCCCTGCATGTTCAAGAGGGTATTGTGTACATAAAATTCTAATCAAAGTACTGAAAGTACTGAAACTAGGTTAGCTCCACAAGATTACTAACGGGTATTATTTATTGTCGCGCCTGCTTTAGCAGAGGCGCGACTATAGTCGGCGTCGTCGTCAGCGTCGTCCGTTTTTTTTGTAAGGCAAATGTTTTGAAGTTATTGTTTTTTCACAACACGGTCAAATGCCTCGGCAGGCCCAATACCGCTTCCGTGGCGTAATTTTTGTTTTATATAATGATGTTTAATGGCGTGTCATCAGCTAAAGTCAATTTAGGTTGGTTAACAGGGTCAAATCCCATATTTCATGGGCATGGATAGAAGGAAAATCCCAAAATCAGAACAGAAGGAAAATCCCAAAATCAGAACAGAATATTTAAATAAAAAACAGATACAGTCAGTATACATGGTGTCGCACACTTTACATATATTTTGATAATTATTTTAGACACGTATACAAATAAAGTTTGCCTTTATTTTTGACAGATATGTCACTCAACACCGGAAATATGTGTGTCACATGTCAGACAGTTCATGTGAGCTCAGGGACCATGTTGTTGTACTACATGAATCAATTTAAAAACACATGGAAGTGTACATGGCTTCTCACTTCCGATCTAACTTATATAATCTAACAATTAAAATTGATGTTCACCATTAATCCATTATATTTTTATGCCCCCGCTACCGAAAGGTACGGGTACGGGGGCATATAGTGTTACCAGCGTCCGTCCGTACGTCCGTCCGTACGTCCCGATATTATATTCTTTAGTAACTTCTACATGGCTTCACATATTATGTCAATATTTATACACATGATACATATGAACATCCCTTACACACTCCACCCCCCAGTACTTCGACCTTGACCTTTGGCCTTGACCTTTTCCACTTTAAATGTTTGCTTGGCACTTTGGGACAAATCTACGTGCACGTTTCTCAATCCTACACTAACTTCTCAATACTTTTGCCAATCGCTTAAATATTTATACACATGATACATATGAATATGCCCTACACACTCCACCACCCAGTACTTCGACCTTCACCTTTGACCTTCACCTTTTCTACTTTAAATGTTTACTGACCACTTTGGGACAAATCTACGTGCACGTTTCTCAATCCTACAATAACTTCTCAATACTTTTGCCAATCCCTTAAATATTTATACACATTATACATATGAACATGCCCTACACACTCCACCACCCAGTACTTCGACCTTCACCTTTGACCTTCACCTTTTCTACTTTAAATGTTTACTTACCACTTTGGGACAAATCTATGTGCACGTTTCTCAATCCTACAATAACTTCTCAATACTTTTGCCAATCCCTTAAATATTTATACACATGATACATATGAACATGCCCTACACATTCCACCACCCAGTACTTTGGCCTTGACCTTTGACCTTCACCTTTTCTACTTTAAATGTTTACTTACTACTTTGGGACAAATCTACGTGCACGTTTCTCAATCCTACAATAACTTCTCAATACTTTTGTCAATCCCTTAAATATTTATACACATGATACATATGAACATGCCCTACACACTCCACCACCCAGTACTTCGACCTTCACCTTTGACCTTCACCTTTTCTACTTTAAATGTTTACTTAGCACTTTGGCACAAATCTACGTGCACGTTTCTCAATCCTACAATAACTTCTCAATACTTTTGCCAATCGCTTAAATATTTATACACATGATACATACGAACATGCCCTACACACTCCACCACCCAATACTTCGACCTTGACCTTTGACCTTCACCTTTTTATGCCCCCGCAGCCGAATGGTGAGTGGGACATATAGTGTTACCGGCGTCCGTCCGTACTCGGGTAAATGGCTTGTTATCAAATAACACAGCGGGGGCATTCGTGTGCCGATAGGCCACATTTCTAGTTTCAAATATTGATAATAAAGACATATTAACTAAATATTTATTAAGCCACCCACAATGGTGATGTCTGGCACCCAGCTACATCAACAAATTCCAATTACTATTCAAACATTTCACTGTGTATGAAAAACAACAAATATTATTGACTAAACACCCACACCATTGCACTCACTGACGATAATAAACTGACATTACTCTCCTGGCGGACAGCGCGATAAAGTCGGCACCTTGGCGTACGTACGTATGTACATGCGTCCAGGTTTAAGTTTTTTATTAAAGTTTGCGGTATACTATCAAAGCCTGAGCGGGCGTGACATGCGGGCCGGGGTCATCTAGTTAATTCTCGCACTGGTATACGCAATAACTCAAGTTCTACTTGACGGATCATAGCCAAATTCGGAAAACATGTTTATCACGGCAAGATGAAGAGCCCTATTCATTTTCCAAATTTTCCGATGACTTATCTCCCCTGGGAGGCCATTTTAAGCTCGCCTGCATGAAGTGCAGAAGAGCTTATTATATATGGCATATCCCCGGCGGCGTCGGCGTCCACAAACTTAACTTAACTTAAATTTTGTATAACTTCTGTTTTCAGGGAGCGCATTGATATTTCATACATGCATTCATTTTAATATGCTACATAATGCTATAGCAAACCCACGACCCACCTTCCACCACTGACCCCAATGTCAAGGTCCACCGCACACCCCTTAACCCAAGGTCAAGTTATATAATATTCATGTTTTTATACAACTGTGCCAAGTTTGAGTGAAGGCTGCCAACAGGCGAGCTATGTTGTCTTCTGACAACTCTTGTTAATTTTCATACTCTGTATCAATTGTCCATGCAATAAGTTCTACTTGCCGGAAATTTGGTACTCGTGTTTATATTGGGACAACAAGTAATTTTCGTTTTCTGTATCCTTGTCTGCACACTAACTAGAGTTCTACTTGACAGATTATAACCAAATTCAGTACACATGTTTATCAATGTCAAGAGGAAGAACCCTTTTCAGTGAGTTATCTCTCCTTGTCGACTGGCCATGCCTCGACGGGCGTTTATTGTGACCTTAGGTACTCTTGTTAACTACACGACAAGCTGTGTGGTTTCCCATGTGCAGTATCCAGTATATAGTACAATTTATGTAACCAACTTCTGTATGCTGGCTGCACTTGCCCTGGTGCACTAGAGAGCCATATTGGGAAAGCAGCCTGAAAAGATCAGACAATATTATTGATCAGTTTTGATAGCTGCAGGAGAAAATTGCCCACTCTTATGGCAGGTATGCTCTATTCTTGACGTATATAGCTGTATGTGGGTAGGCAGGGAATCACATGAGAAAATGAAAAGTTGCAAATCTTTTAAGCCTTTCAACCCTAAATAACTGGAATGGATTTTGATATGTTCTTACTACGCGGACGAAAATTGTCGTCTGCTGTTTTTCATCTTTGCCTTAATTCTTAACAAAGAACTTGTTTTGGCAGCACATGAGAATCGTCTCCCGTGGATTCTCATGCGCTGCAAAAACAGGTTTTTAACGAGAAATATTGAAAATAAAACATTTCCAACAGACGATAAAAATTAATTCAGCGTAATAAGGGTTAAAGGTACATGCACACTCAGTAGGCACAAAATGTTCTTTATATCAGAGACATCATCTGAGACATTTCCTGGCAAAATAAACATTCATTCACCATTTCCCCACATATAGATTGGCAGTATTATACATTTTATATCAGATGTAAATTTCCACACTGATATCAGGGGCGATAACCGTGTTCCCTTAAAATGTTAACGGAAATTACTATTTATTCTCTGTATTTATATTTTGATGTGCAATGATCATACTTTATAATCTGTTGAAAATACTATTTTTTCAGGTGACACATTTAATTTGTATAAATAATTAAAAAATACTATTTATTCTCTGTATTTATATTTTGATGTGCAATGATCATACTTTATAATCTGTTGAAAATACTATTTTTTCAGGTGACACATTTAATTTGTATAAATAATTAAAAAATATCATGCCTCATTTGCATATGAAAATAGCCTGATACCACCGCGCGTCACTATCAGTGAAATAAATATTACGAAATAATTATATCTGTATAGCGGGCACTCGTAAGATTTAGAACTGGTGGAATAATGACACAAGTTTTCACTTATTTAATTCCTATAAAGAACATTTTGTGCCTACTGAGTGGGCATGTACATGACGTACCTTTAATTTTACAACCAATCCAATCATCACAAAATGATTTTAACCCTTTCCCTGTTTTGCGATATTTCGACTCTTCCAAATCGAAAACATCTGAATAAAAGAATCAAATGCTGGGTCAAATGATGGTTAAATTATCTGATAGAGTAGAAAACATTGTGGGAAAAGGAGAAATTGCTTGTTACAAGCAATTTCTCCTTTTCCCACAATGTTTTCTAAAGACATCTTCTGCAGAGGCGTGAAAAGTCATTTCTATCAGGGAAAGGGTTAATACTAGTCCATCTATGAAAAGGGTGTGTCTTTGCTCTAAAAAATATGAAAAAGTGCAGATCCTGATTAGCACAAGCTATACCACTATAGAGGCCTGTGTTAAAGGGTTAAGAAGTGAATTCTGACAACTCTTGTTTCAGGACATTTCAGACTTTATGAATGTTGGTCACATGCCTGGCCAACACCTAATGGCCTATATTAATGAAACTTTGTCTGAAGTTCTGCTTTTGATACTTGTCACAACACACCCCCCATCAATGTCCACAACTTACTTACTACCGGTACTACTGTCTGTTGCATGTTTTTCTGCTGACGAACATTTTACTATTAAACACATTATATATTTAAATGTAAGTACTTTTTCATCAATAACAAAAAAGTCGCCCTCCCCCAAAAAAATGATTTGATGAAATTCTATCAAATATTGATTTTATTGCAAAAAAAGAGATTTTCCTATACCGGTAGATGGGAATTTAACTTGGGGCAAAAAGGAAATGGAGACTCACATGAGGGTCGAAAAACAACAAAAAATTAAAATTGACTCCAAAACCTGGCGAGATAGTTTGGAAATGAAAATAAGAAAATAAAAGTTAGATTTTGAAAATCGGTCAACAAATTAAAAAAATATTTTACAAATCTAATTTTAGAGCCCTCATGTTTTTTTTCGCAGATATTTTGCAATTGATGATAACTAATTTAATTTCATTTATATTATATATATTAATCTAATGTCTCTAATGGAAACTTCTTCAATATTGGTATAGAATGACCATTTCAAAACAAAAAATAATTATACATGTATTTTGAAATTTTCCTTACTGATATGACATTGTCCTTTTTTAGTCATAAAAATATCTTGACCTACATTTCCTCTTGAATTACTTAGTTAATTCCCCTTAGTTAAGGTTTTTAGTCAACCTTGGTTAAGGTTTTTAGTCAAGCTTTCTACATGGAATACTATTGTGCATACAGACACCATACTTGGACAACCTTTTCTCATAGCGATGTACATCAATAACCGCTGATCTATATTTAACCTTGACCTACATTTCCTCTTGAATTACTTAGTTAATTCCCCTTGGTTAAGGTTTTTAGTCAAGCTTGTATATGGAATAATACTGGCCCTACACCCACCATACTTGGACAACTTCATCTCCTAGTGATGTACATCAACAACCCCTGATATATATTTGACCTTGACCTATATTTCCTCTTCAATTTTAGTCCACCTTGGTTAAGGTTTTTACTCAAGCTTGTACATGGAATACTATTGTGCATGCAGACACCATACTTGGACAACCTTTTCTCATAGGGATGTACATCAATAACCCCTGATCTATATTTGACCTTCACCTACATTTCCTCTTCAATTACTTAGTTAATTCTCTTTGGTTAAGGTTTTTAGTCAACCTTGTAGATGGAATACTCCTGGCCCTACACCAACCATACTTGGACAATTGGTTAAGGTTTTTAGTCAACCTTGGTTAAGGTTTTTAGTCAAGCTTGTATATGGAATACTATTGTGCATACAGACACCATACTTGGATAACTTTTTCTCATAGGGATGTACATCAATAACCCCTGACCTATATTTTACCTTCACCTACATTTAACCTTGAATTACTTGGTTAATGTTTATAGTCAAGCTTGTATATGGAATACTCCTGGGCCTACATCAACCATACTTGGACAACTTCATCTCCTAGTGATGTACATCAATAATCCCTGACCTATATTTGACCTTGACCTACTTTTATCCTTGGATTACTTAGTTATTTCACCTTGGTTAAGATTTTTAGTCAAGCTTGTATATGGAATACTCCTGGGCCTACAGCAACCATACTTGGAAAACTTCCATCTCCTAGTGATGTACATCAATAACCCCTGACCTATATCTGTCATTGACCTACATTTAACCTTGAATTACTTACTTAATTTCCCTTGGTTAAGTTTTTTAGTCAACCTTGGTTAAGGTTTTTATGCAGGCCGCAGCCACCTTGTTTGTCAAGCTATGTGTACATCGACAACCCTCGTAGTCGAGCTATGCTGTTCTCCTACAGCTCTTGTTTACTTTCACAAGGTCATTGAAACATTTTGTGTCAAAACATTTATAACCGTATCTTTCTCTTTTTTATGCTTTTCTTTTTTACGTTTATGCAAGGGAACATATCCAAGATGTATGATCACGTGGTACAATGTGGTAACAACAACAACAAGTACTGAAACTTCCAGAATCCATCTGATTCAAAGTACGTATTCTTTTATATTGTCCTTATTATGTAACAGATTTTGATGAAATATGGCACATTAAACTTCTGTCGTTTTTGCAAAAAAAGACATAAGTCTGTGACGAACTCCATGGACCACCAAATGCAGCTCTTGAAGACTCGTTTGCTGCGCCATATTTCATCAAAATCTGTTAAATATTAAGGAAAATATCAAATAATACTTACTTTGGAGTGGGCGACGTTGTTGTTGTTGTAACCGCGTGATCATTCACCTTGATTTCCATGTTTTACAAACAAACAGTCTACCGTAATAACGCTAAATATGACACAATTTGCTTTGGGAAAATAGGGGTTTCCCAAAACAAATTTTATCCAAAGACATTATTGTTATTAACCCTTTCCCTGATAGAGACGTTTCACGCCTCTGCAGAAGATGTCTTTAGAAAACATTATGGGAAAAGGAGAAATTGCTTGTAACAAGCAATTTCTCCTTTTCTCACAATGTTTTCTACTCTATCAGATAATTTAACCATCACTTGACCCAGCATTTGATTCTTTTATTCAGATGTTTTCGATTTGGAAGAGTGGAAATATCGCAAAACAGGGAAAGGGTTAAACCAGTACTGCCATACTAAGTTACTAACCCTAAATATTAGCACGCTCACTGTTGTATATAGGGGCAACAAATATTTTGTATTCGTTTCCCCACATAAATGGTGTCCAAATATTTCGGGTTTGCTATTACAATAGTCAGGGATTTATTGTCTAGAGGATTTTAAAGTCACCTACAATTTTTATGTTTTGTGAACTACTTACAAATTATAATCAGCCGATATTGTCTATCTACGGAACCCTGGACGCGGCATATGAACAATTAAAGCCTATGTTGTGCGTATCACATAATTGACAAATGAAAATGGACTATGGATGGAAAATATATCTCATTGGATAGTTATGTGATTTTGTACCGAAGAACAGTGGGAGATCTCGTGAAAAATATTTACAGAATTTACGATATTTTCCGTAAATAACGTCGACAGTTGACGAAAGCTTCATAGCAAATGCGGAATACAATTCCGCATTTGCTGTGAAAATTTCGTCATCTTCTGACATCATTTACAAAAAACAAATCAGTTTCTGTAAATATATTTCATGATAAATCAATCTCACATGTTCTTAGGTACAATATCACATGGAGTGTCTCATATATGTCATGCCATGCTTTGTCTTGTGGACACGATACTATGTCGTAAGCACCGGATATGATTTTCTTTCCCTATGTCACCTCCATGCTTCCTTAGTTTTCCCACGTCTGAGCGAGAACACAGAATTTCCAACGAAGTTTAAAATAACTTGTCTAGACGAACGATGCACACTGTGTTTGCACATGAACTTCATACCAGAAAACAGCTTTTATAATCTATCGAGGAGCTTGCTGTCTACATTGATCGCCATGCAAGTCACAAAATAAACTCTTTGTATCTGTGTATTCCGACAATTTACATTAACCCTTAGACCGCTACTCACAACAATTGTCGTCTGCTTTTACTTTTATATCTTGCCTTATTTCTCAATAAAAGCATGGTTTGACAGCACTTCAGAATAATTTCCAATGGAAATGATTCTGAAGTGCTGTCAAAGCATGTTGTAAATTATTCTAAAGCACTGTCAAAGCATGTTTTTGATGATAAAGATGGAAAATAGAACATGAACAGCAGAAGACAAAAAAAATATGATAGCGATGTAAGGGTTAATTATGGATTATGGTAGAATACACATGCTACACATGTCAATTGTCGTCTGCTGTTGCTTTATATTTTTCCTTATTTTCTCAATAAAAACATGGTTTGACAGCACTTAAGAATCATTTCCAAAGGAAATGATTCTAAAGTGCTGTCAAAGCATGTTTTTGATGAGAAAAATGGACAGTAGAAAATAAACAGCAGACGATAATTAATACAGCATTGTAAGGGTTAACTGTGGGGGGCTTATGCTAAGGTTTATACTGGGCGTAATTGTGAAGTTGTTGAGTATTCCGCACCATACACACACTGCACATTATTCTGGATTGCATGTTTGCACCAAAACACAGATTGGACAAAATGCAAATCAGTTCAGTGAACTGTGTATAGAACAAAATATGCTGAACAATATACTCGCTGCACAGCAACAATTGACTGGGAAATATTTCTATAACACACAAATGCATGTGTGGCCTTGAACAGGAATGTGACCGCGAATGCCTGAACAAGAGCTATTTAGAGCATGCTGAACAAGATTTTGATCACATTTTCGAAACACAAACAAGACTTTTGGTAAATTCTCTCAGAGCTCCAGTTAAGGCCCATAATTTGGAGGTAAATTTCTTATTTCTTCATCAAAAATGGCAAGTTGGGAGTGCTTTAGAATCATCTCAATGAGACGATTCTAAAGGACTCCCAACTTGCCATTTTTGATGCAGAAATAAACAAATTTCACCCCAAGTTGGTAAAATTACGCACCTTAACTGGAGCTCTGTTCTCTATACGTTTGATGATCTTCCATTCGGTGACTAATCTGCTTCTATATGGATTTACATTTATTGAGCATAGGCTGCATATGCAGCCTATGCTCAATAAATGTAAATCTATCTACCGACTTTCCATTTGGTTGTATATATGAGCCAACTCATTTGCGGTAACCTAACCCTTTTAACTCTAAATAACTGGATGAATTTTGATATGTTAATTTTCTGACCAATCCAATTGTCACAAAATGATTTTCAGACTGGTATACTTATGAAATGGCAGTGTTTTTTTCTCTCTGAAAATATGAAAATTACTGGCAAAAAGTGCAGATCATCATGCACATGGTTTGGATCTACATGGATTGCAAACACCACTATATATAGAGGTCTTTAGTATTGAAAGGGTTATAACTGTTACAGAATTAAATTAATAATTTCGACCAAGGCCAAGCATTGTAAAGAGATACTTTCAAGAAGAAATTGAGAGTCGCGCCTAACGGACCAAGCGACTAAAGAACCAAGTAACCAAGTAAGTAACCAAGTAACCATCCCATGTGCCTGAAATATCAGGTAGGTTGGTACATGTAGGTAGGTATAATGTAGTGAAAATGTTTTATTCACAAATTGATGCCATTTGTAAATGGTTGATATTGTATTATTTTTGTTTGTCCAAAAGTTAAGCGGCCCTAGCTCACATATCAGCCAGCGTCGGCGCGATTTTTCTATTCGCAGTTGTCGCCGGGGAATTATAATAGAGCCCGTGGATGAATCGGGTGAATTTCATGTCTGCGATGTGTGCCCTCAGATATTAGATGGGGCCCGTGCGGTGCCCTTTGAACATTGGATTGCAGTGGAGACAGTGCGCCCGCCAGGGCGTCAGCCAGGGCGTTAGCCGGACGCCGCTAGTTAATCTGGCGGGTGCTAGCTGATCAAAGAACAGATCGATAGGCGGCTGGGCGACTGGGGATTGATGTCGGGTTTCCCCCCCGGCGACCGCGCCTCGAGTATATATAGATGTGTTGTATAAATCTTCAGGCAGCCGCCAAATCACCGGCAGGCCGCCGGGGCTTGCCACGACCTAAAATCGTGCTTGGAAAATCACAGATTTGGGAGTCAGGTTTTCACACCCGCGGGCTTCGGGCAATCCCTAAAAATCGCAGCTGAGCCCGTAGAAATCGGGCGGCGTCCGGCCGGACACCTCGCGAAAATGCCCTTTTTTACCTGTTTTAGGGAGTCGCTTGGGTGCCGCGACCGATATGTGAGGGCCGCTTTACACAATTCAAGGCCAAACAAATATGTCCAATTACAACTTGAATATTCTCTGATACATAAGATTGAAAAAAAAAAGAATTTATTAAATATAACATTTTTGGTTAGTAAACATTCAATGTTTCATTTTTTGGGGTTGCTTGAAAATAAAAATGTTTGGGATATAGAGTAGAAGCACACTAAACCGGACAGCCTGGAGTTTGCAGCTATAATGTGTGCACAACATAGCATTTGTTTCTCATTTGTCACATCCACGCTTCCATAGATGATGAGCAATATTGTCTGATTACAATTTGGATTGTATGAAAAAGATTAATACAAAATTAATCTTTTCTGATGAATGGAATAGTCTGAAACTTAACTTAGAAGACTCCATTCCAGTTATTTAGAGGTGAACTAGTTAACCAAGGCCACCAAATTGCCAACAACTTGCGGAATACTGCAGACAGTAGGTAGCAGAAACATGTGAAATCACGTCACAAAATGTTGATTTTTACATTGCAGCGTAGACATATCTGAGCCTGACCAATTTCTGGATATTCTTTTTATAATATAGTATTGTATTGTGAATAGTGAGTGGACTGTGCTGATTGTGGACATTGTAGACCTATAAACCAGTAGACACTGCCGGCTGACACAAAGATAGATCATAGTGGCTGTTGTGTATTCGTGGTTATCAGAATTGTGCACGTTTATGACAACATGATCGGATGCACATAGACTGAATGCAGTTCAAGGTCGTAATTGTGCAACTGCAGACAGAGCGATAAATTACACTGCACAGCTTGTGCATTTATTATCTTTCTATACGTATGATTGCTTGTGCACTTTACAAAATAAAACTTTTTATTCTGCACAGTATGTTTTAGTAAATTCATTTGGGTCATTCTCGAAACATGTTCATGAGTGTAAATAATGAACGTAATGTGACGAGAAATTCTTTCTGCGAAAACAAATATTGTGCAACAGGACTCCAGATAAGGAATTAGTAATTGAGTATTTTCACTCCATCATATCTGAAGCAATTGGGTATTTCAATATTTTAATTGGGTAAAATAAAATCACATCACTGTTTACACATCAACAGACAGCAATCATTGAATACTTTGCTTCGAAATGAAAACATGTCTTGGCATTTCATTAGAATTGTCTTCTTGGAGACAATTCTAATGAAATATGAAGATGTGTTTTCCTGGAAAATAAGAACAATATGCTATATTTGTGGTCTGTTTATTGTTTTCTGCAGCATGATAAAGGTACCACAAATGTTGTATTGATTTTTGATACTCGCTACTTCTGATTTCAAATTGGGTTTTTGGCAATTTTAATTGGGCAATTAAATAATGAACATAATGTGACGAGAAATTCTTTATGCGAAAACAAATATTGTGTAACAGGGCTCCAGATAAGGAATTAGTAATTGAGTATTTTCACTCCATCATATCTGAAGCAATTGGGTATTTCAATATTTTAATTGGGTAAAATAAAATCACACTACTGTTTACACATCAACAGACAGCAATTATTGAATTGTTTGCTTCAAAATGAAAACATATCTTGGCATTTCATTAGAATTGTCTCCTTGGAGACAATTCTAATGAAATACCGAGACATGTTTTCATGGAAAATAAGAAAAATATGTTATATTTGTGGTATGTTTATTGTTTTCTGCAGCATGATAAAGGTACCACAAAATATGTATTGCTTTTTGAATCTCGCTACCTCTGATTTCAATTGGGTTTTTGGCAATTTTAATTGGGTATTTAAGCAAATGCGCAACTTATCTGGAGCGCTGGTTCTGTGACCCTGGCTCTGGTATTACCATATATTTTCCTTAAAAAAAACAACAGTAAGGACTGGCAGAAAATGCCGAAATCGGAATTGTGTCAGTTTTCAAACTCCATTTATGGAAATTATGATTTTTAACATCAATATCAATGAAATTTGGCGATACAAAGTTTATGCCAGAGCTGGGCACATAAGAATTTTCCATGAGGAAAATGGAGTATCCTTATAATGGCAGTAAAATTCATTGACATCCATCAGTTCTTCATGAAATAATTATTCATATTATTTCAAGGACTTCACATTGATATCTAGTAAAAACCCTTTAATTTAACCCTTACAGTGCTGAATTAAATATTGCCGTCTGTTTAATGTTTAATTTGCATGTTTATCAACAAAAACATAGTTTGGCTGCACTTTTGAATCATTTCCAATATTGAAATTGTTTGTATTGAGGAAACAGACAAAATATAGAACAATAGCAGACAACAATTTTCGTTTCCCGCATTCTAAGGGTTTAAGTGGTGAATGTACATCACTGAATGATCTGGATCATGGTATGCACTGTCATACATGTGTGTGACACTGGTGAAATTGCCATTTGTGACCAGCGAAGACGCAGATCAGCCAGTGTATGATGTCTACACATATTTTTATCAGGTAACCTGCCCTGATAACATATTGTTATATCAGGCATTTACCTGATACAAACATCTAGGTTACAACAAAGTGAAAACTGACGTTCCATTGGTCGGATGACATCCTGTGACGTTACCGAATGAGCTCAGTGTAATGACGCAACATAAACAAGAGCGTGTTCGATCTGTCCATAGATATAGAGAATAGTAGGCTAGTGCTGTGAATAGGAAAATAATCTGGCAAGGCTCAGGAAACGGGATGGGCGAGGCTCTGCCGAGCACATCCCGTTTCCGTGCCACGCCAGATATTTCTTCCCATTCACGGCACTAACCTACTATTCTATTTATCTCGCCAACACCTACAAATGGCTGTAAAATGCAAAAATTGTATTGACTGGTTATCAAAAATGTTTCACGGCACCGTGTTTCACGGCACATACGCACTTTGTTGACGGGATAAAACAACTGTAGTCATTTTCAAGCATAAAACGTTACCAGATAAATAGAAAAGCCTCGGAATTCCTACGTGCTTCCTAGCTTTGCCTGATAAACTTGATATCAAAAGACACTAGCCTGGTATTCTCGATATATTTCACATACATGGCAACATGGGGGCATATATATTTGTAACTCATGTAGCCCTAGATCAGCAAACATCTCACACAATTGTATCAAGTCAGGTGACTAGATATGTGACTGACTGGAGAAATGGGGCATAAAACCCTATGTGACCATTTCAGACCCTGAGTACTATGTTGTATCTGCGCAGCCTGATCAGGGTCTGCAATGTTTTCCATTCAGTCAGTGAAACTCCTTTTATGTCACTATATAACAGGCAATATACATGTAGATCAGGGGCCCGTTTCACTAAACTTCTTACGACTAAAATGTTCGTAAGTGCAAATTTAAGATTGTCTGTAAATTTCAATTTATGGATTTAAATTTATTGAGCATAGGCTGCATATACAGCCTATGCTCAATAAATGTAAATCCAATAATTATTTACAAGAAAACAATGTTAATGTGAAATTTACATCATAATTTTGCACTTACGAACATTTTAGTCGTACAAAGTTTAGTGAAACGGCCCCAGGACCACATATGAGACACGCCATGCGATTTTGTACCTAAGAATCATATTTACAGAAACTGTGATCTTTTCTGTAAATGATGTCGAAATATGACAACATTTACTTAGCAAATGCGGAATGATATTCCACATTTGCTAGGTAAATTTCGTCATCTTTCGACATATGACGGAAAATATCATGAATTTTATAAATACCTTTCATGAGATATATCATGCATGTTCTTTGGTACAAAATAACATGGCGTGTCTCATATGTGACTATGACAAAAGGGGGTTTATTTAGTGGTTGGCCAGTGTAGGTACTGAACAGCTCTCACACTCGTGCAATGCTGTACGGATCTGAATATATACTGGATAACGACTTTGGCAATTGTTCCTATATTCAATAGTAAACCATGTACAATATATGCCCTGATGAGACTACATCAGACGTGCTGGCTGATCTTGTTGCTTGTCACAAACTTCACAAGCCACAGTTCGGTCATGTAAATAAAACATTCTGACCATGTACTTGAATCAACTATTAAAAATCTAAAAAAAAAGAGTTTGATTGGCTGAGGTTGAGCTTTGATGGTATCATAAATGTACTTGATGCTACTTACACGTGGCGTCGCACACACGCGGATTACAATTAAGTACAAGTGCAAGTGCAAGGTCGGCGCGTTATCGATCATGAGGCATTTTGCATGTTCACGCTTACACGTGTAAACATGAATGTTGTCCGTGGTTCTCAATCTCAGCTAGACTGTCAGGGCGTACACATTGAATAGGTCCGTGGTATTAGGGGACTAAAATCAGGGAGTTAGCCTCCTTATTCCACTGACTCCTTCAATTGGTTGCAAACTTCTGATCTGCAATTTGGTGATTATTAAAAATTGGCATGTCTAATTCCTGTCTCTAGGAAAATCATTTGTTTGTCGAATTCTTGGGGGCAGGAGCAACGTTTTCCTTCAGAGCAGATAGGACGTGCATATAGATGTCTAATATCCATATCCCAACCTCCCTACACCCCCAACCTCTTAAGCATTGTTTAAATATCTAATTCCCCTTGTTGACTTGGGCTCCTGCCAGTGAGGGGATTTGTGTTTAATTGACACATTTCTAGTTTACTACAAAAACAATTGTATAATATTTTAATTGATATCTATCAGTCATGTACATATATATACAGTTGTATGTACATGAGTACTACTACAGATGGACAACGATCGGTGAGGTGTGACCAAATGTGTAATGTTGGACGATTCCGAAAAAGAGGGGTGCGGATAGAAAATAAATGGTAAAAACTGGCTCTAAGACATCTATCTTTTTCTTTGACGTACAAAATTGATTTATAGTTTGAATAAGAAAAGAATTATTTTTTTTTTGAATGACTGCCAAATTAACGGTTAACGTCACGCATGTCCGTGTATAGTATCTCCCCCTAAACTTGGACTCGCCCGTCCCGTGGCGACCTTTGAACATTCAGGCTTTGTTGTCAATCTTTTTTTTTATAGTCATATATAGGCGATTGATTTGACAAAAACAAATATAAATATGTAATAATTCCAGCACAAAAATATTTACACAATTCCCTAACATTTGATTGGCCAGTAGCAAGTCTCTGTCCAAAATTTATATCCCAGTAAACTCCCACACCGAACTACTTTCCGTAACCGTGAGGCGCAGTTAAAATAATTCTTAAGAAAACGGAAAATAAACACATTTTCTTGATGAATTTATTTCAAATGCTGGAATTATAAGGAATGAATGGCTTTTTTGTGGAATTTATCAGGGATATAAACTTGGAAAAGTTGCGGGAATACTGGACGAGGCCTTAAAAAAATTACAATTTTGGAAAAAAAATAAAAAAAGAAACCAAAATCTTTTTCGAAAATTGTAATTTTTTATCGCTTCGTCCAGTATTCCCGTGACTTTTCCAAGTTTATACCCCGATAAATTCCACAAAAAGGCCATTCATTCCTATATTGTATCCAGCGTAGACCTAGATCTTGCCGGCGCACCCTTGTATTCTCAGTACCATAAATGAGGAACAGTCAAGAGCCTGAACAGAATTATTACAGAATTATTCTGTTCAGGCTCTTGACTGTTCCTCATTTAAGGTAGATAAAGAATACATATGTGGATTAGTACTATATCATGCTACAGGGGTGTCAAGTCTGATTAGGCTCTACACTGAATGATCACCAATGACATAATGAGTTTCGATTGTGTACGTACGCCTGTATAAAATGATGTGACTGTATAGTTTGTGCGTATATGTGGGCCAGACATCTAGGATTGGTCGGCCACATTAGTGATTCACCACAGCCTACGTAAAATGTTAACATTATGGTGATATGCAGGTGCTGCACCAATTGCTGCAAAGTGCATTCATGAAATACCTATAGACACTGAAACTTAAGCATGGGGTTATTTGGGCCTGGGTGATAAAGGGGACCCAATGATACGAGCAATTGTCGCCCATGATCAGCCCGCATAATCCACACACAGTTCAATGTATATATGGTTCTCCAATTTGTTAATCCTACCCAGGGCTCCAGATAAGTTTGTATCTAAAGAGTATTGTACCCCCATATTTTAAATTCAATGCATATTTTACTTTTACAACTGTATTATTGATTTTCTTCCTTATTAAATATGGAACAAATGATAAACAATAAAACAAATTTAAAAATTCACTTATTTGAGCTGCAAAAAGCAAATATTGATTGCTTATGCAGCTGAACTAAGTAAATTTTCAACTTTATTGCAATATTTTCACTATTTAATTTGAAAATCAATGCGTATTTTCACATTGCTGTGAGTATTTTGTACTCCCACTTTTGATAATCAATGTGGATTCTGCTAAAATAAGTGCGTAAAATACGCCAATGCGCACCTTATCTGGAGATCTGCTACCAACCCATAAAGTCAACGTTTGCAAACACTGTAGATTCTGATGAGTGACTGGTTACAAATATAAGGGGTGGGAAACCCGATCCTTTGTACAAATTTTCTACTGTCGACCTCATTTGTTATTCTATCTCATTAATTTATTGGGGTGGGGTACCCAGTGGACAATATTAGGTTATCTGTCCATCTATCTGTATGTACTTTCAGAGTTATCTTCCTTTGACACAGCAGAGATGGTTTAGATACTTGTCTGGACCATAAGCTGTATATCACATTGGCTGCACTCACTTTACATATGTGTACATCACGACCTAATGGCGTGTTAATAGTGTCCCAAGATGAGCAACTCTGGATTTTGTACTTTTGATGTTATATCCCTTTGATGCAATCTTCACCTTGTATTATTTGTATCATGTATAAAATTGTCATATTTGCATACAAGTCGGGGGGGGGGGGGGGTGATACAATGGACTGAACATCGTTTGCATCCGCTGAAGATACTTCTTGTCTGGAGCTTAACTCTAAAACCCTTTGGAATATTTTCATGAAAATTCACACAAGCATAGACCACGACCCAACTGTGTGTCACGTGTAAAAATTATAACTCCTGTCTCATTAATTTTCGAGTTGTCTCCCTTTGTTTTTTTACTCGCTGACTTTGTGTGTGGAACATAACTCAAATACCCTTTGGAATATTTTCATGAAACTTTACTCATGCATAGACCACGACCAAAAGGTGTATTGCATGCAAGGATGATTACTCTCACATTACTAACATACAAGTTTTCTCCCTCTATTTTTGTGTTGACTGCGTGTAGACGGAGAGGGGGATACACATGTGCTTGTGGACAAGTGTCAATTTCTAGTTCTATAGCCCGCCCATGCAGCACCTGTGCTTAAGGTCAATGTCAAATGACTTAGAAATTTGTTTTACATTTTTTGAGAGGTACATCCTACATCTACGGTGCACACAGAGGGGACATGGATTTTTTACTTTCGCGTGCACATGCAATAGGATTTGCGTGCGCATGCAATAGGATTTGCGTGCGCACACGATAGGATTTGCGTGCGCACGCGATAGGATTTGCGTGCGCACGCGATAGGATTTGCGTGCGCACGCGATAGGATTTGCGTGCACACTCGATAGGTTTTGCGTGTGCACACGATAGGGTTTTAGGTTTTGCGTGCGCACTCGATAGCTTTTGCGTGCGCACACGATAGGGTTTTGCTTGCGCACGCGATAGGTTTTGCGTGTGCACGCGATAGGTAGGTTTTGCGTGAATTATATCGCGTGCACACACACAACCTATCACGTGCGCACGCAAAACCCTATCGCGTGTGCACGCAAAAGCTATCGTGTGCACGCAAAAGATAGCTTTTGCGTGCGCACACAAAACCTATCGCGTGCGCACACAAAACCCTATCGTGTGCGCACACAAAACCTATTGCGTGCGCACGCGAAAGTAAAAAATATTTCCGTGTCCCCTCTGTGCCACCGTATACATCAGTGTTACTTGTTTTTTTTTTATACATGAATTATTACAAGGTATATTATCATACTATGAAAGAAACTTCTGCTTTACTCGTATAGTATAAACCACATGGCATTCCTCACTTATATGGTGGTATTAAGGCTTTTTAAGGCATTTTCTTAATAAGATCGGTTATATAATTAACCCTTAGACCGCTACTCACAACAATTGTCGTCTGCTGTTGCTTTTATATCTTCCCTTATTTCTCAATAAAAACATGGTTTGACAGCACGTCAGAATCATTTCCAATGGAAATGATTCTGAAGTGCTGTCAAAGCATGTTGTTAATTATTCTAAAGTGCGGTCAAAGCATGTTTTTGATGATCAAAATGGAGAATAGAAAATAAACAACAGACGATAAAAAAATTAAGATAGCGGTCTAAGGGTTAACCCATTTACATGTATTTCATTTGGAATAAATACCAGTAGGTCGATATATAGGGAAAATAAATGGTTATACCACTACATGCAATGTCTAAGATTTGATTACCGATTCTGTTTTGTAAAAACTGCATGTAATTAAATTGAAACAAAATCATGAATATTGAAACAGCGTTGATAGATAAGTCGGTACCCTGCTTTATATTGGGTAATTACAGTGAAAACATGAACCTTTGTTCTATAAACAAACGGAAACAACAAAGTACATGTAGCTTTTGCGGTCTGTCGCATGCATGAACAGCTTTCTGAAAATACCTTGATACAATCATGCAGGCCCTGGCCTGACAAAACCAGGCTTATTATACCCCCGGCATACAAAGTATGTCGAGGGGTATATAGTTTTCGTAATTTGTCCGTTTGTTCGGCCGTCCGTCCACGTTTAAGTTTTTGGGTACCCATTATCTCTGTAACGGTAAGTCAGATTGACTTCAAACTTCATACACTTCCTTATCATCATCCATATTTTCATTCCATACACACACTTAGAAATTTGTGTCCGTAAGATTTGCGTTAAAGTTTTCGGGTACCCATTATCTCTGCAACGGTAAGTCGGATTGACTTCAAACTTCATATACTACCTTATCATCATCCATATTTTCATTCTATACCATACCCATGCGGTCAAATTACTTAGAAATTTGCATCCGTAAGATTTGCGTTAAAGTTTTCGGGTACCCATTATCTCTGCAACAGTAAGTCGGATTCACTTCAAACTTCATATACTTCCTATTATTATCCATATTTTCATTCCATACCACACGCATGCGTCCTTCATGTCCAAGATCAAGGTAAAATATTACTTAAAAAATTGTGTTAAAGTTTTTTAAATATTTGCGTTAATGTTTTTATTTGTCGGTCCAGGCGGCGGCCGGGGGTATACGTGAGCCCCTGCACATTTTCTCTAGTTTGTTGTTGTGACTGGAGAAATGGGGCTTATGGCACTTTTGACCAGTGTAGCGCCTGATCAAGTTCCACACTCCAGGGGGCCGTTTCACTAAACTTTTTACGACTAAAATGTTTGTAAGCGCAAATTTAGAATCATCTGCAAATTTGAATTGATGGATTTACATTTATTGAGCATAGGCTGCATATTTACAAGAAAACAGTGTTAATGTGAAATTTACAGACTATCATAATTTTGCACTTACAAACATTTTAGTCGTAGGAAGTTTAGTGAAACGGGGCCCCTGTTGCCTGATAATAATATATATTGCTTGTTAAAGGCATGATGGGTGTTTCATTGATGGAATGGTGAATATACAGAACCATGATCAGACTGTGCGGATGCACAGGCTGATCTGGATCTACAGTGGTCGCAAAGCCCCATTTCTTCATTGACAGCCACATTTGTGACTGGGGAAAAGGGGCTTATGGTATTGGTAGCCAGTCTATCTTCTGATTTGTGACTGGTTGGAGAAATGATGGTATAAGGGGCCATAATATTTCTAGCATCTGATCTGCTAACACTTCTGTAGCATTAGCAGGATCTGTCATGTTTGTCTGTCGATGAATGGCAAGCAGTGCATGCTGACTGGGTCTACACTATCACAAATGCTATAATGCACGTTTATCCAGTCACATTTCATTTGTAAGAAATGCGGATGATGGTAGTGATGCTAAGACTGTATCCTATTTCAATAGCATTACAAAGTATACTTATCTTGCTATATATACACTTTGAGGGAGAAATTTTCAATTTAAGGATAAATTTATTATTTTTTCTTATACTGAATATATATTACATTATCACAGCCATTCACAGCCATTTTGGCTGTGATATGGCTGTGATAATGTAATAAATTCAGTATAATAATTAAATTCTGCATACTTGTAAACATCAAATCTGTGCAGTCGTTAGTTCTATATGACATAATGCATTTCGGGAAAAATAAATTGATTACTCCCTCAAAGTATGTATATATTTAGCCAGATAAGTATGCTTAGCAATTTTGGTGAAATCAGCCATTGATTTTGTAATGGTACCTGGCACCAGATCAGGATATTGTGATCGATTACAGTACTGGAAAACCCCATGCAATGAATCAGTCAATCAATCCACTGATCAACCAACCTGACCGGTAGATCCTGATCATGGCAGCATGATAGTAACTCATGTTGGTAGCCCATTCCTTTCTAAAGATTCACAATATTTCACACCAAAAAAGCATATTACCAACCACTCATCAAGACATTTCAAATAAATGGTGTGGGTGGTTGGTCGGGTGGATGCAACAGCGTAAATTAACGGTAGGGATTCCTCCTTATAGGAATCGTGATTTGCCCGGTTTGGCCCTCGGGTACGTTTTTATCTTTGACTCTTTTGTTACCTGGGAGTTGAATTGGGTTATTGCCCATTAAAAAGTTATAAGATTATTACTGATCCTACCGCTTTTGGGAGGGGGCCAAGTGATTCTGGTGTGGCGAGGATCTGGCATCAGATCAGGATTATTCTGATTTCAGGGCTGAATATGTATTTTTTTATTGTAAATATTCAGTTCTGATTTTGGGATGTTGCCATCCCCCCCCCCCGTTTGTACATGTACTTGTACTTACTTGTACAGGTAATATATGGGATCTAGTACTAAACCCATTGACCTGGCCTTTTTTGACCTTAGCTGTTGATAGGCCGTTAAACCCCAACAAACAAACAAACAAAAACAAATAAGTGGTACCAGCATCTACATAATTATATTCTCAGTGACTGAGAAATAAAGAAGTCCAGTATTGCCAGATGATGATCCATTTACTTAATTACTCTGTTGATTACGAGTGTGTTTAAATAATTTTTTATAGCATTTTTATAGAGTTTTAAGCTTGTTTCTCATTGTGATTGGATCAAGTAATCCAGTAGCAACAACGAGTGGGGAATGAAGATCTTGTAACACCGTTTGGGTGTGAGTATGGGCTGCTAGTTTATTTCAGTTCAAGTAGGCTGTGAGGTGAGAATGGTACAATTGCGACTTCTGATCATAATGTGCGCTGAAAAAATTGGTCAAAAATGTTATTCAAGGGCACAAACAGTGTTTGATTGGCGAAATGTCGACCAGACTGCACCCTGGTCAGACTGTGGATATGTGTATGTTGTTCAGGGGCTATACTGGTCTCATGCATACAGTACCTTTTATCAGCTCAAATGTTGGCAAGATACAATGTACATGTGCATGCTTTTGACAGACCTCAAAAGACTGCATTTTTGTCTCTTTGTATGATATATTATATGCTGTTGCTGGAATGTTAAACCATAAGACATTTCACATATCACATGTTCTTGTTGAATTTATGTCGCACTGCATTCAATAGATGTAGCCAATCAGTAGCCGATTTCATCTAGCAAAGTATACTTTGTGGGAGTTAAATCATTTATTTTCCCGAAATGCATTATTTCATATAGAACTAACGACTGCATATATTTGATGATTAAAAGTATGCAGAATTATTATACTGAATTTAATTATTACATCATCACAGCCAAAATGGCTGTGATAATGTAATAAATTCAGTATAATAAAAATTAATAAATTTATCCTTAAATTGAAAATTTCTCCCTCAAAGTATACTTTGCTACATAAGTATACTTTGCAATTTTTATGAAATCGGCTACGGATCAGATTGAATTCCTGTGTAATAGTTAGCTGAGCTATGAAATAATTCAGACTGATACAAAAACTATTTTCTTATGGTATGTAACTAAGACAAGCCTAATGTGATGAAGAAGATGTGCGATATCTCATGAAAATATCAGTTCTATAACTATTTATTTTTCATGAAAAATAGCACATCTTCGTAGGTATAAAATAATTTTACATGACCTATACATGTATATTATGATGCGCAAGGCATTATCAGACCAAGTTAATTTCCTCCTTCAGTGAGTGCATGCAGTTTTCCTGCCAGCTGTTCTTTGAAACTGGTTTTCCAAGAACATGCCATGCAGACAGTTGATGAAAATGCTAATACCCGAGATTGCTGTCTGACACCTTATAAGCTGACTAGAAGATCTTCAGTTCTTGTCCCTGACCATTTAACCCCTTTCATTCTGAGTATATGCCATTTTGATTCGGGGAAAATCATAAACATTTTCTTTCAAATGCGCTTAGAAGTATATGTGGCGACCACCATTTGAACCGTCTCGTCAAGACAGTTCAAATGAGTGGTCACAACATATACGTTCATTGAGAAAAAGAAAAAAAAATCATACCGGTAAAGGTGTATTCCACATGTAAATGGGTTAACAGGGATTCAGCTGGCGATCGCCACTTTCGCAATTGGCGATAAAAATAAACAATTGGCGATAAAAAATTACAATTTTCGGAAAAAAATCGCCGCTTCAAAAAAGAAAAATACAATTTCTTTATATATTTTTTGAAGTGGCGATTTTTTTATTTTCCCCAGCGGAATCCCTGGGTTAATTGTCTGGGTGATCTGTCAACTCCTCATTTATATAGTAGAACCTCTTTGCACCCATCTTTGACTGCCCATATGCACTGGAGGCTATCTAAACCAGATTCCCTGAGGACACCAGATTTAATTTGGAGAGACATGCAGTTGGTTGGGAGTATGCAAAGGGTAATTTAATGATGGGGTTCAAAGGCCCCGCTATCCTGGTTTGGCCCTCAGATCTATTCTTGGTTTCTGGTATGTAAGAGTTCACTCAGGTTATACCCATTATAAAAGTAGTATAATTAGTACTAATCCTATTACTTTTAGGTAGTCGGGTTAAATGTTGTTATAAGGTTATTCTAATTTCAGTGCTGATTGTATGTTTCTTATGTAAACATTATGTCTCCCCCATGAATGGGGAGACATATTGGTTTTGGCTTGGTTGTCCGTCGGTCCGTCGGTCCGTCCGTCTGTCCGTCACAAAATTTGTGTCGTGCATATCTCCAAAAGTTTTTGTGTTAGTCGTGAAACTTTACAGGAATACTTGTCATCGTGTGAAGTTGCGCACCTGGGGTTTTAGATGCGGATTCATCCAGTATTCACAGAGTTATGGCCCTTGACTTAGTGAAAAGTGGGGATTTTCAACTTGTGTCGCGCGTATCTCCAAAAGTATTTCAGTTAGAGTCGCGAAACTTTACAGGAATACTGGTCATCGTGTGAAGTTGCGCACCTGGGGTTTTAGATGCGGATTCATCCTGTATTTACAGAGTTATGGCCCTTGACTTAGCGAAAATTGGGGATTTTCAACTTGTGTCGCGCGTATCTCCAAATGTATTTCAGTTAGAGTTGTGAAACTTTACAGTAATACTGGTCATCGTGTGAAGTTGCGCACCTGGGGTTTTAGATGTGGATTCATCCAGTATTCACAGAGTTATGGCCCTTGACTTAGTGAAAAGTGGGGATTTTCAACTTGTGTCGCGCGTATCTCCAAAAGTATTTCAGTTGGAGTCGCGAAACTTTACAGGAATACTGGTCATCGTGTGAAGTTGCGCACCTGGGGTTTTAGATGCGGATTCATCCTGTATTTACGGAGTTATGGCCCTTGACTTAGCGAAAATTGGGGATTTTCAACTTGTGTCGTGCGTATCTCCAAATGTATTTCAGTTAGAGTTGTGAAACTTTACAGGAATACTGGTCATCGTGTGAAGTTGCGCACCTGGGGTTTTAGATGCGGATTCATCCTGTATTTACGGAGTTATGGCCCTTGACTTAGCGAAAATTGGGGTTTTCAACTTGTGTCGCGCGTATCTCCAAATGTATTTCAGTTAGAGTCGTGAAACTTTACAGGAATACTGGTCATCGTGTGAAGTTGCGCACCTGGGGTTTTAGATGCGGATTCATCCTCTATTGGATTCATCCTATATTTACGGAGTTATGGCCCTTGACTTAGTGAAAAGTGGGGATATTCAACTTGTGTCGCGTTTATCTTCAAAAGTATGCAGAAAATACAAGGTAGCTACATATATGCTGTTGCTGCCTTAAATTCTACTTTTCCAAGTCCTGATAACATGCAGTGGTGGTATTGGGGGAGACATGTTTTTTTCTGAAAAACAATCCTCTAGCTCAGTTCTGATTTTGGGATTTCCTGAGGGAATGTATATGGCTGACCTTGGGTGTGGACAAGTGTGCTATATTTACATTGGGATCCCTGTATAGTTTCTGGGTACAATGTAGGTCATCAATGTGGGTATCTTTTATTGCTACATTCTGCCCAGGCGAAGGACACCAGTGTTAATTGTGGAGCAGTAATTTCATACATCTCCCGGACCAAGTTACTCTTGGTTTGCTTAGAATTATAGGCCAATGAAAACATCTGGAAAGTGCTCCCACCTTTGATTGGGTCACATCAAAAATACACTTGAAGGGGTACATACATTTTGAAATATTTTGCACAATTGTTTTCTCATTTCTCATCCAAAGTTCATGTTTTGAGCCATTTGAACCATCTCAATGAGACGGGTCTCAATGAGATGGTACAAATGGTCTCAATGAGATGGTACAAATGGTCTCAATGAGATGGTACAAATGGTCTCAATGAGATTGTTCAAATGGTGTCACTACATCTACTTTTGTGGAGAAGGAAGCAAAATATTCATGTTTTTCCATCAATTAAAACCGATCACTACTATAATTTGTATTAATTTAGTTAATTATTATGCAGAAATGGAAAATCTGAACAAAAATATTCATCAAATATATATTCAAATACAGTATGATAACCAGATAACTGTCTCATTGAGATGGTTCAAATGACTGGTCACAATGTACACTTTTGATGAGACAAAATAAAATATATAAAGAGTAACACTTTTTCATATCCAAAAGTATTGCAGATCGAATAGAGTAATGTGATTTTCTCCTGTGTTAAGCTCTACTAAGAAATAGTTACAACATGTTGGCGATATTTATGTCACAAAGTGCAGTAAAAGCCATGAGGCTCTGACTAATTGTATGAAAATAGTTTTCCCAGTTCCTTTCATTGGTTGGTTCACTTCCTTCTATTTTGGGCGTTGTCAAGCGTCATCCACTGCGGTTGTAGATGAAAAGCGGTGAAGGTGTGCCTTTATTTATTTCTGTTTATTTTCCCTATAATACATACATACCTGTCTGGCGATAATAATTGTGTCAGCTTGACTCATTTTCTGGGCCGACTTATGTTGGCACAGTATGCTATCACCTGCTGGAATATGTGGCAGTTGGGCTTTCGGGTTGATATACCAGACCTTATACGACGCATGCGACCAGCGTAGCCCCAGATCAGACTGCGCGGCTGAGGCTACGATGTTCGCCATTCACTATGCTCGATCATCATTATCGGCAAATTATTAGATTCTATAAGCCTACATGGTGAACGTGCAAGAGGACTAAGGTCGTCAATTGTTGTAAATTTTGTAACGTCCCGTTTCTCAATCGGTGGCCCAATTGGAATGTGGTTATACACTGGGTGAACCATGGCAGTTCATGGTCTAGTTTGATATTGTTGTTCATTGGAAAGCTGATTATATTATTTATATAGACCAAAGAAGGAAGTGAACATTGGAGTGATCTGGATAGTTCAGAAAGAGTCTTTGTATGTGGTTGGTGGGGTGGCCGGGCAGGTCGAAATTCAAATTGCACACTTTGTACAGGTAATATATGGTATTTAGTACTAAACCCATTTATATACCCGGCCTTAAATGACCTTAGCTGTTGATAGGTCATTAAACCCCAACAAACTAACAAACAAATTGCACAAAAAATTGAGAACATATAGCAAAATGGTTTGGTGAGGTACGTCAAAATTCAAATCACAGGAAGATTGAGAACATAATAAGTTTGAAAATGTTCTGGTTTAGAACTGACAGATGGATGGTTATATATATTAACCCGGGCTTTTAAACAAGATAGTATTCATATGTTTACATACATACAACTGAACAAGCAGCTAATGATTAAGCCTTTCCAATAGCGCATCTACACATACATTGTTTGAAAATGCTTCTGATGTTTGCCAAAATTAACATGTTTGCGATCATTGGAGTAGTTTTAAGATGAAAATAGTCCATCTTAGAGGTGAATCACAAATGCTTGTCATACTGTATTAATGTTTGTCATCTGCTGCTTATTTTTTATTTTCATTTTTCCCCCATTAAAATCATGGTTTGACAGCACTTTAGAATCATTTCCAATGGAAATGATTCTAAAGTGCTGTCAAACCATGTTTTTATTGTGAAGTTTTTGTTTACATATATAAAAAACAACAATTTTCCTTCCCAGCATTCAAAGTGTTAACCTTTTCCCTGTTTTGCGATATTTCGACTCTTCCAAATCGAAAACATCTGAATAAAAGAATCAAATGCTGGGTCAAATGATGGTTAAATTATCTGATAGAGTAGAAAACATTGTGGGAAAAGGAGAAATTGCTTGTTACAAGCAATTTCTCCTTTTCCCACAATGTTTTCTAAAGACATCTTCTGCAGAGGCGTGAAAAGTCGTTTCTATCAGGGAAAGTGTCAATGGATGGCCAGCCGAAGGAAATAACTACCGTATGCTAATACATAGTCATAGATGTAATTGGTGTATACCCAACCCAAGTGGCTGGCGTAAAACTATAAGCCATATCAAGGTCATAGTTGGACCTTGGTCTGTATTAATTCTTGATATACATGTACATGCACTTATAGATCGAACCACATCGTCATGTGACCTACATTGTCACACGTTTTTGTAGGCAAATTATGATAAAGGTTAAGTGGGATTTTGTGTTTTGTAAACACGTTTTATAAATATATATTTAAAGTGGATGATACAATTCTAGTGAATTTAAGCCTATATAGATCTCTGGCAGTAAATGGCAATTTGTGTCCTACATTAATTGCAACCAAATGGATTTTGATATGTTAATTTTGCAGCCAATCTAACAGTCACAAAATGATTTTCAGACTAATCCATTTATGAAAACGGGGTGTTTTTGTTCTCAAAAATATGAAAATTACTGGCAAAAGGTTCAGAAGATCCTGATGAGACTACAGGCCTGTGGTGTTAAAAGGGTTAAGTCTTAGAGTTTTTGAATAGACTCTGCATGTCCATTTATAAACGAACCGTCAGCTCACATGTGAGCATACTTTACAGTATATTACTGACCAGCATATCCCTCATCAGCGTTGTGAACTTTATTTAACTCTTTAATTGCATGCTAGTGGCGAAAATATCCGCCAAACGAATTAGGAGTATATGTTTTATTCCGGACACAATTCTAATGAAATTCCAAGACATATTCATGACATTTATAAGGAGAAATAAAAGAAAATATAATGAATTGTCATCTGCTATTTTTGAACTATTTATAGCCCACAAATTTCCCAGCATGCAAAGAGTTAACTTCAGTATGTTCAAACTGTGGAATAATACATACATACTCGTAATTATGTATCCTGCTAGGTTAACCCTTCCTAGCTACGCTGTTGACGGAAATTGTCGTCTGCGGTTTTTCATTTTTGCTTTAATTCTTAACAAAAAACTGGTTTTGACAGCACATGAGAATCGTCTCCACTGGAGAAAACGATTCTCATGTGCTGTCAAAACCAGGTTTTTGTCGAGAAATATTGAAAATAAAACATTTCCAGCATTTATTTCAGCGTAGTAAGTAATTAAGGGTTAAACTGGGGCTCATTTAGTTTTTGACAATTATCGGTATATATATATATAAATCTTAACCAAATTTGGTATACATGTTTATCATGACAGGAGAAAGAATCTTATTGATTTTCCCATTTTTAATTTGTGCATTTTGTATCTTTATCCTCAAGATAACCCCCATTTTACAATGGGCGTATATATAGGGATGGGTTGTAGCCTTAAGGGGTTAGCACTTAGAACATTTGACTTCCAATCCGGAGGTTGTGGGTTCAAACCACGCCTTAGACATCAAAAAATACTTTCATAGTATTTACATCCCACTGGTCTGTCAGATGACACTTTAAATTAAACTGTGGTCCCATCTCTACTTGACATTAGCTGTTGCACAGACGTTAATTAAACCTATTCAATTTCACTTTTTTCATCGGGTATATATTGTGACCTTCGGCACTCCTGTTTCTCATGGCTTGTCTCCTATGAACAGGAGATAGGAGCCTGCAAATCTGCACATCACTTGCATATTTTATGGCTCACATTTAACTGCTGCTTTCATCACTGTCAGTTGCATTGGGCATGCTGCACCTACCGCATAAAACATTCATTTTCTACTTCATTTATATTCTTCAATCTGTGATCACATTGAAATTTTAACCCTTTCATTTCAACACTACAGACCTCCTATAGTAGTTTTGCAATTCGTGTAGATCCAGATGAGCCGGCTCGCGACGAGCCGTGTCGTCAGGGTCCTCACTTTTTGCAAGTAATTTTTAGCCAGGTTTTTTTTAAAAAAATCCAGGCTATTGGATTGGCGAAAGCTGGGCGGGCGCGGGCGGGCGGGCGGGCGGCGGGCGCGTCCACAATCAATGTTAAGTTTGAGTCCATTTCTTTGTTACTGTACCACCTAGGACCACCAAACTTTCACAGCTTCATAATCAAGGGGTGCCCACCACATATCACTATCCAACATGTTACTTTTCTTTGAACTTGACCCATTGTTTCCGCGCAGTCGACTTAGCCATTTTCAAACGTCACCAAACTTCATGGTCATGGTCCTTAGGTAGGGGGATTACAAAATTGTTAAAATGACGTCATTACGTAATCAAAGATGGCCGCCGTCTAAAAATAGCACAAATTCTTAAAAAATCTTCTTCTCAAGAACCGCCAACCGGATTTCGACAAAACTTGGTAGGAATGATCGAACTTAAAAGTTATGGTCCATGGGTGAAGGCTTTTCAGATTTGTTAAAATGGAGGTCATCGCTAATCCAAGATGGCCGCCATCTAAAAATAGCATAAATTCTTAAAAAATCTTCTTCTCATGAACCGCTAGCCGGATTTCGACGAAACTTGGTAGGAATGATCGATGTACATTGCTCTTTCAAAGTTGTTAAAATGGTAACCCCGGGGTCAAAAATGGGCGTGGCCTGTGGGGTCAAAGTGGGGTCAAATTTTATTTTTGACCGAATATGGTCATGTTATATATCAAATCGAAGGTATCAATGAGGCGATAACTCGGGTACATTTTGTGTCGAAATCGGATTGTTATGTCATCCAAGATGGCCGCTGAAATGTCAAAAGGTCATTCTTTTATTAGAGATTTCAAAATTCTTCTTCACATGAACCGCTTGGCCCATGGTAGCCAAACTTAAAAGTTATGGTCCATGGGTGAAGCATTTTCAGATTTGTTAAAATGGAGGTCATCGCTTATCCAAGATGGCCGTCGTCTAAAAATAGCATAAATACTTAAAAAATCTTCTTCTCATGAACCGCTAGCCGGATTTCGACGAATCTTGGTAGGAATGATCGATGTACAATGCTCTTTCAAAGTTGTTAAAATGGTGACCCTGGGGTCAAAAATGGGCCTGACCCGTGGTGTCAAATTGGGGTCAAATTTTATTTTTGACCGAATATGGTCATGTCTATATCAAATTGAAGGTATCAGAGAGGCGATCACTCTGGTACACTTTCTGTCGAAATTGGATGGTCATGTCATCCAAGGTGGCCGCCAAAAGGTCAAAAGGTCGTTCTTTTATTAGAGATTTCAAAATTCTTCTTCACACGAACCGCTTGGCCCATGGTGGCCAAACTTCATAGTTATGGTCCATGGGTGAAGCCTTTTCAGTTGTTAAAACGGAGGTCATCGCTAATCCAAGATGGCCGCCGTCTAAAAATAGCACAATTTTTTTTAAAACACATGCACTCAATGTCACATTCTCCTCTGGTGTTCATGGAGTCAGGTGAGCGAGTTAGGGCCATCATGGCCCTCTTGTTTTATCTTCACCTATTATTTCTACGTAATTGACTTAGCCATTTTCAACGTTAACTTTTTAACGTACGTCTGGTTAAATTTTTTGGTTAAAACTTTTTCGTTATACTATATCTCTGCAACTGCTTCGCCCATTACCTTGAAATTTCACATGGGTGTTTATCATCATCCATATTTTCATTCTAACCCCCCAACCGTGCGGCCCCTGTGCCCAATGTCAAAGTCAAATTACTTTGAATTTTTTTGTTAAAGTTTTTTTGTGTACTATATCTCTGCAACTGCTTCACCCATTACCTTGATACTTCACATGGGTGTTTATCATCATTGTCACACCCACTTGCGGAAAGCGCGATATCGTCGGCATTTTGGCATACGTCCGTCCATCCGTCCGTACGTCCGTGTGTCCGGTTAAAGTTTTTTCATTAATGTTTTTCCATCTACTATATCTATTTTTTTAGTGTCCATGCCTCGCCCCAAGGCACGACATGCAGGCCACGGCCATCTAGTCTACAAAAAGTGGGTATAATTATGTTATCCAAGTGTCTATGCTTGGAAAAAACCTGGCCTTCGTGGCTTTGCCTCGTTTCTTTTTATATTTTTGTAGGGGAAAAAACATCACCTTTTTAGCGCGCCTGCACGAAGTGCAGAAGAGCTGATGGTATACCCATGGCGTCGTCGGCATCGTGCACAAACTGAACGTTGGGGTAAATGTCTTATAACTTCTGTTTCCTTTCATGGAACACCTTGTTATTTCATACATGCATTCCTCAGATGACCCTCTATCATGCTGTAGCAATCCATGACCCACCACCCAACCCTTACCCCAAGGTCAAGGTCACAAACTTAGCACATTCATAAACTTAACGTTGGGGTAGATTTCTTATAACATCTGTTTCCTTTCATGGAACGCCTTGATATTTATGCCCCCGCTACCGAAAGGCACGTTTCTCAATCCTACACTAACTTCTCAATACTTTTGCCAATCGCTTAAATATTTATACACATGATACATATGAACATGCCTAACACACTCCACCACCCATTACTTCAACCTTCACCTTTGACCTTCACCTTTTCCACTTTAATTGTTTACTTGCCACTTTGGGACAAATCTACGTGCGCGTTTCTCAATCCTACACTAACTTTCACACACGCATTGCTCCAATGGTCCTCTACCGCCCTGTGACAAATCCACATTCGTCCTGCCCCCGCTAAGCACAGGGTCAAGGTCACAGACTTGGTGCGTTTGAAACCATAACATTCAGTTCAATGGCTTATAATTTGTGTTTCCTTGCTCGGATCTGCTTCACATTTCACACACAGTCATTGCTACAATGGTCCTCTACCGCCCTGTGACAAATCCGCATTCGTCCCGCCCCCACTAAGCCCAGGGTCAAGGTGCGTTCAAAACCTTAACGCTCGGTTAAATGGCTCATAATCAAATATGCCTCGTTTTCTTTGGCTGGCAGCGGGGGCATTCGTGTGCCGACAGGCCACATTTCTAGTTCATACATGCATTCCTCAGATGACCCTCTATCATGCTGTAGCAAATCCACAACCCACCACCCAACCCTTACCCCAAGGTCAAGGTCACAATCTTAGCATGTTCATCAACTTAACGTTGGGGTAAATGTTGTGTAACTTCTGTTTCTTTACAGGGAACGCTTTGATATTTCATACATGCATTCATCTGATGATCCTCTATTGTGCTACAGCAAATCAATGAACCCCCCCCACCCCTTTTCCCAAGGTCATGGTCACAACCTTAGCACATTCATACATGCATTCCTCATGTGAATAGCTATCATGCTGTAGAAAATCACCAACTTAGTGTGTTCCTAAACTTAACGTTGGGTGAAATTTTGTTTTACTTCTATTTTCTTAATATGCTATATTATGCTATAGCAAACCCACGACCCACCTTGCACCACTGACCCCAATGTCAAGGTCCACCGCACGCCCCTTAACCCAAGGTCAAGTTATATAATATTCATGTTTTTTTATGCAACTGTGCCAAGTTTGAGTGAAGGCTGCCAACAGGCGAGCTTCGTTGTCTTCTGACAACTCTTGTTATAAATGGACAAGTCGGAGTTTCATTTTCTGACGATTAAATTGGTTGGAACAACAAATCATATCCTTATACACAATGCAGAGCAATGGCAAGTTGGGAGTTCTTTAGAATCGTCTCAATGAGACAATTATAAAGGACTCCCAACTTGCCATTTTTAGCTCACCTGAGCAAAGCTCATGTGAGCTATTGTTATGGCAAAGTGTCCGTTGTCTGTCGTCCGTCGTCCGTCGTCCGTCCGTCCGTGAACATTTTCAATCATCTTCTTCACCCGAACTGCTGAGCCGATATTGGTCAAACTTCACAGGGATGATATATGGGTGATGCCATTTCAGATTATAAAATGGAGGTCATCGACAATCCAAGATGGCCGCCATGGAAAAGTAGGTCAAATTCTTAAAAAATCTTCTTCTCACGAACCGCCAGGCCGATTTCGACAATACTTGGTATGAATGATCGATACTTGGTATGAATGATCGATAGTTAGTGCTGTTTCAGATTTGTTCATATGGTGGCCCGTGGGTCAAAAATGGGCGTCGCCCGAGGGGTCAAATAGGGGTCAAATTTTATTTTTAACCGAATATAGTCATGTAATATATCAAATCGAAGGTATCGACGAGACAATCACTCTGGAACATTTTTTGTCTAAATCATATGATTACGTCATCCAAGATGGCCACCGATAGTTCAAATGGTCATTCTTTTACTAAAGATTTCAAACGTCTTCTTCTTGTAAACTGCTTGGCCGATATTGGCCAAACTTAACTGTAATGGTCTGTGGTTGAAGCCTGTTCATTTTTGTTAAAATGGAGGTCATCACCAAATCCAAGATGGCCGCCGTTGAGAAGTAGGTCAAATTCTTAAAAAATCTTCTTCTCACGAACCGCCAGGCCGATTTCGACGATACTGGGTATGAATGATCGATAGTTAGCGCTGTTTCAGATTTGTTCATATGGTGGCCCCTGGGTCAAAAATGGGCGTGGCCCGACCGAGGGGTCAACTAGGGGTCAAATTATATTTTTGCCTGAATATGGTCATATAATATATCAAATCGAAGGTATCGACTAGTTGATCACTCTGGAGCATTTTTTGTCTAAATCAGATGATTTTGTCATCCAAGATGGCCACCGAAAGGTAAAAAAGTTGTTCTTTTACTAAAGATTTCAAACGTATTCTTCTTGTGAACTGCTTGGCCGATATTGGCCAAACTTAACTGTAATGGTCTGTGGGTGAAGCCTGTCCATTTTTGTTAAAATGGAGGTCATCACCAAATCCAAGATGTCTGCAGTTGAAAAGTAGGTAAAATTGTCAAAAAATCTTCTTCTCACAAACCGCCAGGCCGATTTCGACGAAACTTGGTGTGAATGATTGATAGTTAACGCTGTTTCAGATTTGTTCATATGGTGGTCCCTGGGTCAAAAATGGGCGTGGCCCGAGGGGTCAACAAGGGGTCAAATTATATTTGTGCCAGAATATGGTTATATAATATATCAAATCGAAGGTATCGACTGGTCTATCACTCTGGAGCATTTTTTGTCTAAATCAGATGATTTTGTCATCCAAGATGGCCACCGAAAGGTAAAAAAGTTGTTCTTTTACTAAAGATTTCAAACGTATTCTTCTTGTGAACTGCTTGGCCGATATTGGCCAAACTTAACTGTAATGGTCTGTGGGTGAAGCCTGTCCATTTTTGTTAAAATGGAGGTCATCACCAAATCCAAGATGTCCGCCGTTGAAAAGTAGGTCAAATTGTCAAAAAAAATCTTCTCACAAACCGCCAGGCCGATTTCGACGAAACTTTGTATGAATGATGGATAGTTAACGCTGATTCAGATTTGTTCATATGGTGGCCTCTGGGTCAAAAATGGTCATCGCCCGAGGGGTCAAATAGGGGTCAAATTTTATTTTTGACCGAATATGGTCATTTTATATCAAATCGAAGGTATAGCAGTAAATCACATGCACATTCGCAATATATGTTAGATCAGAAGGTACCAACAAATTCTGTGGAACATTTGAAGTTGTAAGTGAAGAGTCTTTGTGAAATCAAGATGACCACTATGGAGGCTTTTAGGTGAGCGATACAGGCCCATTTGGGCCTCCTCTTGTTGATGAAGAAATAACAAAATTTCACCCCAAGTTGGTCAAGTTATGCACCTTAACTGGAGCTCTGACAATGTACTGCATACTTTGCGTCTGACAAAAATGGATCTTACGACATTTGTGACCAGCATAGCCCTACATCATCGAGCACATAAGAAGGCTACTTCAGTGTCAGAATGGTGAACAACATAAGCCCTGATCCGTAGCTACGTTGGTCGCAAGCGTTGTAAGATCCCTTAATTTTCAGCCAGGGACTCAAATGTGATACATAACAGAAGTAGGACAATTCAATGGGGAAGTTTGAAAATCAACATGGCTCTTCCTCTTTTCAAAATGACCTGTAGCGAATGTATTTTTGTTGCATCACTCTAATCCTGATCAGGTTAACCATTATTGTTACATGGTTTCCGTTGTTTGCACATATGTGCAAACAAATAGCGCGTGCTGTTTGCACATGGCTTTAGGCAATGTTCATTCCGGGGCCGCGCGTAATGGAAGTGCCTTCATGACGTCACTACGCGGAAGTGCCTTCATGACATCACTACTTCATGATGTTCATGACGCGGCCCCGGAATATGCATACCGAAAATTACCTACGTGAATGGGATGATTTTATAAAAGTACTGAAAATACTGAATATAATGCTCAAATTTTATCAGTTTTTTTGTTGGAAATGTAACAATAACGTTTCATCATGTCCAGCCGTGTGCAAACGTTTGCTGTGGCCCTCGGGAACTGTTTGAACCCCAAGGCCGCAGGCAGGCCTTGGGGTTCAAACAGTTCCCGAGGGCCACAGCTGGACATGATCAAACCTTATATTATCCCCTCGCCGACAGGCAAGAGGGGATATAGCATTAGTCCATGTATGTGTGTACATTGTATGTGCATGCGTACGTACAAACATTAGTAAGACCTTAATTTTTCAATAACTCATGAACCGCTTCACCGATTTTGATAATATTTGGCCACAATGTGTGTCTCGAGATGCTGCTTTGTGTTGCATACGACCCATGTCCGACCGCCCAAGGTCACTGAGGAATTTTTCTTTTTTTCTTGTATTAAGGCTGCCAATGAGGGGATTAGCTTCGTTTAACGATGCCAGTTCTTGTTCTAATTTCAGGGCTGAATATATAGTTTTCATGCAGATATTGAGTTCTAATTTTGGGATTTTCCCCCCATCCCTACAGGTGAACTATGGAATTACACCGACCTAAAAGGACCATATCTGTTGACAGGCGGAGGCTATATATAGCACCATTAACCCTTTCACCATCACAGCCTGTATAGTGGTATTTGCAAAAAGTGTAGATCCAGATGAGCCGGCTCGTGACCGACACGAGCCGTCTCATCGATCAGGCTCTGCTCTTTTTGCAAGTAATTTTCCTATTTTTGAAAACAAAACACCCCCTTTTCATAAATGGACTACCGGTAGTCTGACAATCATTTTGTGACGTTTGGTCCCGATTGGTCCGGAAATTAACATATAAAAATCTATTTCAATTACTTAGGGGTGAAAGGGTTAAATAAATAAATTGTTGCATCAGGTCCCAATTATTACATGCAAAATGAGTTTGGTATCGTACATTAATGACTGTCTGCAACTGCAAATATCAAATAGTCCACTCCCTTTCTGAGATCCGGCTTCTGAAGTGTTTAGTCGTCATTGACCTTTCTGTTATGACATCATGCACGCGTATACAGCAGGATAAACGAGCATGTTTCCCTGTAAGCAATAATGAATTGCGTATCATGGCCTAGCTGGGAGTGTTTGACCCGGTATATCATACGAGCTGTCGGGCGCGCTGCACACACAGCTCCAGTTAAGGTGCGTAATTTGACCAACTTGGGGTGAAATTTTGTTATTTTTTCATCAAAAATGGCAAGTTGGGAGTCCTTTAGAATCGTCTCGTTGAGACGATTCTAAAGCACTCCCAACTTGCCATTTTTGATGGAGAAATAAGAAATTTACATCCAAATTACGCACCTTAACTGGAGCCCTGGCTGCACATGTAAACCCAATAATGGAAATGCACTCAGACTGACATTGAATAGACGTAACGGCGTCACCGCATTTACATGGTTACGGTTCTCATTGACAAAATGTACCAACCGGCATTTGTGACCAAAGGTTTTTATCCTGATCAGACTGCACGGCTGAGCAGGCTCATCTAGCCTAGTACTGCAGTATACTAGGCTAGATGAGCCTGCTAGCTCAGCCATGCAGTCTGATCAGGATAAAAACCCTTAAAATATTGGAATTGAATATTCTTTTTCTTTTGTTTTTTTCATATTTGTCATATTTTGCATCAAAACCCGCTTTGGCAGCACTCGAGAATCATCTCCATTGGAGACGATTCTCGTGCGCTGCCAAAATATATTTTTAATGCGAAAAATGGAAAATAAAAAATAAAATAGCTGAAAACAAAATTTAAATCAGCGTGATAATAGCTATTATAATTATCATTCAAGTTTCCTAACTCAAATATTAAGCCAAGATTTGTACTGTGTCTGATGATCAGGTGCTACATTGGTCTTTAATATCATTAGATCCTTTGTGTACAAAGCGGCCCAAGTATTGTAGATAATTAAAGTAACCATTAAATTTTTGTATACACTATCTCATAACCATGTTGCAATTTGCCATCTTTGTTTACCATTCATACGCCCAAAAGGCAAAATGTGAAGAAACTAAAACACAATGTATTGCATGTACATACATCATTATAAGAAGTTAATTAAGCTATTCGGTGGCATTGATAAAAATAAGTTTTATGGAGCATGGGACCGGCTGTCCTGTGTGGTATTACTTGGCAGGCCATTGTGTAATGATATTCGGTAATTACTTAATTAACTCCATATACTAATGTTTTGTCTTGTGGGTACTATGCTCTGCTTGGTGCTCTTTTGTTGTTTCGTGACATGTTTTTTCAAGGTGAAGTCAACTCGTGCTTGATTATATTCGTGGCTATGACTGGAGAAATGGGCTTATGGGTTATGCGACCAGTGTAGCCCCAGATCAGACTGCGCATTTGCGCAGTCTGATTTGGGGCTACACTGTTCACCGTTCAGTCAATGAAACACCCGTAATGCTTCTAACATATTGTTTTGATCTTATCAGGCTTCAGGAGGGTGCTAGACAATTCGTTTGAATATATCTATAAGACCCATTTCTCCCTTCACAGCAACATTTCACATGTGTAAACTGAACATTGCAAATATGAATTTTATTGCTTTTCTTCTTTTTGTGAAAATGTAACAATATGTTTTGCTCCTACTCATTTCAACTGTGTCGACACCATGATTTAAATGACTTGTGTAAGAACATACACTTTTATTGAGAAATATTTGAAAATATTGATTTTGTTTGAAAATTTCTTATCAGAATGAATGTTTGCGTAATGCCTTGTTGCCATGAGATAATCATGCTTGTTGAGTCTGAGTGTAGTCCCTGATCAGCCTGTGTGTTTGTGCAGTCTGAACAGGGCCTACCGTCTGTTTGCAAATGAGTTTGAGGAACCATTCCTTTTACCTCAAACGAAAACTATATGTCATGGTGAAGATGTTGCTGGATGATAAGAAGTTAAACTGGTTAGAAGCTCGAGAAGGCCATGTATCTCGTGGTGGGGCACATATGTGTATATATTCTGTCTGCTAGATACATAACAGGTGTTTTACTGACTGAATGGCGAACAGTGCTGATTCTGATCTTTGGACTACACTGATCACAACTACCATACACCCCATTTCCCACAGCCACAATATAGTACTGTTCCTACACTGGTGATCAGTTCAGTGATTAGTAATCGTGTCAAGATTCGGGAAGAATGGAAGACTGGTACAAAGTTGTACCAAAATGTCTCCGTCTTATCAGATGTTGGCCGATCTGGGGTAGACTGATATAATTATGTATGACACATTGGGATAAAATCATGCTCATTCTCCTTGTGACCAGTGTAGGCTCTGCTCGCACCTGTATATCTGTATATCTGTAATTAATTACCAGCCTCAACTACATACATGTGAAGGTAGAAATTTTATCCCGACGTAGTCCATTTATTTTTCATTTGACAAATAAACTTATTGTTGGATCAGACAAAACTTATACTCAAGTTAAACCAAGTATATGCTGGTGACTGGTTTTAAGTTGTGCCAGGTGGGTTTATCTCGTCAGACTGGTATTGTTTTGTTTGGTGGCATGACTTGTGATACAGACTGTAATTAAGGTAGGACTATTAAAGGTATGTTCGTCATGATTTTTTTAGTTACTTTCTCTTGAATAATTGTCTACACTGAGCTCTGAACAATTGTCTGCAGAATGAAAACCGCCATTTTCATTGATAGTCCTATATTTTGTTGTTTTTTGAATGGGAACTAAAATGTGAAACCATTCTGTCATGGCATGTGTCTTTGCTTATATTTTAACTTGAGGAAAGTGTGTTCTCTAAATCATTTCAGAACGTTTTATTTGTGACTATGTACATGTACCATTCTGACATTATGTGCTAAAGATTTGAAGTCAATCAGATTGATTAGCCTAGTCTGACTGACTGCTGTTCTCAATGAGTCAACTTGATTTACGTTTGTGCACAGACATGTTCTATACACATGAAGTCTACTCTGTCACACACGGTGAGTACTCAGGGCCCGTTTCACTAAACTTCATAGGACTAACATGTTCGCAAGTGCAAAATTATGATAGTCTGTAAATTTCACATTAACAATGTTTTCTTGTCAACAATTATTGGATTTACAATTATTGAGCATAGGCTGCACATGCAGCCTATGCTCAATAAATGTAAATCCATCAATTTAATTTTTCAGACGATCCTAAATTTGCACTTACGAACATTTTAGTCGTACAAAGTTTAGTGAAACGGGCCCCTAGCTGCTCTGTATATGGGCCACAAAAGGTACCATATGATAATGGCGGCCATCATAGCTGTTCATCATTCAATCCGTGAATCACTGAAGACTAGGCCTGCTGCCATCAGCAAAAGGATTGGATTGTAAAATGCAAGTATTGCAAGATCAGTTAATTTTTTCGATAAAAACCTGTTTTGACAGCGCATGAGAATCGTCTCCACTGGGGACGATTCTCACGTGCTGCCAAAACATGTTTTTTGTTAAGAATTAAGGCAAAAATTAAAAACAGCAGACGACAATTTTCGTCTTCCGACAATTTTCGTCTCCGCGTAGCGAGGGTTAAATGTCTAAATCATGGCACAGTATCTCATCTGCATTATAAATAAATCTTTAAATAAATACATACATCTGCAAGGATTAACCCTTTCAACCCTAAATACCTGGAATGGATTGTAATGAGTTAATTTTCCGACCAATCCAATTGTCACAAAATTATTTTCAGACTAGTCTTATAAGAAGGGGGTGTTGTGTTACCCTTGTCCATCCATCCCATCCCGCTCGTCCGTCCTTCCGTCCATACGTCACCAACCGTGTAACTCGTAAAACTTGTAAACCATACTAGCTACAGACCTGAAACCCCCGGGTCATGGATTATCTCCCCTTAGTCAACTTAGAATTTCCCAATTTTGCCTTGTAACTCGTAAAACTTTTAAACCGTAATATGTACAGACCTAAAACTTGGTAGGTAGCTTCCTTATGATTATTAGATGCTTATTTTGAATTTTATTTTGATTGTTTATTTGACCCCCGGGTCATGGATTATCTCCCCTTTTGGACTTGTTTACTATCAGAGATATGTGGGTCATCCATGTTCTATGAACACATTTTCTTGTTTTTCTTTACCATATGAAAATTACTTGCAAAAAAGTGCATATCCTGATGAGACGGCTCGTCACAATCTACACTGTTTGCAAATGCAGCTAAAGAGGGCTGTAGTGTTGAAAGTGTTAAAGGGAGAGAACTCATAACACACACAATTTTGGTTCAGTCGGACATTTTCATGATTATCATTCTCGGTGAATGTCAGGTGCCCTTTTCGCTAGTCTTTGCACACCTAAAAGGTTTGTAAGTGCAGAATATTGATAAATACTTTGTGAATGTGTAATTACAGATGGAAAAATGGTGGCATTAGCAGAGTTGTGCCTAGGTCTCACTTTCAGAGGGACATTTTAAGATTTTGGGCCCTTTTTGTATTAAAATAATAGGGAGGTTTTGAGATTTTAAGGGACATTGAGAAATTTAAGTGGAAAATGTCCCCCGGGCTCGCTCTAGGCACAACACTGCATTAGGGAACCACAATTATCGTGAGAATCAAATTAATAATATTTTTCAAATTCTTTGTTCAAACCTTTTAATTACTCGAAATTTAGTGAAAAGGACCCCCATAACTTCATTTTGGAAATTAATTTGGACTACCCTTATTGGTCACTGTCTAATTTTCTTGTTATTGTTTGACTTTCATATAATGATACATTCGTCTAGATCTAAAAATACCTTTAGAATATTCAATTGAGAAGTCCCATCACTTTCAATGCAAATAATATATGTGACTGTTGTAACTGAAGAAATGGGGCTTATGGGTTTTGCGACCAGTGTAGATCCACATCAGCCTTTGCATCCGCACAGTCTGATCAGGATCTGCTCTGTTCGCCATTCCACCAATGAAACGCCCAAGCAATTCAGATCGTTATCAAGCTACAGGAATGTTATTTGATCAGGAGCTACACTGGTCACAAATCCCATAAGCCCCATTACTCCAGTTACAGCCACACGTGAACATATGACACTATGACACGTAATATATATTGATACACTTTGTAGTTTCTTGCTCTATGTTTAACCCTTAGAATGCGGGAACCGAAAATAGTCGTCTGCTGGTAATTCATATTTTGTCTTTTCTCTCAGTAAAAACATGGTTTGGCAGCATTTTAGAATCATTTCCAAAGTGCTGCCAAACCAAGTTTTTGATGAGAAAAATGGAAAAATAAAAAATATTCGGCAGATGACACAAATTAATTCAGCATTGTAAGGGTTAATAACGTTTTCCGAAATCATGGATTGTACTTAGTCATTTTGTGATACATGTCATGAATCATGAGTTGGCATTTAAAGGCACTGGGTTTCACATTTGTGCAGAACGTGATTAAACAGAAAAGTAACTACCACTTTAGTTGTAGATTTTTATCACATTTATGAATCCATTTGCAATGCATGGTAGGGATCGGTTGTGACCTAGGGGTTAGAACACCTAATCCGGAAGTTGTGGGTTCAAACTTCGCCTAGGGCATCAAAAAATACTTTCATAGTATTTCCATCCCACTGGTCTGTCAGATGAGACTTTAAACTGTGGTCCCGTCTCTATATGACCTCAGCTGTTGCTGAGATGTTAAACCCATTCATTTTCACTTTTGAAATGCATGTTATTTTTCAGTACCAGAAATTGAATTATAAACATTTTTTACTAAACCCCATTTTTTTGGCAAATTTCCTTATTGGTATAGAAATAGTGAAAATACATTACCAAATTATCTCCCCTGTTTATGACAGTTTGTGACTTTCTTGTATATTAGAACATACCACAAAATCTTCAGAATGTGATCGAATGAATTGGGGTATTATGTTTATGCTGTTCAATTGTAGTTCTTAAAGCTGATCATCATGTAGTGAATATGTGAGTCATCATTTGAGACGCAGTGCAGTGCCTTTAACATGGGCCGACAGAGTACAAACAGCATCTACAGATATTGGGACCAGTTAGGATCTAGATCAATTTGTGTACTCTTCAGACAAAACTAATGATGAAAATTTCTCAGGGTACTAAACTGCTCTACTTACTGTAATAACCCTAAATATCCGGTCAGTGCTCCAGATAAGGAATTAGTAATTGAGTATTGTCACTCCATCATTTCTGAAGCAATTGGGTATTTCAAAATTTTAATTGGGTAAAATAAAATCACACTACTGTTTACACATCAACAGACAGCACTTATTGAATAGTTTGCTTCAAAATGAAAACACGTCTTGGCATTGCATTCCTTGGAGACAATTCTAATGACATACCAAGATGTGTTTTCATGGAAAATAAGAAAAATATGCTATATTTGTGGTCTGTTTAATGTTTTCTGCAGCATGATAAAGGTACCACAAGATTTTTATTGATTTTTGATACTGATTTCAATTGGGTTCTTGGCAATTTTAATTGGGTATTTAAACACGTACGCAGCTTATCTAGAGCACTGTACATTAGTTCAATGCGAAATTAAAATATACAAACTATATCAGCAGTATGACATTTTGGGATTGGTTAACTAAACAAAGCCAAAATATATAACAAAAGAAACCGATCAACAAAAATAATAGCTATCAATTTAATCGAACAATAAAATCACACTACTGTTTACACATCGACAGACAGCAATTATTGAATAGTTTGCTTTGAAATGAAAACACGTCTTGGCATTTCATTAGAATTGTCTCCTTGGAGACAATTCTAATGAAATATCAAGATGTGTTTTCATGGAAAATAAGAAAAAATATGCTATATTTGTTGTCTGTTTATAGTTTTCTGCAGCAGGATAAAGGTACCACAATTTGTTTTATTGCTTTTTGATTTCAATTGGGTTTTTGGCAATTTTAATTTGGTATTTAAACAAATACGCCGCTTATCTGGAGCTCTGTCCTGTTTCCCAAAACAAATACATTGTTATTGTGCTTTAATAGACCACTACTGCCACACTAACCCTGCCTATTGGCACGTTCACTGTTTTGGGGAAAACATACATTTTTATATGTTTCCCCAATTAAATGGTGTCCGAATAATTAGGGTTATTATGGTAAGTGTCTGAATAACCAACAATGTACACACTGATCCACCTGCATGGATGTAAAAGCTGATGTACACTCGCTGCTCACAGCTAGGTTGAAGTAACGGATCGAGGTCTATAAATACATTACGGTAAATATGCCTAAAAGCATCAATAAATAAAAAAGCAAAATTTTTTTTTACCCCCTCCATATAATTCAGTATACTGAATTATATGGAGGGGGTAAAAAAAATTTAGCTTTTTTTTTTCTTCATTTATTGATGCTTTTAGGCATATTTAATGTATTTATAGACATCGGTCCGTTACTTCAACCTGTGTCGCTGCTTATTAATATGAACAGTTATTGTGCACATATTGGACTTTTATGGAATTAAATGTGAGGGAGCACTAGCGATGTCAATGTGGACAATAACATTCTTATAGTTCAGCCACGTGTACAATTAATGCAATGTCTCATCCGAGTATTGATTTTCCATTTCCTGTTGAACAGCTAATCATTAAATCTGATAATATGTAACGTACTGGGGTTAAACCTCGCAATATATGAAATAAGTGGGGCACAACTGATGTAGGAAATGATTCTAAGTGCTGTCAAAGCATGTTTTTGATGATAAAAATGGAAACTAGAAAATAAACAGCAGACGACAAAAAAATGAAGATAGCGGTCTATTAGGTTTAAGGATAATAGATACAATTATCCTACATTTTGTTGTCAGACATTGAGTGCTGGCTGATCAATGAACTGCTAGCTGTAAGACAAGTGGAGTGAAATGGAATATTGGCTTTGTGGTTTATAAGGTCATGGTGACCGCATTGTTTAGCAGATAAGCTCATGGTGACCGTATCCTGGTGTGAGTCATTTCCATGTGAGCTGCCAACATAGGAAGAGGAGGGTATGAGCATATTCACCAATTTATGTGAAATTCGGCTATGTACTATGCTGGTATGAAATTTTCACATTTTATTTTATTACCAAATTAATATAGTTATTTTGTTTTCGCTTTTTCATCCGTCATGAAAATTTAATACTTTGAAATTTACGTTAAAGTTTTTGTTCGTCGGTCCAGGCGGTGTCTGGGGGGTATCCGTGAGCCCCTGCTAACTAAAATGCTCCTGTCTTATTTCTCAATGAACATAATGTATTTATTCAGGGATTCCTCTGGCGATCGCTACTTTCGCAATTGGCGATAAAAATAAACAATTGGCGATAAAAAATTACAATTTTCGAAAAATCTCCACTTCAAAAAAAAAATAAATATATTTTCGGTTCAAATGGTGCTCACTTCATAAAGTTATATATAAATATAGGGAACAAACTTGTTGAAAAATGCAAAATGGTGTATTCTCAGCCTGAAATAAGTTGCTGATTCCTCATTGGCTGAATGGCAATCAGTGTAGGCTGTATAAAGAATAGTAGGTTAGTGCCGTGAATGGGAAAAAATATCTGGCAAGGCTCAGGAAATGGGATGGCGAGGCTCTGCCGAGCATATCCCGTTTCCGTGCCGCGCCAGATATTTTTCCCCATTCACGGCACTAACCTACTATTCTATTTATCCCGTCAACACCTACAAATGGCTTTAAAATGCAAAACAATAACCCCAGCCACTGCATATATTCATACACAGTGATTAGGTCGTATTGACAGGATATCAAAAATGTTTCACGGCACATACGGACAGTGTTGATGGGATAAAATCAAATTCTGATCACATATTCACAGGCACATGTAGCGTTACACTGGTTACAAATAGTGCCCAATCTCGTGAAGTAGGATTTGTATTGAGGTAATGTTATAAAGGTGTGTGGGTATTAAAATGCATGAGAATGATTATAATCTGGGACAGAAATGAGGACGATGTTTGTTTTCGGTTATCTATATCCGGGTTGGGCATAATGTTACCTGTGTTATAATTCTGCCTTTATGGATTATAATGCCCATGCATGGATTATTACTGAAACTAAACAAGTACATTAAATGTGTAACTATTCCACCCGATTTGATCCATTGCGGTCGGAATACAGCTTTACAGGTATGAAATGTTTTTAATATTTTCTTTTTGTTATATGTCTATAAAAGTATATGTTGTGACCACTCATTTGAACCGTCTCGACGAGACGGTTCAAATGGTGGTCACGACATATATATCTAAGAACAGAGAAAGAAATTATTTAGATTTTCCACAAAGAAAATGGTTTATCCTCAACTTGAAAGGCATTAAATAGTAAAAGTGCCTGTTATATATATTCAAATGATTACTTATTAATATTCAAATCCAGTGCTTTCATTAATATTAGCAGTAATTAGGCTTGAATTACTCTTTTTTGAAAATGACCGAATTTTTGAAATGGGTAGATTTTCTTTTTTTTATCTAGATATAAAAACTGCCTGAAATTCTCATCAAAACAATTCCTGAAAATCAATATTAATGAAAGTGCTGCAAATCCACCACCAGGCCGGTCACATATATGATAACTATTCATAGCTAGTGGTTTAGCAGACTGTAATTAATATTGGGGTCAAAAGTGCAGACATGCTGGGTTTATAGGGTGCACACTCACAATTATTATTAGTTAGGGGAATTAATTGACTGGGTGGGTCATGAAAGGGTCAATATTGATTAGAACTTTTGACAAACCAGTGGAATCTATATTATTAACCCTTTTTGCAAGACTACAGACCGCTATCATAATGGTTGCAAACAGTGTAGATCCAGATGAGCCGGCTCGTAACGAGCCGTCTCATCAGGATCTGCACCATTTGCAGATATTTTCTGATTTCTAAAAAACAATACCCGTTTCTGATAAATGGATAGTCTTAGAATAATAACATGAGCGTATTGATGCTGTGGCTTAGGGGTGCACGGGTTAACCATTTCAACACCACATGCCTGTATAGTGGTATTGGCAAAAATTGTAGATCCAGATGAGCCGGCTCAACGAGCCATCTCATCAGGATCTGCACTTTTTGCAAGTAATTTTCATATTTTTGAGAACAAAAACACCCCTTTTCATAAATGGACTAGTCTGAATACCATTTTGTGACGATTGGATTGGTCAGAATATTAACATATCAAAATCCATGATTCCAGTTACTTTAACCCTTTCGCTGATAGAGACGACTTTTCACGCCTCTGCAGAAGATGTCTTTTGAAAACGTTGTGGGAAAAGGAGAAATTGCTTGTAACAAGCAATTTCTCTTTTTCCCACAATGTTTTCTACTCTATCAGATAATTTAACCATCATTTGACCCAGCATTTGATTCTTTTATTCAGATGTTTTGGATTTGGAAGAGTCGAAATATCGCAAAACAGGGAAAGGGTTAAGGGGTGAACGGGTTAACTCGTTCAAGACTCTCTTTCAGTACTCGTTTTCAATGTTAGCACACAGTGAAGATCAAGACTTGTTACGAGGTGGCTCACAAGCCGTCTCAGGATCAGCACAGTTTGTGAATAGTTTCTCTATTTTTTCTCCAAAATTTATATTGCCTAGTCTGATAATTGGAATAGTCCATTATAATCAGTTTAGGGTGACATGGGCTAAACATGATCACTTACGAAACAAAGTTCATCACTATCTTCTCTCACCCATAGGCTATGTATGTGTCTTTATGAAACCTTGTAACGTAAAATTGCACACATCATGCAATATCAAAATGACGTCACTTTGTCCTAGTTGTTTTTGGTTAAATTATGCTCTCAATGTGTATAAATAGCAAATGTGTTCCATTTCTATGCGTAACCCTCTCACCCATAATACAATGTTCCCTTTTAAGTTATTTATGAGCACCAGAGCTGGCTCATCCGGATCTACACTGTTTGCAAACATTAAGATAGAGGCATGATCGAGGCAGGATTAACTTAACCGCCTTCAGACTTTGATCAGTCAGTGTTTGTAAGGAATGGGTGTCTAGCTGCATGTACCAAGTGTATGTAAAATTAAAAAAAAATAATGACTGGAAACGTGTTGCATACATGCAACACGTTTCCAGTCATTATTTTTTTTTAATTTTTTTTTTTTTAATTCTAAGCTTCAATGAAATCACCTTCGTTTGGTATGCACTTCTGGTGCTAGCTAGCTTTTCTTATATGACTGATATAGTTAAAAAGCTCTTAAATATCACATAAAATCAATTTTATTTTTTATAAAACAAGAATTTTCTGGTAAATTTTTGTCTGGTCTGGTAAAAATTTCAAGTTTACCAGACCGAATGTCCTGTAACATTTTGGCAGTTTCGCGGAGAATGCGTTTCATCCTCCAAGGTCAAGGTTGTTCATTTAGACAGTTACATTTATATTCACTATGTAAGCATTGTCTAATTTCAGGCCTGAATATATTTTCTCTCGATGTAAATATTCCGTTCTGATTTTGGGATTTTCCCCCCAATGCAGCAGGTTAAAACGGGATTGAACCCGTTTGCCCGACCTTACATGACCTTAGCTGTTGATAGGCCGTTAAACACCAATAAACAAACAAACAAACAAACAAACAAACAAACGTAAGCACTGTAAGTGTATATGCTCTACAATGAAAATATGCACGTCTATCCGTGTGTCTTTCAGGTCTGGGATGGGATGCCATTATATGTATATACATGTACTGTTTTAGACATGTAGAAAACTAAAAGAAATATGTAGTCATATTTTAGTATACATTTTCTACATGTTATATATTAGTACATGTATACAATCTAAATTTTATTTTTTTTTGGTTTTCTACACATTTGAAACAGTTTTATGACACCATCCTAGCTATGCATCTGTGGCGTGTACGAAATAATGTAATTGTCTAGTCTGTCCGCTTCCCATCCGTTTCTGCCAGGGTGATAGTGCAGACATAATCATAGTTTCTGTAATGGGCGGAACTGGCTGACAAACGAGTGCATCACATTGCCATAGCCAGAAAACGAGAAACAGTGAGGCCATTAATCAAGCAAATAGCCAAAACACTGGGGCAAAAATGGCATAAATACGTTATATATGACTTTTAACCCTTTCACCCCTAAGTAACGGACATGAACTATTTCATGAGACTTTTCCATTATGTAGAAAATGGCATTAAACCGACTCATCAGGATCTACACTGTTTGCAAACATTCGGACAGAGGCCTGTGGTGTGTGTTGAAAGGGTTAACTAACCCACGCAGTGAATAACACTGATTAACACTGCCGAGTTTAAGCATATATAGCCAGACAATTAAATTGATATTTCCACAAAATTTGATTGAAATAAATCCGCACGTGAGAATAGCAGGGTTATACACGGGTAATAATAAATCCATCCTTATCGGGATTCACACCCTAATGGTGAATCTTACTGGGTTCACACCCGGGCCAAGTCGTCTGATGTGGTATGGGCACCTGACACAAGTTCAGGATATTGTGAGTTCTGTGCTGGAAGGATATTGTCATGAATATACAAAGCTACTCCCATACAGGTACATTGCCTGTATAGGAACTTGCTGTTGAATGAAACTTGCTGTTGTAAAACCCAATTCAAGCAATTAATAAATCAATCAAATCAATACATTAATAAATCAGTCAATCAATCAACTCATTATCAATTAATTAATAAATCAGTCAATCAATCAATTAATTAATAAATCAGTCAAATCAATTAATTAATAAATCAGTCAATTAATCAATCAATCAATTAATTCATTAATAAATCAGTCAACTCATTATCAATTAATTAATAAATCAGTCAATCAATCAATTAATTCCTTAATAAATCAGTCAAATCTATTAATTAATAAATCAGTCAATTAATCAATCAATCAATTAATTAATTAATAAATAAATCAAATCAAATCAATTCATTAATCAATCAGTCAATCAATCAATCAATTCATTAATTAATAAATCAATCAATTCATTAATAAATCAGTCAATTAATCAATGAATTCATTAATAAATCAGTCAATTAATCAAATCAATTAATTAATAAATCAGTCAATTAATCAATCAATTAATTAATAAATCAGTCAATTAATCAATCAATTCATTAATAAATCAATCAAATCAATTAATTAATAAATCAGTCAATCAATCAATCAATTAATTCATTAATAAATAAATCAATCAATTAATTCATTAATTAATCAAGCTGCATTTGTGCATGCATATGTATTTGTTGGTTTTCGAGAAAGTTGGTAAATGACATAATCATTATTCGCCCAGCATAACTATGATTATAAGCGCTTTCTGCCACTTAAATGATCAAGCATATATGCACCAGTCTACCATGTGAATGGCCTGGGTATAATATATGGCTAGCCTTTGGATATAATGTTTTACCTTACAGAAATTAATACATTTCCATAACTGAATGGCGAACAGCGTATTCCCCTGATCAGACTGCACAGATTTGTAGGCTGATCTGGGGCTATGCTGGTCGCAAATGTAACATTTGCGACCAGCATAGCCCCAGATCAGCCGAATGTAAGGCCATTTTGTCCATACAATCCATTTAAAACAGAAATAGCATTTGTACCGATCAGTGGGTTAAGTAAAGGGGAAATGCTGAGTGCATCGTGATTCGTGATTTCAGATGTAACCAATCACACATCTCCAGGTGTGTTCAGACTTCTTTATTCTATTTGTGCAATTCTATAATGTAATACGTCTGGGATATTTTAAAACCCCAGACTAGCAAGTATAGTTCATACCGAAAGTTGAGAAAATTGCAAATACAAGAATAATGCGAGGTGAATCAAGTTGTCAGGTTTTGTCTAGACATGCCCATCTCCATACTCCATCAGCTTATTCTAGTTTAATAATTCAATGAAATCAGGAAGTCTCGCTCAGACGATCACAATTCCAAGAACTACTGTACTTCCTTACTTGTTAGAAGCATGACGGGTGTTTCATTGATAGACTGGCAAACAGTGCAGATCTTTATCAGACTGCAGATGCACAGGCTGATCTGGATATACATTGGTCGCAAAAACCCATAAGCTCCATTTCAGTCACAGCCACATATATCCTAACAGGGTACCAGGGGCCCGTTTCACTAAACTTCGTAAGACTAAAATGTTTGTAAGTGCAAATTTAGGATCGTCTGGAAATTTCAATTGATGGATTTACATTTATTGAGCATAGGCTGCATAAATTATGCAGCCTATGCTCAATAAATCTAAATCCAACAATTGTTTACAAGAAAACATTGTTAATGTGAAATTTACAGACTCATAATTTGGCACTTACGAACATTTTAGTTGTACAAAGTTTAGTGAAACGGCCCCCAGAAGTATTGACATCAAAGGAAACGTAGGACATATGTGGCCAGAATCAGCCTTTAACCCATTTCATGCTGAGGATATGTCATTTTTATTGGGGGAAATCATAAATATTTTCTTTAAATGTGCTCAGAAGTATATGTCGCGACCACCATTTAAACCATCTCATCGAGAAGGTTCAAATGAGTGGTGTCAACATATACTTTCATTGAGAAATAACAAAAATGTAAAATTCATGCAAGTAAAGGTGGTGTATTCCTCCACAGGTTGAAGTAACGAACCGAGGTCTATAAATACATTAAATATGCCTAAAAGCATCAATAAATGAAGAAGAATTTGTTTTCTCCTTCATTTATTGATGCTTTTAGGCATATTTAATGTATTTATAGACCTTATGCCTAAAAGCATCAATAAATGAAGAAGAACACAAATAATTTCTTCTTCATTTATTGATGCTTTTAGGCATATTTTTAATGTATTTATAGACATCGGTCCGTTACTTCAACCTGTGTATTCCTCATGTACTGGGTTACTTATGTGTTCAAACATTACAGAGGCATAAAGTACATCACTGTCTGAATTGCAAACAGTTTTATGTTTTCTAAACAAGCATTGCTAGGAATGTATTGTCACACTATATATCTGAAACAAATGATATTGATGACAGCATGAGTGGGGGCTGTGCCACTCTCCCACATTATGCTTAATTAACAACACCTGCCGAATGTCAAAGATAGTCAATGCTACAATCTGTCGTCACCCAATATGCTGTTGTAGGGAATATGCCCAAATATCACCAATGCTGTCCCTACTAAATGACATCCTGTTAATTATCATGCTGATTACGACACATATGAATGGTCAGTTTGATAATCTGTTGCAAACACCAATTATTGGCATGCCAAGGTTATACCTTTTTGTTGCCATTATTTTGTAAGGTGTGGGTGGCAGGTGGTTCATCCTTACCAGAATTCTGATTGGAGACCTGATTTGGCCCTCACATACGTCTTTGGCATTTTGTATGTGACAGTTGAATCTGGTTATACCCCTTATGTTAGTATTACAATTATTCATAATCCTATTTTAGGGGAAGGGGCCAAGTGACTTTGGTGTGGTATGGACCTGCCACCAGGTCAGGTTATTCTAATTTCAGGGCTGAATATATTGTTTCTCGATGTAAATATTCAGTTCTGATTTTGGAATTTTCCCCCCAATGCAGCAATTTTAAAACGGGATCAAACCCGTTTGCCCGGCCTTACATGACCATAGCTGTTGATAGGCCGTTAAACACCAATAAACAAACAAACAAATATGTTGTAAGGTCCCCAGCTTTGGTGATGACAGATACAGTTTTGCCGGCACTCGGGTTCCCAGCTCAACAGGTGGGCAAAACTTTAGTGACCGGACAGATGGACGGATGGACAGTTGACATGATGGACGGTGGACAGATATGATAGACATACATATGGATTGCTTGATGAGTATTTCCCTTTCACATACAGACAGCGACAGACAAAACCAGTGTTATAATAATTGACGACATACAGAATAACGGGATTGGAATTGCTCCTCAATTATCTGCATTCAGTTAAGCATGCATGACTTTACTTCCAGTTCTTTCTAATTCGAGAAATAGCTGCGCAGGCGTTCAATAAATTGAGGGTATGGGTAACACAATAATGAAGCAGTCTATACCGGGAATCTCAACTCGACAATTACTGAAAGTGCATTGTAATGTCAGTGCATAATTTGCAACATATTCCCCCATTTTCGTTTGATCTTGTTAACTGTTATTATGCTGAATTAAATGTTGTCTCCATGCTGTTTATTTTCATGCCCCACAAGGCCACAACAATAGTGTAGGGGGCATTTAGTGTTACTCTTGTCCGTCCGTCCGTCCGTCCGTCCCTCCCATCCATCCTTCTGTCCGACACCAACCCTGTAACTTGTAAAACTTTGAAATCGACCTAGCTACAGACCTGAAACTTGGTATGTACCTTCCTTATGATGAGTAGATGCGCAAAGTTTTTTATTCGACCCCAGGGTTATGGATTATCTCCCCCTTTTCAACTAATAATTTTCCAATTTTGGCTTGTAACTCATAAAACTTTTAAGCCCTAATAGCTACACACCTGAAACTTGGTAGCTGCTTTATGATGATTTTTGATTTGACTGCGGGTCATGGATTATCTCCCCCTTTTGGACTTAGAATTTCCCAATGTTGCCTTGTAACTTGTAAAACTTTTAAACCGTAATAGCTACAGACCTGAAACTTTGTATGTAGCTTCCTTATGATGGGTAGATGCGCAAAGTTTATTTCAAATTTTTAATCGACCCCCAGGTCATGGATTATCTCTCCCTTTTCGACTTCACCATTTTGCCTTGTAACTTGTAAAACCGTAATAGCTGGAGGCTTGATGCTGGGTATGTAGCTTTATGGTGTCTAGATACACAAAGTTTATTTCTATTTTTGCTTTGACACTGAGCCATGGATTATATCCCCCTTTTGAACTTGGAATTTTGCATCGTTTACTATTATCAAAGAGATATGTGGGTCATCCATGTTCTATGAACACATTTCTACTTAAGTTTTGCATTTTTTCATCACAACATAGTTTGACAGCACTTTAGAATCATTAGAATCATCCAATGGAAATGAAATGAAAAACCAAATAGCAGATGATAAAATTTAATTCAACATTTTAAGGGTTAAGTAGACGTAAAACTCCATTTAATCAATCCGATACCCGATTCTATGAACCTATGCACCTGCACAGGTGATTGGGTCTACTGTGGTGATGTGGGTCTACTCTGGTGACAACAGCAATAGTCTCTGTTTCCTGTGGCCTATTTCACCAACATTGCAAAGTATACTTTGAGGGAGAAATTTTAAATTTTATGATAAATTTATTAATTTTTAGCCAGGTTTTATTGGAAAAAAAATCCAGGCTATTGGATTGGCGAAAGCCGGGCGGGTGGCGGGTGGCATCCACAATCAATGTTAAGTTTTCGTGTTTGAGTCCATTTCTTTGTTACTGTACCACCTAGGACCACCAAACTTTCACAGCTTCATAATCAAGGGGTGCCCACCACATATCACTATCCAACATGTTACCTTTTTAGCCAGGTTTTTTTTAAAAAAATCCAGGCTATTGGATTGGCGAAAGCCGGGCGGGCGGGTGGGCGGGCGGGCGGCGTCCACAATCAATGTTAAGTTTTCGTGTTTGAGTCCATTTCTTTGTTACTGTACCACCTAGGACCACCAAACTTTCACAGCTTCATAATCAAGGGGTGCCCACCACATATCACTATCCAACATGTTACTTTTTTTTTAACTTGACCCATTTTTTCCGCGTAGTCGACTTAGCCATTTTCAATGTTAAGTTTTCGCGTTTACAATGTTAAGTTTTCGTGTTTAAGTCCATTTCTTTGGTACTGTACCACCTAGGACCACCAAACTTTCACAGCTTCATAATCAAGGGGTACCCACCACATATCACTATCCAACATGTCATTTTTTTTTTTAACTTCACCCATTTTTCCCGCGCAGTCGACTTAGCCATTTTCAATGTTAAGTTTTCGTGTTTACAATTTTAAGTTTTCGTTTCCACCAAACTTTTACAGCTTCATAACCAAGGGGTGCCTACCACATACAACTATCCAACATGTGACCATTTTTTTACCTTCACCTATTATTTCTACGTAATTGACTTAGCCATTTTCAACGTTAACTTTTTAACGTACGTCTGGTTAGAGTTTTTTGGTTAAAACTTTTTCGTTATACTATATCTCTGCAACTGCTTCGCCCATTACCTTGAAACTTCACATGGGTGTTTATCATAATCCATATTTTCATTCTAACCCCCAACCGTGCGGCCCCTGTGCCCAATGTGAAGGTCAAATTACTTTGAATTTTTTTGTTAAAGTTTTTTCGTGTACTATATCTCTGCAACTGCTTCACCCAATACCTTGATACTTCACATGGGTGTTTATCATCATTGTCGCACCTGCTTGCGGAAAGCGCGATCCTGTGCCCAATGTCAAGGTCAAATTACTTTGAATTTTTTTGTTAAAGTTTTTTCGTGTACTATATCTCTGCAACTGCTTCACCCAATACCTTGATACTTCACATGGGTGTTTATCATCATTGTCGCACCTGCTTGCGGAAAGCGCGATCCTGTGCCCTATGTCAAGTTCAAATTACTTTGAATTTTTTTGTTAAAGTTTTTTCGTGTACTATATCTCTGCAACTGCTTCACCCAATACCTTGATACTTCACATGGGTGTTTATCATCATTGTCACACCTGCTTGCGGAAAGCGCGATATCGTCGGCATTTTGGCATACGTCCGTCCGTTCGTCCGTGTGTCCGGTTAAAGTTTTTTGGTTAAAGTTTTTCCATCTACTATATCTATTTTTTTAGTGTCCATGCCTCGCCCCAAGGCGCGACATGCAGGCCACGGCCATCTAGTCTACAAAAAGTGGGTATAATTATGTTATCCAAGTGTCTATGCTTGGAAAAAAGCTTTGCCTCGTTTCTTGTTTTTAACTTGACCCATTTTTTCCGCGCAGTCGACTTAGCCGTTAAGTTTTCGTGTTTAAGTCCATTTCTTTGGTACTGTACCACCTAGGACCACCAAATTTTCACAGCTTCATAACCAAGGGGTGCCCACCACATACAACTATCCAACATGTGACCATTTGTTTTACCTTCACCTATTATTTCTACATAATTGACTTAGCCATTTTCAACGTTAACTTTTTAACGTACGTCTGGTTAAAGTTTTTTGGTTAAAAGTTTTTCGTTATACTATATCTCTGCAACTGCTTCGCCCATTACCTTAAAACTTCACATGGGTGTTTATCATCATCCATATTTTCATTCTACCCCCCCAACCGTGCGGCCCCTGTGCCCAATGTCAAGGTCAAATTACTTTGAATCTTTTTGTTAAAGTTATTTCGTGTACTATATCTCTGCAACTGCTTCACCCATTACCTTGATACTTCACATGGGTGTTTATCATCATTGTCGCGCCCGCTTGCGGAAAGTGCGATATACTTGGCATTTTGGCATACGTCCGTCCGTCCGTCTCCGTCCGTACGTCCGTGTGTCCGGTTAAAGTTTTTTGGTTAAAATTTTTCCATCTACTATATCTGTTTTTTTAGTGTCCATGCCTCGCCCCAAGGCGCGACATGCAGGCCACGGCCATCTAGTCTACAAAAAGTGGGTATAATTATGTTATCCAAGTGTCTATGCTTGGAAAAAACCTGGCCTTCGTGGCTTTGCCTCGTTTCTTGTTATTATACTGAATTTATTACATTATCACAGCCAAAATGGCTGTGATAATGTAATAAATTCAGTATAATAATTCTACATACTTTTAATCATCAAATGTGTGCAGTGGTTAGTTCTATATGAAATATTACATTTTGGGAAAAATAAATGAATACTCCCTCAATGTATACTTTGCTAGATTAAGTATACTTTGCAATTTTGATGAAATAGGCCACTGGTGACAACGGCGCTAGTCTCCAATTCCTGGTAACCTCTATGGGAGGATGATGAGTGCAACATGTGTAATTGATAGATCTGTCTGGTGGCTGCTGATTTCTTGTATGAGCCATATAAAGACAGATAATATTCTGTTAAAGCAACTGAGACCTCGTAATAGGCTTTCTGTCTTTGTCAGTTAACTTGGTTAACCCGTTACATGCTGATGATGCACAGTTTTGTCAAGCCTACTTGTTGGTGCTGGATGGCAGTGGTGGATCTGGAGGGGGGGTTCCGGGGTTGCAATCCCCCCCCCCACACGGAGTTTACATAGATCACAGTTTACCACAAGTTGGAGTCTGAATTTATATGCCGTAAAAGACAGGAAAGTGCTGGATCCGCCCCTGGATGGGGATCTTGTCAAAGCGAATAATTGTCAGTGAGCACTGATCACATAGAATTAACTGGTTCTTGTGACTGCTTGATAATGCAATCCCCGACATGATTTAATGTGAATAAATATGCACATAATTGTCTGACAGCCTGTGAGTTCCACTTAAGTACATGCCCACTCCGTACGTACATGCCAGGTTATAATATAGGGAAACAGACAGTTTTGTATATTCTGTAGATATGACATTTTCTGGCAAATTAAACATACATTCACCATTAACCCACGTATTGATTGGCATTAGTATACATTTTATATCATATGTAAATTTACACACTGATATCAGGGGCGATATTTTCTTAAAATATTAACGGACATTACTGTTTATTATCTGTATTTATTTTTTGATGTGCAATGCTCATACTTTATAATCTGTCAAAAATATTATTTTTTCTGGTGACTCATTTAATTAGTATAAATAATTATAAAATATCATGCTCATTTGCATAGGAAAAAAGCCCGATACCACCGCAAGTCACTATCAGTACAATAAATGTTACGAAATGATTATATCTGTATGGTGGGCACTTGTAATTGTTAGAACTGATGGAATAGTGACACAATTATACAGTTTGTGCCTTTAAAATCCGGCGATAGTTTTTTGACAATTAAACATATTAAATCTGAATATTATCAAAACTATTGTATATTTTTGCACATAATAAAAATGTTACCCTCCTAAAAATTGTGTGAAAAAATTCCATCAAATATTAGTTGTCTGGAGAGACGTTTGTTTTCCTTTGGGGGTTAAAATAGATTTTATAAAAATAATTCTATAATTCTGTTGCTTTTATATATTGCCTAATTTATCAATAAAAACATGGTTTGACAGCACTTCAGAATCATTTCCAATGGAAATGATTCTGAAGTGCTGTCAAAGCATGTTGTAAATTATTCTAAAGTGCTGTCAAAGCATGTTTTTGATGATAAAAATGGAAAATAAAAAATAAACAACAGACGACAAAAAAAATAAGATAGCGGTCTAAGGGTCAAGACAATTAAAGGCTGAGACCTACGAGAGTTGTCAACATGATGTGATTTTATGATTTGGCCAGAAAATGGCGGTCCACACTCGGGTGTAGCCAAAAACGGACATGGTTCCCTGCACTCCTATTTATAATTATATGTAGGGCAAACACTAATCCATCATGGTTACTTAATTGGCATGTCACGACGTGGATTACTTCAATTATTGAACATCTGATGCACAGTAACACCTGTGAGAAGCACCGGCAAGCCTTATAATGAACTTGAAATTCAGGTATCTGAACCTAATGCAAGACACGTTTGTGAAATTGTCATCATCAATGGACATTCTCATTACAGATGAAATGCTATGAACCTCATAAAAATTATTCCATTACATTAAAAATACTTCTTTCCGTGAAATTGTTCAAATATTTTATTTTTGTTATTTCTCAATAAATATATATGTTGTGACCACTCATTTGAACCATCTCGATGAGACGGTTCAAATGGTAGTCTCGACATATACTTCTAAGCACACATAAAGAAAACTTTAGGATTTTCCGCAAACAAAATGGTGTCCCGACAGCAAAAAATGGCCTGTTAAACACACTGGGTGTCTGGTTTCGAGACGTTCCACTGTCTTGTAATTAGGCTTCTAACTGTCCTGGTTACAGAAACTGTGGCATTGTAGAATAGATGCCAATATGTGGGCCGCCAGTCGACAAAACAACTCATATCATTGTAAATCCTGGTCCTTATACAATGTCACACAACCTGATTAGGAGATTAACTATTGTTTCGGGACAGCATTTACAGTAATTAATGTGATCGAATAGCGAACATCGCAGCTCCAGATCAACCTGCGCGGACGCGCAGGCTGATCTGGTGCTACGCTGGTCGCCAGTATTGCAACGCTGCCTTGGTGATTGTCCCGGCCAGTATATTGGCTGACAGAGATGTGTGTTGTCTAGACGGTGGCCTACAGGGAATTGGTATACCAAGTGTTTGAAGGACTGCCTTTGCAGAGTCCCAAATATCAGAGGAGGGCTCTTAGCAACCTGCAGTCGCAGTTTGCTACAGTTATAATTGCGTTTTTGTTAGTTTATGAGTTTAGTTTTCGTAATTGTCATGATCGGTGTGTGTGGGATGTTTTCAATAATGTGTTACGCAGTATCATGATTATCGTATTTGTGCATGTGGCAAACAGCTGGTCAAACAAAACGTTTTCCAAGCATCCTATTTCTAAACCATGCAACACATTTATTAACACATTTAATACAATTATGTCGTATCTAGAGATCTGATTGATGTCACATCCTTTTATTTTGCTGGTTGGTTCCAGTGTTTCATTATGGTTGAGGTGCTAGTCAGAACTGATCCAGTACATTCGCGTCGAGTGTGTATCGCTTCTTCCCAGGTAAAACAGACAATAATTATAGTATTCAGAGCTCCAGTTAAGGTGCGTAATTCGACCAACTTGGGGTGAAATTTTATTATTTCTTCATCAAAAATGGCAAGTTGGGAGTCCTTTAGAATCGTCTCATTGAGACGATTCTAAAGCACTCCCAACTTGCCATTTTTGATGGAGAAATAAGAAATTTACCTCCAAATTACGCACCTTAACTGGAGCGCTGGTATTATGTATTGTGCACCTAATAGATGTAACAAAACAAAAATAGTGCCACTGCACACTATGGCTGCCATGATTGGTATCTATGGCCGTGACAATTATAATATGATACAGCAAACTGATTTCTTAATGACATTGTTATTATAAATAGATCGGCTAATATATTGGTCATCCATCGAATTCTGAAAAAGTTTGTAGCAACCCTTTTCTCCGCTATTCGGTAATCTAAGAACGCAAATTTTGCTGTATCACTTCCAAATTGCATCAACCGATAAAGTTTGCATTTTTGGCAATTATCTCCGTTTAAAACTTTAAATATAACCAAATAACACAATTTTGAATACGTAATGAGCTGAACGCCGGAAGAGATTGAACCCGGAAGTTGTTGTTGTTGAAGTCCATAGTTGGCTCTAATGGCCATATACGCCAACATACGCCGATTATTGAGCTAATTTAAAGCTTTTATTTATTAAACAGAACAAGTTTCAGCCACGTATAATCGCGTAAAACGTGTTTATTCGACTAATTTATAATCGACCTCTGCTCAAAATCTCCTCCGACTAGCAACCCCAGCATCTCGGGGTTTATCCCATTGGATCGCGTATGCGCGTCATTTGACGCTAGTTAATATTCACAAAATTTTCCACCAATCAAAACGAAGAATTGCCCTTCATAGCGAACTTTGATTTTTTTACGTATCATGCAGGGATGGCAGGGATGCATCCAGCACGCGCGATTGCGGCAATCCCCCTTAATTATTGTCAATGCCGCAAATTATTGATTGTCTTGCGCCCGACATCGCGCAAAAAATCACGGATGGGCCCCTTTTTAAATGACCAGTGCGCACATTAAAAAAACGTAATTGACTATTTAAACGCGCTGCGTATTTAAATCATTGGAAGGCGTGCAGTTCAATCGAGTTTGTGCGGCCGTTGAACGTAAGCTTCGAGTCGATTTAAACCATTTAAATCGATAAATAAGGGATAAACAAGTGACAACGTTAACCTGTTATGCTCCATTAAGAAGTAATAAGCTTATCAAAGCATCGTGGACCCGTTTAATGCGGGATAGTACAACCCGTTGACCCCGGCCTTAAATGACCTTAGCTGTTGATAGGCCGTTAAACACCAATACTCACTCGCTCATTCATCCCCCCCCCCCTCGAGACTCAGTAGCTACTAAAATGCGGACATATATTGAACCCTGATTTGATCGGCTAATAACATCATGCTCTGCATGACTTTTCATCTGAATTTTTCACTTTCCACAAACAAAACGGTGATGCTGTTTGGTCATTAACCAGTTCATACATCATTATGCAGCTTTTTGGCTGTCTAAATCCTTCCTTTTGAGGATTTACTTGCAGTCTAGTTCGTCATGTATATGCCCCCCGCCCCTCTGGTCACACACACTAGTTGCCACCGAATATTGGCATTCAAAAAGGAACATACTGTGAAAGTTCAACTAGCACTCCTGAGCATGGACATTCAGAGCTCCAATTAAGGTGCGTAATTTGATCAACTTTGGGGGGAATTTTGTCATTTCTTCACCAAATATGGCAAGTTGGGAGTGCTTTAGAATCGTCTCATTGAGACGATTCTAAAGAACTCCCAACTTGCCATTTTTGGTGAAGAACTAAGAAAAATACCTTGAATATTTGGTGAAATTACGCACCTTAACTGGAGCTCTGGACACTTTCAAATTGCAGCTTCAGACATATTGTAGCCTCTAGCCTGTAATTACATTGCGCAATTTGATTTAGCGAGATGCCTGAAGTATGCATCATTTATGTATCGTGTGTGTCTGCCCCATTCACATGTCTGCAGCCTGGTTTTGATTGCACTAACTTGTTTTGGTCCGCTGTGTGATTGATTGCAATTGGCTTAGACTAATCATGGTGTATTGTGAAGCCAATGCTGCGATATCACGGTGACCTGGTATGCGATATTGACCATAAATATTCGGACTCAATTTATTCTAGGAAACACATATAACAAGTTGTTTCCCCCAACAATGAGTGTCCCAATGTTTTGGGTTCATTTGTTTGTACTGGTTATATATTTGGATATAATTTGTTTTGGGAAACCCCTAGGGTTTTCCCAAAACAAATTGTGTCCGAATATTTAGAGTTACTACAGTAAATAGATATATCTAGACTTCGACTAAGGCTGTATACGTTTGTAAATATTTCTTTCACTGCCTTGCTAAATTGTTTTCTTCTGAAGGGAATGATTCTGTTTATCAGAATCTTGAAATGGGAGCATTTGGAAATTCCAGATTATGACCTACTAGTGACGTCATAAGCATAATGACATCAAAATGCATGCACTCTCAGTAAGCAATATATATTCTTCAAAAGGCACACACATTCACCAATACGTATACCAATTTTTATTAAGATTTGATTTGTATATCAGGGCCGTAGCCAGAGGTGAAAATCTACCGAGGCAAATCTTATGAAACGTGTATCCAGTGGGAGCGCGGTGGGGGGGGGGGGTTGCCTCGGTTCGCCTCAACGTGGCTACGGCCCTGTATATCTAGAAGATATGTGGGTTACAAAAGATGCGTACGTGTTTTTGGGCCACCCTGTACATGTAACTGCCAGTAGTATGACATATTGTTGCAACTGACATTGCTGAGACTGTGACTTCTGTGTACTGGCACTGACGCACCCAGCTGGAAATAGCAGTTGAGCAACCTATTGATCTATATTGACATACAAAATGTTGCCATTCATGACACAAATTGTCTTATTGACATTAATATTGCTAATAGTGTAGCCCCATGTGAGGTATGTCATATAGTGTGTCCACACAGACTGATCAGGGCCTTTACTTTTCATGCGGACACATCTCTTTATCGGCGTCTTATACATTCATTTAGTCTATAAAATCTTCATGTATGGCATCACAAATATTTTCTCAAACTCAACTGTGAACAGTGTAGACCCAGATCAGACTGCACATGTACGCACATGTGCAGTCTGACTGTGGCTACACTGGTCGCAATGTCAACTCCATTTTTGCCCTGATGGGTCACATGGTGCTGTTCTGAGATACTTCAGCTACTGAACCTATCATATTTATTCTAATAGTAGCCCCCTCTCTAATAGTAGCCCGGGCCTACCATATTTGCATTCTAAATATGTCATTTTCACACACGAAATCCATTTAAAACGATGTTTTAAATGGCTTTTGTATGTGAAAATAACATATTTTGATCCTATTTTCCACGTTTTTATCCCCATGAATTGCATAGCCCTGGGAGTGTTTATTGTATTGTATTGTTTTGTCATCAGTCAGCAGTTACCCCCTATATAGTAGCTAATTTCAGATAAAATTCAATATTTAAATGAGTTTTCCCAATCAACCTGATGTATTGGTGTTATTTATACCCCCCGCAACGAGTTGTGGGTGGGTATACTGGAGTCAGGTTGTCCGTCCGTGCGTCTGCGTCCGTCCGTCCGTATACTGAACATCAGAGAAATATTGTTATAACTTCTATTTCCTTCATCTAAAATGCTTAATATTTCACACATGCATTCCTGTAAGGCTCTACTACCATGCTGTGCCAAATCCACGACCGTCCAACCCCCGCTGATCCCATGGTCAAGGTCAAATACTTAGTCTCTTTACAAAACTTAACATCAGAGAAATATTGTTATAACTTCTATTTCCTTCATCTAAAATGCTTAATATTTCACATGCATTCCTGTAAGGCCAAATTCCTGCTGTGCTAAATCCACGACCGTCCAACCCCCGCTGATCCCAAGGTCAAGGTCAAATACTTAGTCTCTTTACAAAACTTAACATCAGAGAAATATTGTTATAACTTAATCTATAATTCTTAATATTTCATGTATGCATTCCTCTAAGGCTCTACTATCATGCTGTGACATATCCCCGCTGATCGGATCTGCTTCACATTCACGTTCGTGCCGCCCCCGCTAAGCCCAGAGTCAAGGTCACAAGCCCACACTTGGAAAATTTTACATATTTAGGGGTACCTGGACCCACGCGGGGGGGTATTCCGTAAGCCTCTCTTACTGACCAATCTAGTTGTAAATGGTGTCCGCTTCAATGCACTCATTTAGAAGTCTGAAATGGCCCCAAAATAGAATGTCAGCCTGTGTTAATATGTCATGTCTGTCTGTTTGACTTTTATGTACTGGGATCATAGAAATTGATTCTCTCGCTCCTTATATGTGAAACAATACCTGAATAAAACAAAATATATTTGGACACCATTTGCTTTGTGTGACAGACACACCTTAGGTTAAGGTTTGACCACACTAAATCATCAGATATTCATGCGCAGTGTAATCAAAAGTAGTACGTTAAAAAAAAAAAGAAGCCATATTTGTTATGCCATAGACACTCTTTGCTTGCAGAAACTAGTCAATTGATGCACTAATCTACTTCACAGGCATGTTAATGTATCATTTACATCAGTTTCAAGCATTAATTATGCTTTGGGATTATTTTGTAAGTCGGATCATGTTTGTAATGTGAGGCGGTTTCAATTCTAGCCGTGACTCTTTGCACCACCATCAGGGAGGTGACATGAGATTGAATTCATCTTTCTTAACAATAATTAAACCTATATTTTAATTAGTGAATATCCAGAGCAGAATGGCGGCAGGTTATGGGAAAATAAGTTCCACAACATCCATGCGAAAAATGAAAGTAGCAGCGAATAGCAAAATGTGTGGTCATTGGTTAGTTTATATAGGAAAAATCTTTGGTGGTGGTAAAAAGTCACCAATTGTTACCGGTACTCAATATAATGTTTTTTTTAGCTCACCTGAGCAAAGCTCATGTGAGCTATTGTTACCGCAATGTGTCCGTCGTCCGTCGTCGTCGTCCGTCGTCGTCCGTCGTCCGTGAACATTTTCAAACGTCTTCTCCTCGGTAACCATTGGGTCTATAGTCACCAAACTTCATGGTCATGGTCCTTAGGTAGGGGGATTACAAAAATGTTAAAATGACGTCATGACGTAATCCAAGATGGCCGCCGTCTAAAAATAGCACAAATTCTTAAAAAATCTTCTTCTCAAGAACCGCCAACCGGATTTCGACAAAACTTGGTAGGAATGATCGATGTACATTGCTCTTTCAAAGTTGTTAAAATGGTGACCCTGGGGTCAAAAATGGGCGTGGCCCGTGGGGTCAAATTGGGGTCAAATTTTATTTTTGACTGAATATGGTCATTTCATATATCAAATTGAAGGTATCAATGAGGCGATCACTCTGGTGCATTTTCTGTCAAAATCGGATTGTTATGTCATCCAAGATGGCCGCCGAAAGGTCAAAAGGTCGTTCTTTTATTAGAGATTTCAAAATTCTTCTTCACATGAACCGCTTGGCCCATGGTAGCCAAACTTAAAAGTTATGGTCCATGTGTGAAGCCTTTTCAGATTTGTTAAAATGGAGGTCATCGCTAATCCAAGATGGTCGCCGTCTAAAAATAGCATAAATTCTTAAAAAATCTTCTTCTCATGAACCGCTAGCCGGATTTCGACGAAACTTGGTAGGAATGATCGATGTACAATGCTCTTTCAAAGTTGTTAAAATGGTGACCCCGGGGTCAAAAATGGGCGTGGCCCGTGGGGTCAAATTTTATTTTTGACCGAATATGGTCATGTTATATATCAAATCGAAGGTATCAATGAGGCGATCACTCTGGTACATTTTTTGTCGAAATCGGATTGTTATGTCCTCCAAGATGGCCGCCGAAATGTCAAAAGGTCGTTCTTTTATTAGAGATTTCAAAATTCTTCTTCACATGAACTGCTTGGCCCATGGTAGCCAAACTTAAAAGTTATGGTCCATGGGTGAAGCCTTTTCAGATTTGTTAAAATGGAGGTCATCGCTAATCCAAGATGGCCGCCGTCTAAAAATAGCATAAATTCTTAAAAAATCTTCTCCTGAACCGCTAGCCGTATTTCGACGAAACTTGGTAGGAATGATCGATGTACATTGCTCTTTGAAAGTTGTTAAAATGGTGACCCCGGGGTCAAAAATGGGCATGGCCTGTGGGGTCAAATTGGGGTACATGGCAATGTCATATATCAAATTGAAGGTATCAATGAGGCGATCACTCTGGTGCAATATTTGTCGGAATCAGATGATTATGTCATCCATGATGGCCACCAAAAGGTCCATTTATTCAAGATTTTGAACGTCTTTTTCTCAGGAACCACATGGCCGATGCTGGGTGAAGCATTTTCAGATTTTGTAAAATGAGAGTCATCGCTTAATCCAAGATGACCGCCATCTAAAAATAGCACAATTTTTTTAAAACACATGAACTCAATGTCACATTCTTCTCTGGTGTTCATGGAGTCAGGTGAGCGAATTAGGGCCATCATGGCCCTCTTGTTTATGTTTTCGGCCAAAATCAAGGAAGCCGGATCAAATAATCAAATATGCCCTGGTGACACAAACTGACCAACCTAGTCTTCAAACATAGCTAACTTCACGTTATTTTCACATATATGATCAATACTCGTACACTAGCAGTGGCATAAACCGGCTTTGTGGCCTTTTCAGAGCAATAAAGCCATTTTTATGACTGACCGTTCCAAGGCGGATCTTTTTCCAACAAAAACGTTTTTAGTGGTTATTATGTTGCTAGATTTGTGTATATGGTCAGAAACTGTAGAAACTGTAGAAATGTTAAACATGCTCTTATGTAGACCCAATTCTTCATATTACAACACTGATAGTGAAGTGTTTGTCACTTGACAAATCTCTTGAAAACTTCAAAGTTGTCTATCTGTTCGAGTTGGCACGAATGACGACAAGTCACTGGGTGGAGTTGAACGGTCAATATACGAAAACTACTGGATACCTTGGCCCCAAACTTCATACTATATCAGGGAATAGGACATAGCTGTCAATAGTTGACGCATTTGCCAGATCTATACACAGAAGTTGTCCTTATAGGTTTAACCACACTAAATCATCAGATATTCATGCACGGTGTAGTCAAAAGTAGTACGTTAAAAATAATAAGCCAGATTTGTTATGCCATAGACACTCTTTGATGCACTAATCTACTTCACAGGCATGTTAATGTATCATTTACATCAGTTTCAAGCATATGCTTTAGGATTAATTTGTCAGTCGGATCATCTTTGTCATGTTCGGCGGTTTCAATTCCAGCCGCTGACTTTTTGCACCACCACCAGGGTGGTCACAGGAGATTGAATTTATCTTTCTTAACAATAATTAAACCTATATTTTAATTTGTGAATATCCAGAGCAGAATGGCTGCAGGTTATGGGAAACTAGGTCCCGTTGTAACATCCATATGAAAAATAAAAGTAGCAGATATAGCAAAATGTGTTTGGTGGTGGTGGACCTTAATATAGAGTTGAGACAAAACCAATAGTTCACCATTACTAAACATTATATTTATACAGTTTTATACAGTAGAACATTTTTTAAACTGGACATCCAGAACACCGTATGTTTATTTAAACTGTTGTATAATGTGTTGGTAAATGTTCTCATTACAGTGCCACGGCCGAAGCATAATCCTATGAACAACAACTTGAAATGCCTGGTGTGTGGCGACAAGTCATCCGGTATCCACTATGGCGTGCTCGCGTGTGAAGGATGCAAGGTAGGTGCTGGCCATTGGGATACTGTAGTTGTCCGTTTATAATATGTGATATCATTATACCCCCACCATACAAAGTATGTATGTAGATTGGGTATATAGTTTTCATCATTCCGTCCGTCCGTCCATTTGTCCGTCCGTAATATTTTCGTTAAAAGTATTTATTTGCTGTAGCCTATTTCACCAACGTTCCAAAGTATACTTTTCTATCAAAGTATACTTTCAGGGAGAAATTTTCAATTTTAGGATAAATTTATTATTTTTTATTATACTGAATTTATTACATTATCACAGCCATTTTGGCTGTGATAATGTAATAAATTCAGTATAACAAGTCTGCATACTTTTAATCATCAAATATATGCAGTCGTTAGTTCTATATGAAATTATGCATTTCAGGAAAAATAAATGATTACTCCCTCAAAGTATGCTTTGCTAGAAAAGTATACTTTGCAATGCTGGTGAAATCGGCTACTGGTCCAGGCGGCACGGGTATCCATGAGCCTCTGCTCACTTGCTCTAGGTATATAGACAATACCAGCCTAGTGTATTTTGATATCGAGTTTATAATGCAAGGCTAGGACACATTTCATGCTACATAATGAGCAAATATGACATGGTTTTTGCTGAAATGAATGCAGACTTGTTTCTTTTTGTCATAACACTGACATCATTCAGTAGCGTCACGTTGTTCAACCAATTAATCGTTGTTCAACCAATTAATCGTCAGTTGTGAATTTGTTACTTAGTTCTGAGTACATAACTCTAATTAAATGTCATTACACTGCATTACATAAGAGTTATGATGGAGTAGTCTTTCCAAATATGCGTTTAAAGCCTTCTTTGTTTACTTTATATTTCGTGGAGAGTGGCCTAAGAATTTTGCTAATACAATGTACACACTTTATTAGGTAATTTTATGGTAATATTTTTTGTGCTGTATTGTAGAATTTTCTCTCAATAACAATATACATGTAGCGAAGTATGAACGTCAACGCCCTGCAGATTTTTTCTATATTTTAGTGCGCAAAGTGTAAATACTATTACGCACATTTTTTCTGTGTAGCGTGGTGTAGCGATGTTAGTGCAACCTGGGGCCCGTTTCACTAAACTTCGTAAGACTAAAATGTTCATAAGTGCAAAAGTATGATAGTCTGTAAATTTCAATGTTTTCTTGTAAATAATTATTGGGTTTACATTTATTGAGCAGCCTATGTTCAATAAATGTAAATACATCAATTGAAATTTCCAGATGATCCTTAATTTGCTCTTACGAACATTTTAGTCATACAAAGTTTAGTGACAATGCTTTCGTGTAAACAATTATTGGATTTACATTTATTGAACATAGGCTGCATATGCAGCCTATGCTCAATAAATGTAAATCCAGTAATTAAAATTTCCAGACGATCCTAAATTTGCTCTTACGAACATTTTAGTCGTACAAAGTTTAGTGAAATGGCCCCCTGTTGCCTATAAAGCGGAAACACGTGCAGCTAGTTGTAACCCTGCTATGTGAATCTAGCCAATGCAAGATACGACCATTTGTTAACAGTCGGTATGTATTCTATTAATGCAACTTTTTCCAGTAGCCTATTTCACCAACATTGCAAAGTATACTTTCCTAGCAAAGTATACTTTGAGGGAGAAATTTTCAATTTTAGGATAAATTTATTAATTTTTATTATACTGAATTTATTACATTATCACAGCCATTTTGGCTGTGATAATGTAATAAATTCAGTATCATAATTCTGCATAGTTTTAATCATCAAATATATGCAATCATTAGTTCTATATGAAATAATGCATTTCGTGAAAAATAAATGTTTACTCCCTCAAAGTATACTTTGCTAGATAAGTATACTTTGCAATGTTGATGAAATCGGCTACTGTGAAACAATATTGACAAAGCATGAAGTGAGGAACATTATCTTGAAATGCTTGTTAAAAATGCAAAATTAATTTTGGTTTAACTTTTTTTCCAAATTTGTATAAATGTAGTGGACCGATGCAGATCCAATATATGGAGAAATATTGCATAATGAATTTCAAAGCCATAATACAGTGAAACCTCTCTAAACCGGACACCCTGGGAGGTCCCCAGGCTGTCCGGATTAGAGGGGTTTCACTGTAAATCAGGCTTTCAATCATTCTAAGCCATACCGGGTATTTGTGTGCTATGTGATCACGAATAGAAATTATCACCTGAGATAAATGACCAAGAAACTCATAAAAAATAAGATCACAGGTGTTTTATTGGTGAGAGGTTCCACTGTAGTGCAAATTTGCTTTATTTTACTTTGTATCAACACATCAAGTGCATGGGGTCAGTATGCACTGGTTACACAATGAAAATAACACATTCACAATGAAGTTGTCACTAAATCATTCCTTTACATGAATGAACATGGAGGCAGTATAAGTTTGTGCAAAATGATAATAACACAGAGCATAATGAAGATTTGATTAAATCATTGAAGAGGGTTTACAAAAACAAGCACTGCACTGGTTTATAAAACCATTCTACCATATTACTGGTCATATTTACAGAGCTCCAGATAAGTTTTTTTATCTAAAGAGTATTATACCCCCATATTTCAAATTCAATGCGTATTCTACTTTTACAAATGTGTTATTGATTTAATAAATAGGGAACAAATGATAAAAAATAAAACACATTTAAAAATTCCGTTATTTGAGCTGCAAAAAGCAAACACTTGTAATTGTAAACTGTATTACAGTATTTTCACTCCTCAATTTGAAAATCAATGCATAAATTTTGTACTCCCACTTATGATAATTTTGCGCCCATACACGCCTTATCTGGAGCTCTGTAGCCTATTTCACCAACATTGCAAAGTCTACTTTTCTAGCAAAGTATACGTTGAGGGAGTAATCATTTATTTTTCCTGAAATGCATTATTTCATATCGAACTAACAAATGCATATATTTCATGATAAAAAGTATGCAGATTTATTATACTGAATTTATTACATTATCACAGCCAAATTGGCTGTGATAATGTAATAAATTCAGTATAATAAAAATTAATAAATTTATCCTAAAATTGAAAATTTCTCCCTCAAAGTCTTTGCTGGAAAAGTATACTTTGCAATGTTGGTGAAACGGGCTACTGATATTTATAACCCTGTCCAATGAACCATTCCTTTCAGGGTTTTTTCCGTCGAGCGTTACAAGACGTTGGTGATCCAGCCAGGAAGAAATGTTTCTACAATAAGAACTGTGAGGTGACGATTCTCACGCGTAACAGATGCCAGTATTGTCGACTACAGAAATGTCTAGCCCTCGGCATGTCTCGATCAGGTGAGGACAACTCTTGATGTCGTACTCGAGTCTCGTGCTCGAAATCATGCAGTTTCATTGGTCAGGGCCTGTGATTAGACAATTATTCTGAACACATACTTGGTTCTCATGCTCAAAATCAGGAAGATTGATTGGTCGAGCCTGAGCTGTTTCATTAATCAGGTCCTGTGCTTATAAACTGTCTTGAGCACATAGTTGGTTCTCATGCTAGAAATCTGGGGCCCGTTTCACTAAACTTCTTACGACTAAAATGTTCGTAAGTCCAAATTTAGGATCTCCGGAAATTTCAATTGATGGATTTACATTTATTGAGCATAGGCTGCATATGCAGCCTATGCTCAATAAATGTAAATCCAATAATTGTTTTACAAGAAAACATTGTTAATGTGAAATTTACAGACTCATAAGTTTGCACTTACGAACATTTTAGTCGTACGAAGTTTAGTGAAACAGCCCCCAGGGGCCCGTTTTACTAAACTAAAATGTTTGTAAGTGCAAATTTAGGATCGTCTGCAAATTTCCATTGATGTATTTACATTTATTGAGCATATTTGTTAAAGGTACATGCCCACGCAGTAGGCACAAAATGTTCTTTATAGGAATTAAATAAGTGTATAATTATGTCACTATTCCACCAGTTCTAAAAATTACGAGTGCCCGCTATACAAATATACCGTAAAGATTCTAATAGACGCCCGGGCGTCTATTATAATCACCACTGGCTCCGAAGTCCAGGGTGGGCGTTTAATAGAGGCAAGTGTTATTCAGCAAAGGGAAAATGATAAAAAAATATACGATGTTCTGCTATCTGAACAAAAACATAACTAAGGGACGTTACTCTCAAACGCCAGACTTGATTGTACTGTCTGTCAGTTTATAAACATTTGGGCCAAGACGTTTCAGCCCACTCTGCAGGTCATTATGGTGCAGTCGGTAGAAATGTTAAATTTAATGGTAATGTATATCAAGACAGCGTAAATCATTAATGCTGATCAGATTTACGCCTACGGACGTTTCGTCAGCGTCAGCGTTTCGGATCTGTCAGGTTTGAGATGCTTTGAAAATGGCGTCTCCGTAACCGTGTAAATTCTGATCACCCTGTGTCCGTGCAAATAGCTACTGCTGATGAGGAATTTACTGTGACACCGGAAACAGTCGAATTTCGCTTCCGCTTTTGAAAGTGAAAGTAGCAATTATGTTTTTTCCCCGATTTTAAAGGAAGTTGCTTTCGAAATAATGGAAAGAAAAAAAATCTACTTGGACAATTAGCTCCGATTTTGTTTCAAGTCGGTACTGGGCGTTTATTAGAGGCACTAATTTCGTGAAAATCGGCCAAAAAATGTGTCATTTTCAACGTAAAAAGTGGGGGGTGGGCGTCTATTAGAGCATGGGCGTCTATTAGAATCTTTATGGTAATCATTTATTAATTATCAATTTACTGTTGGCGACGCGCGGCGGTAACAGTCTATTTTGATAATGTGCGGGGACGACGACTTACACATCACGGCTTGCGGTGCGCATGCGCAGTATACTACGCGCGCCAGTAGGCTTCCCAATATGTAAACAAGAATATCAACATGTCGAAATGTCCAGGACGGAAATTGTATGAAACGGCGTCGGCCAAAAAAAAGGCGAAATGTCTGAGGGACAGGCAGTACAGAGAGAGAGTGGTTAATATTGGCGACCAGATCACCAAATGGGAAGAGTTACGTGGAGATTTAGATTTGGACTCGAACAGAGATTTTTCTTCTCAACTTCCGATACTTCACTGCGCATGTCAAAGATGTGATATGATTGACCGTGTCACATGACGCGTGTTGGTAAAAATAGCACGATGTCGGAAAATACCCTTTCTGGTCGCGGCATATAAAATGTGATTTAACACCAATTAACACGCGCCGTAATTAAAAATAACTCGTTAGTAGGTAGACAAATGGCTCATATAAGGCATGACAGAAAATTAAAAGTAGTAGTACAGTGTAACCTGCTGCGTGGGCATGTACCTTTAATGAGCAATTTACAGACAACATAATTTTGCATTTTAGTTGTACGAAGTTTAGTGAAACGGCCCCATGGAGGTTTGAGTGGTGCTCAGTTTCGGCCAATCAAACAGCCAGTTTTCAAGAAGGACGTTTTGAGTTTTGAGAGTGTGCTCTGAAAGTTTGCAAAGCATTTGCCCTGGGTCTTCGATTTTAAACTATGTCTGGGCATGTGCTCGAGTCTGATACTGCAAATCAATCAATTTGAGCGTGAGCCCAGCCACTCTTAAGTTTTTTATTTAGAAGTTACATTTTATATCTATTTACAAAAACTATAATCACATAGGTGAGCCTGATTATGAGTGTCAGAATATGTTGTCAGAAATGAGGCTTTGTGATCACGAGGGTGGAATATCCTTTTCTCGCATACCCAGAGTCCATTTCAATGTTATTTCCGAAGCCACGCCCATGTGGGATTTTTCTGTCTCACACGGCTATCTCACACGGCTGACATGTCACACACTGCCGGAACTACTTTTTGTGTATTGGCTTCCAAATGTCGTCTGCATTGTTTACAAACACACGCTCTTTACACAGTACTGTCAGTAGACAACAATGTCAACAACGTCGCTCTGGATTTGTTATGTAGGCTATTATTTATTTCAAGTGTTATCCAGTTTTATCAAATTTGCGTAAATTTGTGGGACGAGTTGTGTAAGGGGCGTCTGTAAATCAGTTGGCCGAACATTATTATTAAAAAAAAACACATGTAATTGACAGCAAACTATTTACCTCGTATGTTGTTGATTCTTCCCCAAACATATGTATAGTGACAGTTGATAGTGATTGGAATATTTGTTTAATAATCCAGTGATCAAGAATTTCTTGAAAACGACAACGTGTTGAAACGACAAATGTCCGTCGGAGTGAAACTTTCGGCGGACTGATATTTGCGTAATTGAAGACAGCGTCTCGGAATTGCAATAAATACTCAAAATAAAAATATAAAATGATTCTGTAAACATTATTGTACAAATTTGAATCGAGGATATATGGTCTATTTTCAATATTTATATGAGTTTGTCTCGTACTACGTCCTATTTATTTTGTGTATGTAGTAATTGGGTTTACACATGATGTCATGGGCGTCTTCAGACCGTATTTTTATTGGGCCGTTATGTGTTAAATGTTTCGATCAAATGTAGGAGACTCTAATTTGTTGGTGTAAACTTTGTTTACACCACACCCATTTCTTGATACGGGTAATGCGATTGAGTGGTTGTATTGGAGATATCATATAAAGAAAAAAAGTTAGTATTATACTATGGTGGTTCGTTGATGGCGTATTATGGCTAAACATGATTCTGGACTTAGTAGGTATGCGAGAAAAAGTATTCCAGATATACTCCGGTGTGTGACTAAGGATATTCCACCCTCGTGGTCAGAATATGTCGTCAGAAACTCGGCAAAGCCTCGTTTCTGACAACATATTCTGACCACTCGGGTGGAATATCCTTGTCACACACCGGAGTATATATGGAATACTCTTAGTCCCACACCAGCGCAATGCTGGATACGTTTTTGCACCCCTACATATTTGCAAATCTCAAAAATATTTGTCTGACCCAGAATAAGAATATAACGCTAAAACAACGTCATAACGCTATGACGTGATAATAAACACGTCAACAATCATCGAAACAATACACATCAACCATATTCATTATTTTATGGGCTAATTGTAAGACTCATTAGCCGTAATGTTGCCCTATTTGAAAATGTATCATTGCTAGATGTGAGACAAGTACGTGTAGGGTGAGATAGGCAATCTAACATGGTCGTGACTACACACGGATATCCTTGTCTAGGGGCACCTGGTGGGCGAGAATACACTGTGCACTGGGTGCACTTGTTGCTCAAGGAACTTTTATGTTTGACCAGAGGTGAACAAACTACAATATCTTCAAGAGTTCACTGTCGTTGACATTAAATGTTGCAAAGCTTATGACACGTGGCAGTCTGCATAATAGATATATTGGAGAAATGAGGCTTATGGCATGTATGGCCAGTCTAGTTGCTGATCTTCTGGCATCCTCCTGAAGCCTGATACGGAACTGTGCTGTTTGTTAGAAAGATATCAAGTGATACTAATTTACTGAATGGAGAACAGGGTAGTCCCAGACCCTGACTGCGCAGAACAAATACAAGAAAACTGTAGATGTCGCGTTTCAGTCTATTTAGGAATGAATTAAACTGTCTGGCTTCTAATGCCCATATCAACAAAATGAGGATCCCCATAGCTAGCTGTGAAATGTTCTTTCTTCAGAATCTATGCACAGCAAAACACATTTTTTCTACTGGAATGTATGAATATTTTGCTTATTTTTCCATAGAAACATATGTTGTGTCCACTCATTTAAACCGTCTCGGTGAGACATGGTCACAACATATAGTTTCGACAAGAAATAAGAAAAATAGGCAAAACATTATAAAACAATTTCATAATAATCATATTACTGTCATAGCATTGAGCATGCAATGGTCTAATCGTCTAATTATAACCTATTGATGGTGATGATGTTGGCAACAATTGCTATAGAGCCAGTCGGTGCATAACTCTGTCACATGACTCCAGGGAATCCAGATATGAGACTAGCCATGCGATTTTGTACCTAAGAAGACGTGCGATATCTCATGAAAACTATTTATTTTCCGTAAATGATGTCGAAAGTTGACAAATTGTTCAGAGCAAATGTGAAATTTACAGAAAATATCAGTTTCTGTAAATAATTTTTCCTGAAAAATCGCACACAAATCACTTTGTCTCATATATTTGTATTAGAATATGGGATATCCATTATAACATATAGGGAAAATGAGGGGTTGATGTTTCCATAAACCAACCTTTTCTGATTTTCAAGCCACATAAATTTGCCAGTTTTCTGCTGTTTTCCAATCTGGTCATTATGAATGTAAGCCAGACTGACAATAAATTGCCATGTGGTCGTAAATGTACATCTCCGCTTGAGGAAATTATTATTTGTGGCTGTATGTTATCACGACAAAGTGAACAATACTGAGTGTTTGACGAGTGTAGCTCTTGCTCAGCTAGCATTCTTTGTAAGAACCTGCATGCTACTTGTTCTTTTTAACCCAGTTCATGTCGGATACCCATTCACAGTTATCTAAATTACAACAAAGAAATTTATATATTGTCACCACTTATTTGAGCAGTCTCGGCAAGATGGTTCAAATGAGTGGTAGCTGTGCAGAAAAAAAAAATATATTTTCTTTATTTCTCAATTAAAGTATATGTTGTTACCACTCATTTGAACCGTCTCAACGAGACGGTTCAACTGAGTGGTAACAACATATACCTTTAGGGAGAAATAAAACAATTCTCGGCAAGACGGTTCAAATGTGCAGGAAAAAAATCAGCCAGAGAAAATGTGTATCTTCAGCATGAAAAGGATTGAACGACGGAAGGAATTGCAAAAATAGAATAACCCCTGATCTGTGGCTACATTAACTGCACAGGTATAAAGCCATTTTGTTATTGCTTGTCACATGGGTCAGCCACTAAAAGGAACCTTATCACATTTGTGGCATTCAGTTTCGCATAGTCTGACCAGAGCCTACGCTAATCACCATTCAATCACTGATCAAAGAATTAACCCTTTCAACACCACATGCCTGTATAGTGGTATTGGCAAACAGTGTAGATCCTGATGAGCCAGCTCGTGACACCTTTTGCAAGTAATTTTCATATGTTTGAGAACGAAAACACCTCATTTTCATAAATGCACTTGTCTGAAAATCATTTTGTGACAGTTGGTTTGGTTGCAAAATTAACATAACAAAATCCATTCCAGTTACTTTGTGGTGTAAGGGTTAAGCTGTAACCTGTCCATGTAAATGTGCAAGAGTATCTAAATCTTCAATGGTTTAATATATACCAATATCGTAAAGTCGCTATTGTCAGGGAACAGCAGATGTAAGAGATATAAACCGAGAATATCTGTCAGAATGTCTAGACAGCTGACCACTTGCACTCAACACACCACAAAGATAAATACAATGGAGATACCTCCAGGAAATGCTATTCACCCACCGTGTAGGCACGTACCCCTTGTAGCCCCAGACCAGCCTTATCCACGCAGCCTGATAAGTGTTCACTGTTTGTCATATTGTAAATAACGACTGTCTTTCAATGAGCGAAAGAGTCGGTTACAGACTCGACTTCGGTTATAATTACCACGGCATGTTTTGTTTGCCAGCCAGACTGTCAGTTTCCTTCATAAACGTGGCTGTGACTGGAGAAATGGGGCTTATGGGTTTTGCGAACAGTGTAGATCCAGATCAGCCTGTGGAGACATGGAGCCTATGGCATATATGTCCAGTGTAATTCCTAGCACACTCCTCTAGCCCGATAATGAGCTACATTATTTATAAGAAACATTCTCTGACTGAAGGGTGAGCAGTGCAGAGCTGAATCAGCCTGGGTCTACATTGGTCGCAAATGCCAATAAGCCTCATTGCTCCAATCAAAGTCACAAATGTGGCTGTGACTGAAAAACTGGGGCTTATCGGTTTTGTGACTAGTGTAGATCCATATCAGCCTGTGCATCCGCACACTCTGATCAGGATCTGCACTGTTCGCCATTCCATCAATGAAGTCACACGTCATGATTATAACAAGCAATTTAGATCATTATCAGGCTATTGGAATTTGTTACATGTATTTGATCAGGAGCTACACTGGTCAAAAATCACATAAGCCCCATTTTCCCAGTCACAGCCACAAATGTGGGTGCTTATGAGGTATGTTTAGTTTAATTGTAAATTCACTAAATTGTCCATCCCTATGTCTCTACACATAATGACATTGTTGGGGAGACGGACCATATTCAGTGTCGATCTCTATTAACCCTTGGACCGCTACACACAACAATTGTCGTCTGATGTTGCTTTTATATCTTGCCTTATTTCTCAATAAAAACATGGTTTGACAGCACTTCAGAATCATTTTCAAAGGAAATGATTCTAAAGTGCTTTCAAAGCATCTTGTAAATTATTCTAAAGTGCTGTCAAAGCATGTTGTAAATTATTCTAAAGTGCTGTCAAAGCATGTTTTTGATTATAAAAATGGAAAATAGAAAATAAACAGCAGACAGTGTCGCTGCTGTTGAACCTTACAAGTGAGGAAATGAAGCATTACAGTCCATACCTTTTTTTTTCTTTCTCAATATAAACGTGCTTTGACAGCACTTAAGAATCATATCCAATGGAAATGATTCTAAGATGCTGTCAAAGGACGTTTTTATATTGGAATGATTCTAAAGTGCTGTCAAAGCACAAATTTTATATTGGAATGATTCTTAAGTGCTGTCAAAGCATGTTTTTGTGTACCCACTTGCAGACAGCACGATATAGTCAGCACATTGGTGCATGCGATGGGTAATTTAACGATCGGGGTTCATCCTTACCGGAATCCCGACTGGAGACCTGGTTTGGCCCTCACATACGTCTTTGGCATTTTGTATGTGACAGTTGAATCTGGTTATACCCCTTATAAGAGTAATCCTACCGGTATTACTTTTAAATAGGGGAAGGGGCCAAGTGACTTTGGTGCGGTATGGACCTGGCAACAGGTCAGGTTATTCTAATTTCAGGGCTGAATATGTTGTATCTCGATGTAAATATTCCGTTCTGATTTTGGCATTTTCCCCCTAATGCAGCAGGTTAAAACGGGATCGAACCTGTTTGCCCGGCCTTACATGACCTTAGCTGTTGATAGGCCGTTAAACAGCAATAAACAAACAAACAAACAGCACATTGGTGTACGTCCGTACAAAAATGGAAAATGAACCTTGGACAACAAAATTTAATTCAGAGTATTGTAAGCGTTAACAAACCCAGTAGCCGATTTCACCTAAATTGCAAAGCATGCGTATCTAGCAAAGTGTACTTTGAGGGAGTAATCATTTATTTTTCCCGAAATGAATTATTTCATATAGAACTAACAACTGCATATATTCGATGATTAAAAGTATGCAGAATTATTATACTGAATTTATTACATTATCACAGCCAAAATGACTGTGATAATGTAATAAATTCAGTAAATAAAAAATAATAAATTTATCCTAAAATTGAAAATTTCTCCCTCAAAGTATACTTTGCAAGGTAAGTATACTTTGGAATTTTGGTGAAATAGGTTAAAGATGGGCCTAGATATACACTTCCCCATTACCTCGTACCGCAACAAAGTTTATCTTAATCTGGATTCTGCCGATAGCAGAATAGGAATGACACAGTTACATTTTGTGACATTTGCAAAATATCACTGTTATTAATACCATAAAGGTTGAATATTGAGGAGACAGAAATATATTGATCCATATAACGTAAACGTACATTAGATTGCCAATCTTGTAAAAGGTAATTAGTGTTATTGGTTGCCATTCCATCACGCTTATACGTGTACGTTATACATTACATTCAGGTAATTTTGAACTACCGGTATTTATGTAATAGATGAAAGGGTATTATTTCAAATTTTGAAATCACAATAATACCCTTTCATCTATTACAGAAATACCGGTATATTAAAAAATAATGACACAAACACTGCACATATCCTGATGAGACTCGTTGCGAGCCGTCTAATCTGGAATTTCAGTGCTGAGTGTATGGTGTCTCTGTCTCTGTATGACATAGAATCCCAATTAATCAATCAAAATCAAATCAAAACTGTTCTTCTTCAGCCGCCAAGCTTGGTAGACGTTCGCGTAAGATGCGTGACCTGATCCGCAGTATCGAGGACAAGCAGACAGAGCAGGCTCTACATGGTCTACTCAGCCTCAATTCAGAGGTTGACCCGACGAGACAGATCATGGAAGGCCTCGACACGAACACGATCAGTCGACAAGAAATCAACCAGCTGTCTGTGGCCGCGCTCCAGCTGCTGCTGAAGCAGCGTGCGGAGGTGGGGCCAAACTACCCCCGCCAGCGCAGCCACCCATCCCAGCCACGGCAGCTGAGCCCGAAACTGGAGTACCCCCCGCCTGCCCACACGCCCACATACACCCCCGCCCACACGCCACACGACAACGGAGACAACGACCAGCCACTAGACCTGTCAGACGAGTCAAACCCGTCTGTGAACCAGGAGCAGATAACCGCGTCGCGACTCCCGCTGAACCTGATGACGCAGGCGTCGCGCGCCCAGATGATGGGCACCCTGTTCAACATGCAGGCCCAGCTGCCATTCCAGCTGCCGCCCCACCCGCAGTTCGCAATGAAGGAGGACGGGGCGGGGGAGGAGCAGCGGTCACCGTACCTGCCGATGTTGGACACAAACCTGCTGGCTATCGCGCGCGGTAGCCCGTCCCTGCACCATAACATCGTCGCCCAGCAGCTCGCTATGCAGCAGTTCGCTGCCGCCAAGGAACTCGCTGCCCAACACAACTTCAACAACATCAGTTCCACCACCACGCCTAGAGACGACGTCAGTGAGGACATCACCGACGCCGATTCTGCTGCCGATGTAGACCCACACTCGCGATATGACACTGCTTCACCAACATCAAAATCATCCGTTATTGTTCAGAATACTAGTCTTGATTTGAGGAAAATAATTAAGGAAGAGGAGAGTATTAAACATAGCCGAAGCCCGATCAAAAAACGTCCCTATGTGCCATCGACGTGTTCAGACAGTGAGGCGGAGCAGGGGCTGATTTACAACAAACATTCCCGCTTCACGGACAGTCAGTCTTCCTCCCGTGGCTACCCGCACGAGTACCGAGAAATGACCCCGACGCTCGGTCCCAGCCCCCTCGCGACCCCGTCTACCCCCACAGATACACAAAACCACACCCGGCCCGCTTATCCAGAGCTGGTCGTAAACAGTGCTAATCAAATACTATCTGACTACCACACGGCCCAGTCACTGAGAATCTCCACACACGGTGCTTCTACCCCCACGGAAAACATGAATGATCAAACATCGGAATACCAGTCTGAGGCGAACGTACAGGACAAACAATTACTGACCCAGTCTGACCACCAAACTGCTGTTGTCGCACCGATAGTGCAGAATAAATACATGAGTCAGCTGAGCCGGGAGGACGAGACGATGCTCACGGTGCCACTGCTCACGTACAAGATCCACGAGTCGTTCTACAGTACGTTCACCTTCCTGAAGTCGCGCCTCGACGAGATGCACTATAAGCTGCGCGACTATCACTCCACCGAGTCCATGGACGGCATGATCAACCGGCTGATAGCCGAACACATGGACAAGTCCAATACCAGTTACCATGTGAGTTATAGCAGTGTTTGTCGTAGTAGGGGATCTGACATTCACCATGTTTTAAATGTCATTAGAAACATCACTCATTCTAATGTCGTTTAAAATATGATACAAGTCAAATACCAGTAGCCGATTTCACCAACATTGCAAAGTATACTTTTCTAGCAAAGTATGCTTTGAGTGTCGGAGTAATCATTTATTTTTCCTGAAATTCATTATTTCATATAGAACTAATGACTGCATGTATTTGATGATTAAAAGTATGCAGAATTATTATACAGAATTTATTACATTATCACAGCCAAAATGGCTGTGATAATGTAATAAATTCAGTATAGGTAATAAAAATTAATAAATTTATCCTAAAATTGAAAATTTCTCCCTCAAAGTATACTTTGCTAGAAAAGTATACTTTGCAATGTTGGTGAAATCGGCTACAGTTACCATGTAAGTCACAGCAGTGATTGTAGTAGTAAAGGAGCTTTGTAGAGCCGACTATTGTTCATCGACGACTATCGTTCACGTGTATGATTAAGCCGAGGAAAATAACTTAGCCATGGCTAAGTTATTTTCCCCGGCTTAATTATATACACGTGAACGATAGTCGTCGATGAACAATCGTCGGCTCTAACATCAACGACTATTGTCGACGACTAATGTTCACCGGTAGAGAAGTTTCTTAAAAATTGTCTAAGTTGTTCAACGACACACAGTAAAGGTGAAATGGCTTCAGAAAGGGCTACGTTATTTTCCCCGGCTGAATCATACACGTGAACGATAGTCGTCGATGAACAAAGGTGAAATGACTTCAGAAATGGCTTCAGAAATGGCTTCAGTTATTTTCCCCGGCTGAATCATACACGTGAATGATAGTCGTCGATGAACAAAGGTGAAATGGCTTCAGAAATGGCTTCAGAAATGGCTTCAGTTATTTTCCCTGGCTGAATTATACACGTGAATGATAGTCGTCGGTGAACAATAGTCGGCTCTACAGAGCTTACAGTTACATGTAAAATGTGATGCCGTCCACAATAAAGCATCATTGCTTTGTCGTGATATTGGCGCCGACATTTTCAAGTCCAAGATCATCAAATCACATTGAAATTTTGCTTTAAAGTTTTTACAAAATCTGCAATAAAAGTTTTGCATACCTTATATCTCCACAACCCTTTAATTTACTTTAAACTTCAAGTACTTTATCATCATTCATATTTTCATTCTATAGCCCACCCATGCAGCCAACATGCCCAAGGTCAAGGGACATTGAAATAATTTGTGTTAAATGTTTTTTCGTATCCACAAACGTTTCTCCGTTTTACTTCAAACTTCAAATAAATACAATATGAGACTATCAAGTCCGTCAGCGGGCTTGGCATGACGGTAGCGGCCATCTAGTGTTCATTTGTCGTTCACCATGTTAGTTACAACACAGTTTGTAGTAACTGAGTTTGAGGATGTTTTAAAACATGAGTCTGTGACGCTATTGTTAATTTAGATTATATTTGTTTCATGACCACAGAAGCATACAATGATCTGTTTTAACCCTCACTATGCTGGAGACAGAAATTGTCGTCTGCTGTTTTTCATTTTTGCTTTAATTCCAAAAAAACAAAAACGGTTTTGACAGCACATGAGAATCTCATGCACTGTCAACAGGTTTTTGTCGAGGAATATTGAAAAAATATTTTTTCCAGCAGACAACAAACTTTAATTCAGCGTAGTAAGGGTTAATAAGGACATCTGTCACGAGTTCAGGATATTGTGACGTCTGTGCTGGAAACACATTGTAATCTACAGGAACATATGTTCCAGGCTGTATATGACTGGAACGGAAGTATCAATCATACTTTTAACTGGACACCCTGAGCCCAGAGTGTCCGGGTTAACCCTTTCACCCCTAAGTAGCTGGAATGGAATTTGATATGTTAATTTTGCAACCAAATCCAATGGTGACAAAATGATTTTCAGACTAGTTCATTTATGAAAAGGGGGTGTTTTTGTTCTCAAAAATATGAAAATTACTTGCAATAAGTGCAGATCTGGATGAGACGGCTCATCATGAGCCGGCTCATCTGGATGTACACTGTTTGCCAATACGACAATACAGGCCTGTGGTGTTGAAAGGGTTAAAGAGATTGCTCTGTACAAAGGCATTGTGGTTCGTATAAGCCGTGTATCCTATGTATAACCCGACCGCTGTGTTTCAGGGCCTGGACGGTCGGCCATTGAAGACGGGGGAGGTTTGCTGGGACGCCTTCCAGAAGCTGCTGAACAAAACCATCCAAGACGTGATTAACTTCGCCAAGCGCATTCCTGGCTTCACCAATCTCGACCAAGAGGACCAAATTAGTCTCATAAAGGGGGGCTGCTTTGAGGTAAAGTATACAGTGCTCCAGATAAGGAATTAGTAAATATACCCCCACAAACAAAGTTTGAGGGGGTATATAGGAGTCGGTCGGTCGGTCGGTCGGTCGTCGGTCTGTCTGTCTGTCAAAATTCATTATCTTGTCTTGTCGGTCGGTGGTCGGTCGGTCGGTCGGTTTATGGATTATCAAATGGCTTGGCACAAATGTTTCTCATGATGAGAAGGTGTGTCGCGATCAATAACCACGCACCTACGTCCAAGGTCAGGGTCACAGTTGAAGGTCAAAGGTCAAACCTATTGAAATTCCCTTCCGCTCTATATCTTCTACACCGATGCATGGATTATCAAATGCATTGGCACAAATGTTTCTCAAGATGAGAAAGTGTGTCGCGATCAATAACCACACACCTACGTCCAAGGTCAAGGTCACAGTTGAAGGTCAAAGGTCAAACCTATAGCAGGCGGCAGACAGATAAACTGCATAGTTTGTGTACACAACTCCTCTGAAACCGTTCAGTGGATTGATCTGAAACTATACACACTTTTTATGCCGAACAAATATTTTTTTTACAAAAATATCCTTTTAACTTAGCCATTTATTCTATTTTTATTAAATTGATTCATTGCGTTCTTGACAAACTCGGCACAGAGTTTTTAATCAAAATCATATTAATCCATTACTCGTGTAAGATCCTCTATAACTGATGAATGAATTTTCAAATGTTTTCAGATTATCTCATTTTCATTGACCACGTACGCAGGTAAAAGGTCAATGTCACACATCTCTAAGGCCAGCATTAAATAATGATCATGAAATTTTTATTCAAACCTATAAAACTCTTCTAATGTTAAGCTATTTGTAAGTCCAACTCTTTGTGGGGGTATTATGATCACTCATGTGATAGTTCTAGTTGAGTATTGTCACTCCATCATTTCTGAAGCAATTTGGTATTTCAAAATTTTAATTGGGTAAAATTAAATCACGCTACTGTTTACACATCAACAGACAGCAATTATTGAATAGTTTGTTTCGAAATGAAAACATATCTTGGCATTTCATTAGAATTGTCTAATTCTAATGAAATATGGAAAAAATATGCTATATTGACGGTCTGTTTATTGTTTTCTGCAGTATGATAAAGGTACCAGAATTGTTCTCATTGCTTTTTGATACTCACTACTTCTGATTTCAATTGGGTTTTTGGCAATTTTAATTGGGTATTTACGCAAATACGCAGCTTATCTGGAGCTCTGGTATACAGTTTAGTTATTGTTCACATATTGGACTTTTATGGCGCAACAACCTACTACATGTATATTCGGTGTTGTTGGTTATAGGACAAATCCATTTATATACCCTAATAAACTAAATATTCTGAGTTTCCCAAAATAAATTGTATCCAAATACATTGTCAGGGCCTGAAAATAGCACTGGTCCGAGGTCCGGGACCTGCAAATTTTAAAGTCAGACCTTTGTATTTTACAAGCAACAAGTCCGCCATACCTATATTTCTGCCGTTTTTCTAGCGATTATCCTCTCGGACCTTCGAAATTCCTCGGACCTTTCACTTGTTTCTTTGTTCTTCTGTCGGACCTACTGGTAAAAGCTGCTATTTTCAGGCCCTGATTGTTATCATGAAAAACCAGTACAACCATACTAACCCTAAACACTGGCACATGCTTTGTAGTAGGAACCATTATAGGAATGAATGGCCTTTTTGTGGAATTTATCGGGGTATAAACTTGGAAAAGCCACTTTCGCAATTGGCGATAAAAATAAAGAATTGGCGATAATTTATTTATTTTTTTTTCGAAAATTGTAATTTTTTATCGCCAATTCTTTATTTTTATCCTATTGGTTATTATAGGAATGAATGGCCTTTTTGTGGAATTTATCGGGGTATAAACTTGGAAAAGTCGCGGGAATACTGGACGAAGGCCGGAAGGCCTCGTCCAGTATTCCCGCGACTTTTCCATGTTTATATCCCCGATAAATTCCACAAAAAGGCCATTCATTCCTTATAATTCTAGCATTTGAAATTAATTCATCAATAAAATGTGTTTATTTTCCGTTTTCTTAAGAATTATTTTAACTGCGCCTCACGGTTACGGAAAGTAGTTCGGCATGGGAGTTTACTGGGATATAAATTTTGGACAGAGACTTGCTACGGACCAATCAAATGTTAGGGAATTGTGTAAATATTTTTGTGCTGGAATTATATATTTATATGTGTATATATACTATCCACTTATTTAGGGTTATATTTATGAGACATGCCATGTGATTTCATACCTAAGAACATCTCCTTGAAAATATTTACAAAATTCATGATATTTTCCGTAAATGACATCGAAAGTTGACGACATTTTCATATTCCACAGTTGGTATGAAAATTTGTCGTCATTCAAGGTCATTTACAGAAAATATCACAGTTCTGTAACTACATTTCATGAAAAATTGCACTGTTCTTCGGTACAAAATCACATGGCCATGTCTCTTATGTGTATAAATACTGTCCAAATATTTAGGGTTATCACAGTAACACAATTTTCCCTCCACCAGGTTGCCTGCGTCGTCCACGCCCAGTTCATCGACGCGGACACCAACACGATATACCTGGAGGGACACAACACGCTCGTGAAACGCGACGAGATGAAGAAGGGCTTTCCGCTGGGGGAGCATTTTGTCGAGCTCATGTTCAACCTGTGTGTTCGCTTCAATACATTCAAGCTGGGCGACCCGGAGAAGGCGCTCTTCAGTGCCCTGGTTCTCATTTCCCCAGGTACGATAGGAAGTGTTATATACAGATTATAAATATATTATATGCTCCCCAGGTACGTCTTATACATGAACTTGGCACAGGTAACCATTTTAACTCCACAGCCCATAAGTCACTATTTGCAATCATTGTAGATTCAGATGAGCCGGCTCATCAGGATCTGCAGTGTTTGACATTCCATCTCCCTAGGTATGGAGTGGGTGGCAAGTGGAAGAATGCGATGGGTAATTTAACGATCGGGGTTGATCCTTACGTGAATTCCGACTGGAGACCTGGTTTGGCCCTCACCTCACATACGTCTTTGGCATTTTGTATGTGACAGTTGAATCTGGTTATATCCCTTATGTGAGTATTACGATTATTCGTAATCCTATTTTTGGGGAAGGGACCAAGTGACCTTGGCTGTAAAACACCAATAAATAAACTCCCCAAGTATCTGCGACCACACTCGTACAGAATGAATGTGAATGCTACTTGTTAGAAGCATGACAGGTGTGGCACTGATTGACTGTCAAACATTTCAGACCATGGTCAGAATACACAGGCTGGTCTAGGTCCACATTGGTGTCATATGCCACGAGCTCCCTTTCTACATTCTCCGCCACATATTGTGTATGCATATTTGCACAGTTATTCATTGCAATGGGATCCTGTGAAATTATTGTGTTGGTATGATAATGCAATGTTTGTATGAATGCATAAGGCAGTTAATGATTTTCCTAGATTTAATTTCCTTTCCATTTCGATGATCTGTAAATATACAAACTATTCATCGATGAACGTGACATAATTGATTGAATTTTGCTCACGCGATTTGTGTTTCTGATTCTATTTCTCCTTTTATACATACATACTACATGTGATATATTCAGAACTGCTTCTTGTCATATCCTGCAATAACTAGATACTCATATCTGTGTCAATTTCTTTAGCTGACGTTTGAGCGGCGTCGCACAATGTTACTGAACATCCATGTAGTGACGCAATGAAAACCTCAAATAAACCATATATATATTTGCCCAGCCTCTAGCTTGTGGGGGGTATACTGGAGTCAGGTTGTCTGTGTGTCCATCCATGTGTCCGTCCGTGCATGCGTCCGTCCATCAGATAAATATGTTATAACTTCTATTTCCTTACATATTTAGGGGCACATGTAAGCCTCGCTTACTGACAAATCTAGTTATTATCAAGGCTGCCAGCTGGGGGATTAGCTTCGTTCAACGATGCCATTTCTTGTTTATTCAACCTCCAGCATTAGACGTTACCTGATAAATAGAATACCATGCTAGTGTTTTGTGATATCAAGTTTATCAGCTTCGGCTCGCTAACAGTAGGAATTCGTACAAGTTTCTAGCATTACCTGATAAACTTGATATCAAACAACAGTCGTCTGGTATTCTCTATGTTTATGAAATGGTCAGTGACATTTGTCGCATCATTACACGCACCTATCAATCGCGTCAATTTACAGATCGGCAGGGCCTGAAGAACCGGGAGAAGGTGAGCAAGCTACAGGAGCTGCTGATCCAGGCGCTCCAGAACCAGGTGACCGCCACCCACCCTGATGAGCCCGGCCTCTTCCCTCGCCTCCTCATGAGCATCTCTAGTCTCCGCGAACTCGGCGTCGAACACCGACGCATGCTCGGCAGTCTCAAAGGTCAAATCAGCTTCACACATGACCTCTATGCAGAGACGTTTGATTTGCTGACGTAGCTGTGTGTTCTATGCATAGCTGTGGACACGTAGCTGTAAATACTCGCGTATTGTCCATTTCAGTTACGGTGTTGTTCATAGACGTACCCTACAGAGTAGTGAATGCATTTTCACTGTTAATTCAATTGAATGGGCCACTTGAATAAGGGGGCTAAGTCTAGTCACACGCTGAGTAAATCGAGGTGAATCACAATTGAAGGGGTGAGTGGAAGAAGGGGGCTAACTCCTTCCTTTATGGAGTTAGCCCCCTTCTTCCACTCACCCCTTCAATTACGACACTTTTCACTGAAAAAGCTGTAAGTATTAGGAATAAGACAAACTAAGAATTATAAAGTAATTTGTATCTTTGCAGAATGTCTAGGAAATCAAAAGTTTGCCTTTATACAAACGGCTCTCCAACAAAAGTTACCACGTTGAATTTTCTGGCATTGACTAGATTCTAGCTGAAATTGACATCGCAGGCCATGTACACCTGCAGTTTTATGACCTAATTAATTGCAGGGGAAGTAACTCTTATTATGAGCAATATGGGAGTAGTACAGAGTTAGGTGTCCGCAACTACACTATGCAGAGACGTTTGATTCGTTGACATAGCTATAGAGTATTGAAAGAAAAGCAAGTTACTATGGTAACTTACTGATTTTTGTCGTTGTGTAGCTCCCGTGCACGTAAAACATATTCTGTAAGTTATGTGGTTTATATATAGTTCATCTTCCTTGTAAATCGGCTTTATTGGCAAATCATACAGCGCTTGAACTGTAAACCAGAATATGTATACAACATGTGTGTTAGGTGCACCGCTATATATACCAAAATCATGGCTACAGTTTAAATAGGCATCCGGCTGAGAAAATGGCCTGTAAGATGTTTGTAACCAGTGTAATCCCTGATCAGCCTGCACATCCGTGCAGTCACATCTGTGCAGTCTGATCAGGGTATACACTGTTCACAATCTGAATCCAGACTGCAATATGATAGAAACAATTGTATTATCATCATGACTGGAAATTACTCGTCACAAATGTTAGACCATATGTTTTATCTGCCGGCAAGCAGCCGAGATGTACAGAAATATTTGGACCTACACTACAGTGAAACCTCTCCAAACCGGACACCCTGGGAGGTCCCCAGGGTGTCCGCTTTAGAGAGGTTTCACTGTAAATCAGACTTTGATCAGTCTGAGCCATAGTTGTGTGCTATGCAATCACGAACAGACATTATCACCTGATATAAATGACTAAAAAAACATAAAAAATATGATCACCGATGTTTCCTTGATGTCTGCTTTAGAGAGGTTCCACTGTATATTGAAGCTGTAATCCTTGATTATAATCAAAGTTCTCTACTGTCGAGAGTTGATGTAGAAGCAACACAAGAGTGCTACTAGTGTAATGACTTCCACAAAGGCAAACTGTTCTTAGAATCGTCCAACTATTTGTGAGGGAGTGAATCCAGCACAAAGGACTTGTATTTGAAGTTTTCATCATCATTTCATCTGATGCCAGTTTTGAATAGAATTAATATAGATTTTTACCAAAACTGACATAGCAAAAAGAATACATGTACGAATATAAATTATGTTTTCAGGCGCCTGTGTTTGGATTTTTACTGGCTGTGTTTGTTTCGTGTAGATAGATAGGCCTGGGGGCCGTTTCACTAAACTTCTTACGACTAAAATGTTCGTAAGTGCAAATTTAAGATCGTCTGTAAATTTCAATTTATGGATTTACATTTATTGAGCATAGGCTGCATGTGCAGCCTATGCTCAATAAATGTAAATCCAATAATTATTTACAAGAAAACAGTGTTAATGTGAAATTTACAGACTATCATAATTTTGCACTTACAAACATTTTAGTCGTACGAAGTTTAGTGAAACGGCCCCCTGTTTTCTAGAAACTTCTAGTCATGCAGTAATAAGCTAGTACAAGGTGCCATTTATAACAAAAACAAATTAAATTTAAAGCATACAGGGTATAGCGCTTCTGTGAACAGTTTGAATTTGTCGAAGAAATATTTGCCTATTTTTATTTATAATTTATTATTTATTTATTACTTGAAACATTCAGAAATGTTTGTGTGAGTTATTTATTGGTAGAATGGTGGTTTTGAATGCGTGCTCTTTAAGCAATACATGTACATGTAGTTTATTCTATGAAGATGTCTCATTCTTGTTTCATTATCGTGTGGTAGATTTAGAGCTTTTTAAATTCACACGTCTCTTTTGTCTATTGTTGTTGATGTTATGAATTGGAGTTACTGTACCAGGTTGAGTTATCCCTTGGAATGCTGGGAACGAAAATTGTCGTCTGCTGTTGTTTGATATTTTGTCTTATTTCTCAATAACAAAATCATGGTTTGACAGCACTTTAGAATCATTTCCAATGGAAATGATTCTAAAGTGTTGTCAAATCATGTTTTAATGTGAAAAAGTGAAAATAAAAATTAGCAGCAGACGGAAATTTTTAGCAGCAGACGGAAGGTTTTTACAGAGTGCTGCACTAAATATCTCAAAGGAAACACTAATACTTTGTGGTATAGCACTATTTGCAAGTAGAAGATTTGAAACTTATAATTTAATGGTGAAACTATTGAAGCTTTTATTGAATTTCAAGTGAAGAAATTGAGCAGTTTTAAACAAATGTGAACAAATGTATTTTTTCGTGACCCCAATATGAGTATCAGTTGACAGTATTCTATAGTGTTGGAGTCAAATACAAGTGGCAAACTACAGAACGAAACTTTTGCCTGCTCCGAAACTACAATGTTTACAGTTTATGATAGTCATATTTTTGTCTCTGCTTGCTTGTTGCTGTCATTGGCACTGATCGGCCACAAATGTTTACCCTCCCGACGAACTGTAGTGTCAAAGTAGCATTATTAGACTGGGCTCAGTCGCTCAAAACCTCTGTTAGCTTAACAGTCTGTTAAGCTAACAGAGACTTTGAGCAACCGGGCCCTGGCTACTTTAATCAAATTAACAATGAAACACTTTTAGCACCACATACTATCATTTTTGTCACGCCCACTTGCGGACAGCGCGATATAGTCGGCACATTGGCGTAAGTCCGTACGTCTGTCCGTACGAACGTCACGCTTAAAGTTTTTGGTTAAAGTTTTTATTTTGGTAAAGTTTTTCAGTATACTATCAAAACCTCGGCTGGCGTGACATTCGGGATCTTCATTATCAGGATCTTCATGATCTATATCTGAAATGTATGTGGATTGTGTGAATATTTGTTGTTGATCAGTGGTCAGTGCTCAACGGGGGTTTAGTGAAACTGTTTGCAGCCCCAGTATGTAGGGACAACTAGCTAGCATACGGAATATAGTGTAATTGGACAGGATATACATGTATGAATTGTCTTCATGTAGGATAGAATTGTATGAGCCTGAAGTTGATAAAATACTCGCACTCTAATTCTGAATTTCGTCACAATTAAAATCTACATTCTTGATAAATATTGTAGTGGGTGGAGGTTGGGAGCATGTGATGGGTAATTGAACAATAGGGGTTCATCCTTACCCGAATCCTGATATCCCTGGATTGGTTTTCTGGTATGTGAGAGTTGAATCCTGATATCCCTGGATTGGCTTTCTGGTATGTGAGAGTTGAATCCTGATATCCCTGGATTGGCTTTCTGGTATGTGAGAGTTGAATCCTGATATCCCTGGATTGGTTTTCTGGTATGTGAGAGTTGAATCCTGTTATACCCATTATAAAAGTAATAATATTAGTACTAATCATATTACTTTTGGGAAGTGGGCGAAGCAACTTTGGTGTGGTAAGACCTGCCCTCCCCCACCCCCCCCCCCCCATCACAACAGGTAAAATATGGAGGGAATCGACCCCGTTAACCCGGCCTTAAATAAATTAGGAGAAAATTCTCGTGTTCTGCCAAAAAAAACATGTCGCAATAAAACTAATTGTAGCAAACTACGGATTTAGGGTTAGAGTACCAATAGTGTTTATCAGAGTCGTGCTCATATGTGATTTATTCCGAAGTGATGGGTGCTTGTCTCCGTAACAGAGTATTTTTCCAAAATTAACCTGTATTTGCTTCCTATTGAGTATTTTTCTAGTGGTTCTATCACCTGTTTTCATATCCAGAATGTCTACTTGTTGTAATCAACCTTTTACATTTCGCACACAGATTTACTCGTCTGAGATAGTTCATGATTTGGGCCAATGTACATGTATGAGCTTTCAGGGATTCCGCTGGCGATCGCCACTCGCAATTGGCGATAAAAATAAACAATTGGCGATAAAAAATTACAAGTGGTGATTTTATTTTATTTTCCAGCGGCTTTTCTCATATCGCATCTACGTAAATTCTGCATGTGCTAAGAAGTTTTTGTCAAGTTACAACGTAATTCACTGAATATAACGTAGATTTCCGGGCCATTTTCAGAAATGCACACTTGTTCATGTATATGGTATACCATTCTTGTGTACTGTCAAAATTTCTACTTGAATATGAACAGAAATATTAATCCTTATACCGCTACTCACAAGAATTGTTGTCTGCTGTTGCTTTTATATCTTGCCTTATTTCTCAATATAAACATGGTTTGACAGCACTTCAGAATCATTTCCAATGGAAATGATTCTGAAGTGCTGTCAAAGCATGTTGTAAATTATTCTAAAGTGCTGTGAAAGCATGTTTTTGATGATAAAAATGGAAAATAGAAAATGAACAGCAGACGACAAAAAAATAAGGGTTAAGAACTGAATGAGTGGAATGAGTGTGCTGTTTGTAAAAGGTTGACTGATTGTGACCATTGTTTTGTGCTGTACAATATATGCCATGATGATACGGTGCTTACTCCCAAATTATTGCAACACATTGGTGCAAACCGCTATTCCAAGTCTGCTGTTGTTGTTGCCAACGTTATGTGAAACCATGTTGTTTTATAGCTATACCAGCACAGGGAGGTTACCTACATGTGCTGGCTGATGCACCACGACCAATATCAAACATAGGCCGCCCGCCGACAACACACCTTAGAACATTAGTGGATGTGACTGGAGAAATGGGGCTTATGGGATTTGCGACCAGTGTAGATCCAGATCAGCCTGTGCATACGCACAGTCTGATCAGGATCTGCACTGTTCGCCATTCCATCAATGGAACACCCGTCATGCTTCTAACAAGGAATATAGATCATTATCATGCTGCACTGGTCACAAATCTGACAAACCGTGCAGATCCTGATCAGACTGTGAGGATGCACAGGCTGATCTGGATCTACACTGGTCGCAAAACACACAAGCCCCATTTTGTGAAAATCAAAATGATCAGGCTTATACAAGAGTCAAACCTATCCTAAAAGATCGCCTCGGAACAGTAATCACCTGACTAAACCACCACTGTTTTTTCTTATCAAAGACCGCCTGAGAACGAAGCCAGATTTTGCACTTCCCATGCAATATTCTGAACGAAAACCAATTAGTTCAATGCCTGGTTGAGCCTCAGACTTAGCCAATCAAATGGTTTGATTTTTTTTTCATATGTATTGATATTTTGACGGAATTCAAAAAGTATGGTCATGGATTTCCAGTTGACACGAATATCCTAGGGTTTTTGTCTGCTGCCGGCCGCTATGTCATGTGAGCTGTACTGCTTATATTTATTGTTGTGTGATTTATTTTCTTACCGTCGGACATGTATATAAGGTTGACCACTAGGCGAGTACATTAGTTTTTTTTGCCTTATGTCTGTAATTTAATTAGAATTGGCTAATAGTTACTGTCATAACCATAAAAATTTGGAAAAGTAATTTTAATTTTGTCGTCTATTTTTCTCGATGAAAACACATTCGACAGTGCATGCATAATTCTCTTGTTCTTTGAAATGTGCTTTGTTTTGGTTAAGAAATATATTAAAAATGAAAACAAAATCGGGCGACAATATTTGGTTATTTACTGAGAAATAGGTTTATTTAAAGCTGTAGAAGAAAACCTTGTTGCAGTCCGACCATGCTATATTACTGCCTGAACAAAGACAACGTGACGTGCATGCAATATTTTTGTGTGTCAACATAGAAGTTAGAAATGTACATACTTGTGTCATTGTATAATTATTGTTCTCTTGGTTAGCCTATAGCTGTTTGTGCTTTATGGCGATTACAACTCTGTACGCCAGCCAGCGTCCACTCGGCGACTGTGACCAACACCTAGCCATGTAGCAAAACTGGTTGTGCATCACGGGGTCGTTTCGCTAAATTTCGTACGACTAAAATGTTCGTAAGTGCAAAATTGCAATGTTTTCTTGTAAACAATTATTGGATTTACATTTATTGAGCATAGGCTGCAAATAGCATAGGCTGCATTTGCAGCCTATGCTCAATAAATGTAAATCCATCAATTGAAATATACAAACGATCCTAAATTTGCACTTGCAAACATTTTAGTCGTACAAAGTTTAGTGAAACTGCCCCTGTTTACCACATTCAAATTCGTATATGTGGCTGTGACTGGAGAAAGGGACTTATATGGTTTATGACCTGTGTAGCTCCTGATTAATAGCACACCCCTGTAGCCTGACAATGATCTATATTGGTTGTTAAAAGCATAACGGGTGTTTCAGTGATGGAATGGTGAACATTGCAGATCCTGATCAGTCTGTGTGGAAGCACAGGGTGATCTGGATCCACACTGATCGCCAACTCTATAAGCCCCATTTCTCCTGTCACAGCCACGTATCAGTCGTCACAATTCATTAAAAATCATAATTCACAAGTGTAGTAAATAAGTAAACCAGACCACTACAGAAAAGATGACAGATGCTCAATGTAGCTTCACAGTATGATGCTGTGCTTATGCAATAAATATAATCTAACATATGTGCTGGTTTAATATGGTATTTATTTGACTGACAACATTAAATTCGTTCAAGAAGTATCGTAATAAATCATGTGATGTTATTCAACCAATAATATACAGCGAAAATAATTTTGAATCCTTTGTGACCAGGAGATGTTTATCTAGTCAATGTGACATATGACACTTTGTTATCAGCCAGTATGTATTAGGCCAATACAAAGCTTGTTGCCTGATAAACTGCTTTATCAGGTAACAAGCTTTATATTGACTGAATAAGTACTGACTGATAACATAATCATATCATGCATTGACCCGATACAAATATCCGGATTACCACAAATTGAAAACTCACATTTCATTGGTCGAATGGTGTCGCATGACGTCAGTGTAATGACGCAACGTAAACAAGACCGCATTTTTTTTAACGAAAACTATTTTATATTTGACTAGGTTACCTGATAAATTGAATGCCAACCTAGTGAATGTTGCTATCAGGCTCGGCTTGGAAATGGTATGAATTCTGAGGCTTGCGTTCCTAGCCTTGCCTGATAAACTTGATATCATAAGGCACTAGGCTGGTATTCTCTGTGTTCACAGTCGCCTGGTCGCACGTTTCCCCTGTGGCGATTACAGATGACCAAACTATTGTTCTCGTGCTACGAAGGGTACTTGTGTATCTGTGTTTATTTATTGAACGGAAATCTCAATCATGCCACTATTATACATGTGTTACACAACCAGTGTTCAAATATGCATATGAGTATTATAAACCATTACATTCTAATATGATACTCTGCTTTACTGATGAAATGGGGCTTGTGGGTTTTGCGACCAGTGTAGATCCAGATCAGACTGCATCCGCAGTCTGATCAGGATCTGCACTGTTCGCTGTTCCATCATGAGTATTATTCACCATTACATTCTAATATGATACACCGCTTTGTTGATGAATCATTTGTGCTTATGAATGGAGAAATGGGGCGTTTGGGATTTATGACGTGTGTAGTACCTGACCAAATAGCGCACACCTGTAGCCTGATAACGATCTATATTGCTTTGAGAAGCATGGCCAGTGTTTCATTGATGAACAGTGCAGATCCGGATCAGTCTGTGGATGCACAGGCTCATCTGGATCTACACTGGTCACAAAACCCATGAGCCTCATTTCTTTAGTCACAGCCACAAATATGCATACAAATATTTACACCATTACGTTCTACACATCTTTGCTGATGACAAACCATGAATATTTGGGTCACCGGCCAAGTAAACGGACCTTCTATCATTGGCAAACATTGTAGATTATGTTGCATTGTCACATTGTTTGATCATAGTATAGTCATTTTGCTTCCTCAGTGATTGAATGGCGAACAGTGTAGGCCTGATCAGATTAATATGTGGCTTCGCTGGACGCATACATCGTAAGACCCCTTTTCTCGGTCGGGGACCCATCCATCTTATTTCTCCACAACAGTAAAGGTAGCAGCCACTATTCAGCCCTCCTGCTGATACTGTAAACATGGGAAACATTGCTCTGGTCAGGAAATAAGAAAAGTACCAAAACACTATAAATGTATATGCCTAAAAGCATATTCTATTAACCCATTACAGACGGGATACAATAAAAGTAAGGGAAAAAATCCCTATTTTCTTTATTTCCTTTCAAAAGTATATGTTGTTACCACTCATTTGAACCGTCTCGACGAGACGGTTCAAACGAGTGGTAACAACATATACCTTTATCGAGATATAAACAAAATAATGAAAAAAAAATCAACAAAAATTATTGTATCCTTAGGCTGAAATGGGTTAATGTATCTTATTGAAAAATCATGTTGTTTTTTTTACCAAGTGACTGAATCAAAACCAGTTTAATATTGTTTTGTGAACATTTTTATTATTATTACAAGTTTGTCCAATTATGTAAAGTTGAAACCTGTGCATAAAGGCTCACTGTCTTAAATATGTGTCCGAGTTCACAGACAGAACCGAGTGACATTTGTATCTAGATGAAATCTGAACCGACGACTGATCAGGGTCTACACCTTTGACTGCTACATCCATGTGGCAGATAATGACCACTAACACCGGCGTATCTTCACTTGTTTGGAAACTTTGTTTTGTGATGATCATGTTTTTCTAAACGACTCGCCACCAATAGTTTTGTTAATATTGTTTCATGCATACAATGCACTTCAGATATTATACAATAGTTTATTATAGAGTAAATTCTTAACCACATCCAGACTGAAAACCAACATGCTTTCACTGTACTAGTGATAACCAGTCTAATCACCTTATGTCCATTATGTATGCAACATTTTGTGAACATTTACCCTGCAACTTGATCCAAATGTGTGTAAAATATACATGTATTTGTATAAATAGCCCATTGCTATACTCGCTAGTGCTAGACCGTGCCGTGTGCAGGTTTTGTCTTTCCTACATATCATTGTACATTACCAGAATGAATATGCTTTGTACTTACGCCTTTCAAAACGCGACATACTCTGTGAAAATAGGCACGCGAGCGGCACTGTGTGCAATGGCAAAGAATTTCCTTTTTGTCATGCGATTAAAGTCTATGGCCGTAACTGGAGATACGGGGCTTATGACATCTGTAGCCAGTCTAGCGCCATATCTGCTATATCCTGTCTTGCAGCCAAATACAGAGCTATCATAGACTTTTGTTGCAAGTATTACAGCTGTTTAACTGCATGTATGGTGAACAGTGCAGACCCTGATCAGACTGCGCGGATGCGCAGGCTGATCTGGGGCTACACTGGTTACAGAGGTGATAACCCCCCTTTCTCCAGTAACAGCCAATTGATCGGCTCCAATATCACTTGTGCTTGCATCGAGATTTAGCTTCGAGCCTTACATTCATTCATGCAGTTTGTCGCGGTCGTCTTTTCAACTTTCTGTGTTGTGATTTATATAAATTTCCCTATTACTCTATTAATGTGATAAAAAATAGCCCATCAAAACATTGTTGTTAGTTAAATCATATGCAATTCATGTACATTATCAAAAATGTTATACGATAGATGCCAAAGCCGTGTCCGAATGAAATTTGAGACAGTTCACACAAAAGGTCAACATTGAATGAAGTAGACCAACTTATTAGTGAAACACTGATCTTAATATCCGTGACAACAACCATAGCAATTCTTTTAGCTATAATGCTGATGTGCAGGCTGATTTCGAGCTAGATTGGTCCCAATCTTAGTAATCCCCAGTTTTTGAATATGGTTATTAGCCACAAAAGCAATGGAAATCTGCTGTATGAAGAGGGCTTATTTGAACTCTGCGTAATTATTTTGGCTTCTATTCAGTGAATGAATCATTGTGGAATTGGATCTAGGGCACTCATTTGTACTGATCAGCTGTCAAACAGCATTTCATCATTCCTCGATACTTAACGGTTCCACTTTCTACTGCCATTGTATAGGAAATCACTCTATAGCAGGGCAACTGGTTAATTCTTTGCTGATACAGGTATAATAACCTTTTCTATGCACTGTCTCGAAAATGATTTGAGGCTAAAGTAGTCATATCAAAGCAAATAATTTATTACTTCACAGGCGTGGCCTGCTATTTTCATGTCATTTCACTCGTCAGTTTTGTTCAGACCATGTGTTTACAAAAACTGTCTTCAGCAAGTGCTTGAAATGTGAACAGTGGAACAGTATGGCTCGTCTCTGGACTGTGTTTTAGATACAGTGAAACCTCTCTAAACCGGACAGCCCCCGGCTGTCCGGATTAGAGATGTTCAACTGTATTTTCAGGCGTATGAGCACTCTATTATTATGTGTGTCTGTGAGCTTTGCAATCATGAACAGACATTATTGCGGAGATAAATAACCATGAGAACCATGAACATTAAATACCCCAAGGTTTTCTGGGTTCCAATAACTTGCCAAGATGTTTTTGTAATTAACTGGTCTATGTGGGTAATAATTGGTTTGCATGTGGAGGAAAGAAACTGGATGTCAAAAAGGTTTTGCTGTGAATATTTTATGTTGTTTATCAGGGCTGCTAGCTGACAAGGGAACTGACAGCATTTGTCACCGGTGTAGACCAGTAGCCTATTTCACCAACACTGCAAAGTATACTTTTCTAACAATGTACAGCCCCGTGCAGGCACCGGGGCGGGATCAACTGATCCTGAGAATAGTGCTGCAGTAGCCATTGCTTGTCGTAAAAGGCGACTAAACTGGCTTAACGATTGGGTTCATACTTTCCGGAACCCACTATACCGGATTTGGCCCTCATGTACATTTTTGGCTTTCTTGTATGTGAGAGTTGAGTCGGGCTATGCCCCATATATAAAAGTAAGATTAGCGCTAATCCTATTACTTTTAGGGGATGGGATAAATGATGCTGGTGTGGCGAGGGCCTGGCACCAGATCAGGTTGTTCTAATTTCAGGACTGATATATATTTTGATTGTAAATATTGAGTTCTGAAGTTGGGATTTACCCCCCTTGGACCGGTGATATGGGACATCGACCCAGTTGACCCCGTATGCATGTAGACTCCCTGAGCTTGTACCTCTGTCAGAAAAGGGACGTTTTTAAAACCCTATTCACTCACTCAATCACTCTAACAATGTATACTTTGAGGGAGAAATTTAAGGATAAATTTATTATTTTTTATTATACTGAATTTATTACATTATCACAGCCATTTTGGCTGTGATAATGTAATAAATTCAGTATAATAATTCTGCATACTTTTAATCATCAAATATGTGCAGTCGTTAGTTCTATATGAAATAATGCATTTCGTGAAAAACAAATGATTACTCCCTGAAAGTATACTTTGCTAGAAAAGTATACTTTGCAATGTTGGTGAAATCGACTACAGGGCTCACACTATTTGTCATTCACACCTTCCTGTCACCAGTGAACGTGTTACATTGACAGTGTGTTCAAGAGTTACTCGAGTCTCAAACACCATATTGTCCGTTTGTCAGCTGGCGGCCCTGTTGTATACTCGCCAATCATGATTCACCCCCGTCAATCATCCCACTATCTCTGCTAAAGGGAGATAAATTCAGCATTTAGTGTCGAATCCGCAAACCGGTGATGTACTTGCTATATTCCATCATCTATCAGTCAGAAATCATTGTCATCTAGTTGCTATACAGCACTCGTATACAAAGCGTACGAGACGACTATCGGTATATTCATAGTGTGTAACTGTATGCACTCGATTGTGCTATGACCTGTCGTAGTGTGGTGGTCGTTGTGAATGGTTAAATTATCATATTCAGAGAGGGATTTAACCCTTTCCCCCCTAACTGGAATGGTTTTGATACGTTAATTTCCATTCGTGACAAAATGGTTTTCAGACTAGTTTATTTATGAACCAGGTGTTTTTGTTGTAAAAAATATGAAAATTGCTTACAAAAAGTGCAGATCCTGATGAGACGGCTCGTCTCGAGCTGGCTCATCTGGATCTACACCGTTTGCCTATACCACTATACAGGTCTGTAGTGTTGAAAGGGTTAATTGGTATGTTGGAAAATCGCTTGATTCACGTTTAGAATTACTCCTGTCTGAGAATATGGATATAAAAGTCGCTGCCTACTATAGTATCATATACTTTGAGAAAATTGATATATACATGTACATGAAAATATAAATTCAGCCTATTCTAATGGCTGATGTGTTTTTGTCTCCATCCATTCATTTTGGCATGAGAAATTGAATTTAAATTATGCAACCAACAGATTTAGTAGTCAGAAACAAGGTAAATACCAGTTTTCTACGGCCGACAGAAACACCTAGTGTGATAAGCAGAGCCGAGTTATGTTCAGTGAGAGATTGGTGGATTGTGGATGTTACATCGAGTCGCCTATTTATTACCATATCATGGAGGTTGAATGTTGACAGTTTGTCGTTTGCTGTGCTCGATTGTTAACACCCATGGACACCAGCTGGTAGAGACACGATCACGTGACTGGGGTAACGTCGAGGATTTATTTATGATGCTGGGTGTAGTATACATGCCCAAGAGTTGTTTTATAAAGCTATGGTGATTGTTTTTTTCCGACACATTATGAATCTGAAATTGAGCTACCAATAAATTACAGTCAAACCTCTCTAAACCAGACATCCTGGGGACCTCCCAGGGCATCTGCCTCTGGATTAGAGATGTTCCACTATATTTTAGTGACCCTCGGTGGGATTCATCCTCGACGGAATCCTCCTGGTTTTGCCCTCGTGTACATTTTTGGCTTTCTTGCTACTTGAGAGTTGATTCCGATTATGCACATTATAAAGGTAGTAAGATTAGTACTAATCATATTACTTTTAGGGAGTGGGGTTAAGTGACTGATGTGGTGAAGACCCGACACCAGGTCGCGTTAGTTAGCATGTCAACAGCTACAGTTGCGCGATTCCCTAAATACTGAATATTACCAAAACAAATATTTTCAGACCTGAAAAATAATAACTTCATTAAATAAATCACGTGCTGTGTAGTTACCCGATGGTGTCCACGGGCAGATGGAAACAAGGTAACTGTATATACGGAAGGGACGGTAACTTATTTATAGATAGAGATTTACACTACGTTTGATGTGACCTTGTGTTTTCGTCATAGCAAATTGGGCCTAGACATAGCCTGTTCTCTGTTGTTTTATTTGTTAAGTATCGTGTAGCGTTACCTATATGTTAATGTTTGTATAACGTGTCCACTGTATTTATTTATACGTATAAATCGAGCCGTCGAAATGAGTTCTAAAACTAACATTACAACTGCGTCTCCAAGCAATTTGGGTGGAATGGAATGGATAGCAAAGTTGCAGTTGATTCTTGTCATATTTGACAATAGTCACAGACCTTTGGATTTTTGTATGATGTGGCACTGAACGGGGACATAATATATTATTGCATGTATGTTAGATCCCAATGCCAGATAAGAACATTCGAGTACAGAAGAACCTCACTAAACTGGACACCCTTGAACTTATCCAGGGTGTCCAGTTTAGTGAGGTTACACTGGTGGTACTACTCCAGACTGAGGGTGGCGACTTTCCACCTAAAACTCCCAATTTGCAGCCTATTTGGGTAAACAAAAACAAAAACAGCAACCAAGTGTGCTGTTATTAATCTAAGTCTTCAATATGAGTACCACCCAGTTGTCACCATACAGTGCTGTCTTAACACATTGAATACCACATACCGATTCATTTGCTGGAAATTGTAGAGCATTTCCTCCAAACTTGATGGATTTCTTCTCAAAATTGTATGTTGTTGCCACTCATTTGAACCGTCTCACCGAGACGGTTCAAATGAGTGGTAACATCATACATTCAATGTTTTAAATGCCGTGTAAGGTTAGTTCCGTTATTAATTTGGCATAGGACACGACATTGGTTGGATATATGACATAACATGTTACGTAATATAGCTCATTTACACCATACACATCATCCATACTCATTTATATGCAGGTGTCAAACACGTGCAGATATTAAATCGCTTTATGGTGCTTTGTGTCTCATATTTGCTTTGCTTTAAAAGAAATTTGCTTGTAATTTTTCACCATGTGTCATTTCTTGTTCAGCTAAAATCAAACATATGCATACCTAGAAAGTGAGTGGAGTACAGCTGTGATAATCGAAAAATAAGCAAACGCTTGCGAGTTGAAACAACTTGGTCTTTGCGAACGAGAGATAAAAATTGAGTTGTTTTATCACTGTGACCAAATCTTGCTCGATGGCTGTGGCGGTGACAACACAGAAAAGATGCTGTGGATGTTTATTTGTGGATGTTGGTCTCCCGTTTAAACATCCGTGCTCATGACTTGTACGTGCAACATTAACCGTCACCCAGTTGATTCCGACTAGCCATGGCGGAGCACATGAGGCTGTTATACAGCGGATTACAACTACATGCTCTGGACCATTCTGTCTGTAGAAAGTTCTGACCCGGTTGCAGAGGCCAAGTTGTGCACACGCGCTTGCGTTTGGCTAGACTGTCATGTCATTTTGTAGACCAACCTTTCTATGTCTAGGCTTGTCCATGCACGTGCGTGTGAGAGTGTATGTGTGTGAGTGGTGTGTTATAGCTGGGATTCATGCTGACCTGTGTCCATTCCGCAATTTATAAGTTCTATATGAAATATGCAAACTTAGTTTTTTTTACATCTTTACACCTGAAAAAAATGTCTTCAAAATCAGGAAAAGATTTCCCTTGTCATAAAGGAAATTATATCAGAAATGAGCTCAGCTTGTATGCCAATCGGAATTCAGGAGTCTTGGCAATGGAATGTCACATGCAATATGTGGCTGTGACTTATACAGTGCAGATCCTGATCAGACTGCGGATGCACAGACTGATCTTGATCTATACGGGTCGCAAAATCCATAAGCCCCCGTTTCTGCAGTCACAGTCACATAGATTGAACAAGTGGTGTAATATAAACATTATGTAATTGGATGAAGATCGGTAATGGCTGCTAGCACCATTTCTAAATTGGTGTAAAAAGCTGTCTGTCAACATTGTACATTTTCACAAACTCAGAAAGCTAAATGCAATTTTTTAAGGCATTTGGGCGAATGGTTGGCTTGATACAGGTGTGGACTTGCTTACTTTTATGATGAATTTTCAACCGTAATTCATTTTGATAACTTTTTATGCCCCACCACGATAATGGAGGGGGATTTAGTGTTACCCTTGTCCGTCCGTCCCGTAAAACTTTTAAACCCTACTCGCTACATACCTGAAACTTGATTTGATTTGACCCCTAGGTCATGGATTATCTCCCCCTTTTATTTCCCAATTTTGCCACTCGTAAAACTTTTAAACCCCGGAAACTTGGTATGTAGCTTCCTTATGATGAGTAGATGCGCAAAGTTTATTTAGATTTTTTATTTCACTCCCCCCCCCCAGGTCATGGATTATCTCCCTCTTTTCGAATTAGAATTTCATTTTGCCTTGTAACTTGTAAAACTTCTAAACTGTAATTGCTGGATGCTTGGTATGTAACTTCTTTATGGTGTGCACAAAGTGAATTTCTATATTTTTTTTGACACGGAGCCATGGATTATCTCCCCCACTTTTGGAATTTTGCCTCGTTTACTATCAAAGTTGTGTACGGCATCCACATTTTCTAGTTTTTCTAAATTATGCCAATATTCAGAATTCATTACCGGTATGTTCTAAAACTTCGGACAACACAATTTACAGAAGCTATTACATTTCATTGCAATACAACCGACGGTCCCAATTATTACGTTGTTGTATTTCATTTAAATCATCTTGTGTTGAATCAACTCCACGAGACGTTTCAAACGAACACCAACAAATAGCTTTAGAAACAAATTATGGTAATAATTCAGAAGATTGGTAAATAACGAGTGTGACAATTGCCTAGTTAGTACTGCTGTGTGGGCGTGAATCTCGGTATGTGCAAATTGCTGCTACAGGCATCACAATAAATTTCCATTACTGCTACAAATCTTGTTGTTTCTCGTATACTGCCCAGACTTAACAGACACAACACCATTGTTATGGTTCAGTCTCTAGCTCCAGCCGTGTGCAGAGTATATGTGGCTGACTGGAGAAATGGGGCTTATGGGATTTGTGTCCAATGTAGCTCCTGATCATATTATAGCACACTCCTGTAGCCTGATAATGATCTATATTGTTTGTTAGAAGCACGACAGGTGTTTCATTGATGGAATCGCGAACAGTGCAGATCCTGGATCTACACTGGTTGCAAAACCTGTAAGCCTATATATATGCCTAAGCTCCACTTACTCGCCTGTTACAACAAGCAGGGTATACTGGGGATAATTCTTAGAGCTAGAAACAGCTATGCATGTGTCCAATTCCAGACTGCTATGTCTGTATTGGTGAAAGCGTTACTTTCACCAATACAGACATAGCAGTCTGCAAACAGTATAGATCCAGATGAGCCGTCTCCTCAGGATTTGCACATAATTTTCATATTTTATTGGGAAAAAAACTGTGTTGTGACCAAGTGAATTGGTCGGAACAAGTCACAGTCCATTCCAGTTACTTATAGGTGAACGTGTTAACTTTGATCTTTTCAAATACAGTCTGTGCTAAAGGCCACCTCCGAATAGTAATAACCCGTCTATAGCAGCAACGCTTTTGTTTTCCCAAAATTCTATTTACTACATAAATGTACGTGTGATTGATTAGATTTATTGGTGTTTAACAGCCTATTAACAGCTAAGGTCATTTAAGGCAGGGCCAACAGGTTCAATCCCGTATTTAACCTGCTGCACCACCCGTGAACAAAGGCCAGATTTTTTCTCTTCCTATGGCTGGCCCTTATTCACAGGTTTGACTACTTTGCATTTACTTATTGATACCATTTTTAAAAGCGACGGCGTAAATTAACGGTATGGGTTCCTCCTTATAGGAATCACTATTTGCCTGCTTTGGCCCTCCGATACATATTTATCTTTGGCTCTTTAGTTACCTGGGAGTTGAATTGGGTTATTGCCCATTATAAAAGTAGTAAGATTATTACTGGTCATACTGCTTTTGGGAGGGGCCAAGTGATTCTGGTGTGGCGAGGACCTGGCATCAGATCAGGATTATTCCGATTTCGGGGCTGAATATATAGTTTTGTTATTGTAAATATTCAGTTCTGATTTTGGGGTTTTCCCCCCATTTGTACATGTACGTGAACATGTACATGTACTTGTACAGGTAATTATGGGATTTAGTACTAAACCCATTGACCCGGCCTTAAATGACCTTAGCTCTTGATAGGCCGTTAAACCCCAACAAACAAACATTTTTAAAAGCATTACATGTTCTGGTTTATTGTCCCCCAATAACAGGCGGGAAATGAAGCTTATGGGATTTGTGACCAGTGTAGCTTACGATCCAATGACATCGTAGTCTGATAACAATCTTATATTGCTTGTTAGTAGCATGACGGCATTTCTTTGATGGAATGGCGAACAATGCAGATTGGATCAGACTGGATGTAGCTGGAAATTACATATTTTGATGCATAAACAATAATAAATTAACATTGCAATTTAAATATAATTTTATTCTTGCTTACATTTGATAATCGATATTTAACCCGTTTATAAATATTTTCAACATGCATGTATGTGCATAGGATAGCATTTCACTAAACTTTGTATGACCAAGAAGTTTGGTGCAAGTGCGAAACAAAGTTTGCATTGGTACCCGATGTTGGGAAATATTTGGTGGATTCTTTCAGATATAATGACCCCTACATGTAGGTGGAAAATGCTAGCATTAGTGAACCACATTGATGTGTGAAGTAAATTTACAGAAATCTTCGTACAAATTTTTTTTTCGTACCAAGTTTAGTGAAACAGGACCAGATCACTTGGCCCCAGGTGAAAATCACTTTCAGGATAGATTCACCATCAAGATGTACATAACCTATCCTCCCAGCACTGCAAAGATATTTAACCCTTTCATCCCTAAATAACATGCATTATTTCATGTCTAGTTTGTTCCATTATGCAGACGAGAATTCCGCCACGGAAGCGGTGTCGCGCCTGCCGAGGCATTTGACATGATCATGGGCTTGTGCTAAGGTAAGCATCACAAAAACCGTCGGAGAAGTGCATGCTTAAAACACGAAAAAAGGTCAAGGTTGAAGAAACTTTTTGATATAAAAAATGGCTATTAAAGTGTTTCCACAATCATGTGAAGGTAAAAAAGGCCATGGTCATGTTAATGGCAGCATGAGTGTGTTCCAAATGCTTACATGTATCAAGTGTCCAAATATTTAAGCAATCCATCAAGCAATATTAATGTTATACGATGATGAAGAAACTTGTACAAACTTTTTGACGCAAAAAAAGGACTAAGTGTTTCCGCAAATGTGAAGGTAAAAAAGGTTATGGTCATGTTAATGGCGGCATGAGTGTGTTCGAAATGCTCTCATGTATCAGTTATTCAGGTTGTGTAAGGGTTATTATGGCTGCTGGCTGAGAAAAAGCCTTACAACATTTATACCAATTGTCGATCTTGGCCCTCATGCAAATCAACTCATTTTGTTCAAGACAGGCATATGTGCATATGCCAACATTATAAAGTACTTTTTATCAGCCGGGCAGCCCATGAGCATTATTAGCAGTGTGAACCATTAACTACTACCACTGGAACACTAATTTGTTTAATGCATTCATGTGAAAGAGACTGGTCAACAAGGTCCCTTTCGTCGACCAGTGGCCCACTATCCCGAATTATCTGTAACTGTAGTCATAGATCAAAGGCTGGCAAATCATCGTCTGAAACAATGGGTTCTGTTGTCTCAAACATATCAAGTTTCAGTCGGTCTGAGAGCCGTGGCTTTGTATGTGTTTTTCCTGCACGTTTTTGTACTGTGCTACTCTTCTCCGGTGAACCGTTATGGAGAGTCCCAAAATCACACTCCCCACTATCATTGTGTATCTGAAGGTGGGGACTGAAGATATTTGTATTCTGTCCATCACTGCTACTGGATAACGACATTGGCAGGCTGTCGTCCATTTCTGTGTAACTGGTATAATCTGTTTTGTGACCGTTATCACTCGTTACCTTCTCATTACTATCTCTGGACAAGTGACTATTTCTCTGTTCAGTTAACGCAGCCAGTGGATTGTATTTTTGTTTGGTTGCTGTATTTACCGCCCGTTTCTGTATCTTACTATTGCACTTGGTATTGTTATCATCTACAAAATCTACATTCTCATCCAGATTTGATAATGTTCGCACATTTTGTGGTCTTTTTCTTTTCTTTGGTTTCATGTTTTGTATATTAGTAATTCCCTCCTGATCGCTGGCCAGCTCCATGGATGGGGTGGATTTTCGTTTCTTAGTCTTTCCTTTCCTCCCTTTAGAACGTTGGGTCACATTGGGAGAGTTCTGGTTTTCCGCGGAGTTTGTTCCGTGATGTCACTGGATCTGGACAATTTCATTGATGTTCGGCAATGTTCCAGTTTGTCCTTTGCTTCATCTGCGGACTGTATACCATTGGGGAAACCTAGATAACAGAAGGGCGAAAGTCACAATTATGTTGTCCAAGTATGTACTCAGCATTTGAAATCGTAACCAAACTACATGATCAATCATTAGCAAGTAGTCTGGTGACAAACATATACTTCATATAAATCCGCTTTTCCAACAAAAGTGTTCAACATCACCATATACAGACAGACAGGGTGACTATATGAGATACGCCATGAGATACGCCATGGGATTTTGTACCTTCGGACATCTGTGTAATATCACTAAATATGTTTACAAAATTTACAATATTTTTCATAAATAAAGTCAAAAGTTGACAAAATTTGTGTCTACTTTTGACGCCATTTACGGAAAATATTGTAAACGTATTTAATGAAATCTATTGAGCATGCGACCAGTGTAGCCACAGTTCAGCCATGCAGCCTAAGAAGAGTCTAAGCGCTATTGACATGAGCAAACATTCATGTGCTACAAACAAAAGATTCAGATCCTTATCCGACTACATGAGCTAGATCACCCGACGGGTAAGTAAGGTAAAGTGTACGCTTATTTACTATTCAACCAATGTAGTCCCAGCTCATTCTTGCAGTCTGATCAGGACCTATGCACTAGCCACTTGAGATACTAACAAAAGAATCAGATGTGGTATCAGGCTGACGAGTGTGCTAGATCAGCAGGCACGTCACACAGTGAAGGATGACGGTGGCGTATGACAATTTCTCGCATACCCAGAGTCCATTTCAATGTTATTTCCGAAGCCACGCCCATGTGGGATTTTTCTGTCTCACACGGCTATCTCACACGGCTGACCTGTGACACACTGCCGGAACTACTTTTTGTGTATTGGCTTCCAAACGTCGTCTGCATTGTTTACAAACACACGCTCTCTACACAGTACTGTCAGTAGACAACAATGTCAACAACGTCGCTTTGGATTTGTTATGTAGGCTATTATTTATTTCATATTTTATCCAGTTTTATCAAATTTGCGTAAATTTGTGGGACGAGTTGTGTAAGGGGCGTCTGTAAATCAGTTGGCCGAATACTGAATACATGAATATTATTAAAAAAAAGACATGTAATTGACAGCAAAATATTTACCTCGTATGTTGTTGATTCTTCCCCAAACATATGTATAGCGACAGTTGGAATATTTGTTTAATAATCCAGTGAGCAAGAATTTCTTGAAAACGGCAACGTGTTGAAATGACAAATGTCCGTCGGAGTGAAACTTTCGGCGGACTGATATTTGCGTAATTGAAGACAGCGTCTCGGAATTGCAATAAATACTCAAAATAAAAACATAAAATGATTCTGTAAACATTATTGTACAAATTTGAATCGAGGATATATGGTCTATTTTCAATATTTATATGAGTTTGTCTCGTACTGCGTCCTATTTATTTTGTGTATGTAGTAATTGGGTTTACACATCATGTCATGGGCGTTTTCAGACCGTATTTTTATTGGGCCGTTATGTGTTAAATGTTTCGATCCAATGTAGGAGACTCTAATTTGTTGGTGTAAACTTTGTTTACACCCATTTGTTGATACGGGTAATGCGATTGAGTGGTTGTATTGGAGATAGCATATAAAGAAAAAAAGTTAGTATTATACTATGGTTGTTCGTTGATGGCGTATTATGACTAAACATGATTCTGGACTTAGTAGGTATGCGAGAAAAAGTATTCCAGATATACTCCGGTGTGTGACTAAGGATATTCCACCCGAGTGGTCAGAATATGTCGTCAGAAACTCGGCAAAGCCTCGTTTCTGACAACATATTCTGACCACTCGGGTGGAATATCCTTGTCACACACCAGAGTATATATGGAATACTCTTAGTCCCAGACCAGTGAAGCCCCACATCACAGTCTGCTCAGGGCCTAGGCACTACCGATTTGAGCTACCAACAAAATAGTCAGATCCGGTAACAGGCCGATGAGTGGGCTAGAACACCAGATGTGTCACATATGTGGCTGTGACTTGAGAAATATAACAACCAATATAGATTGCTATCTGGCTACAGGCGTGTGCTATTTGATCAGGAACTACGTTAGTCACAACTCCCATAAGCCCCATTTCTCCAGTCACAACTACATACAGTGAAACCTCTCCAAACCGGACACCCTGGGACGTCCCCAGGGTGTCCGGTGTGGAGATGTTCTACTGTGAATCAGACATGTGAGCACTTCACAACACATGCTAGTTTTTTGCAATCCTGAAAAGTCATTGTAATCAGAGATACATAACAACGAAATACATTTACGGTCTATTCCCCCCCCCCCCCCCCCCCCCCCCCCCCCACCCCCCCCCCCCCCCGAGTGTCCGGTTTAGTGGGTTCCATTGTTTTAAGATATTTAACTAAGATGAAGAAGAGGTGGGAGTTTCGTATAAGCAGTGACCTTGACAGTGGCGTATGACCTTGCCCCAGAGCAGGTTGGCAGCAAGGTTGTAGCGGTTGCCGACAATCAGCAGGTGGTTACGGGCGCGGGTCAGGGCCACATTCGTCCTCCTGTAACAATGGGTGGCCATGCTGAATTCATATATATATGATCTCAAACGAGTACATATGTACACCAATGTGCCGACTATATTGGACTGTCCGCAAGCGGGTGAGACAAAAATAATGACAAATATTCAGAAAATTCCGCATCTACTTACAAAATACAGATAATAGTAATAGTAATTAGTAATGTATGTTAACATTTTAAGGAAACACGGTTATCGCCCCTGATATCAGTGTGAAAATTTACGTCTGATATAAAATGTATAATAATGCCAATCAATAAGTGGGGTAATAGTGAATGAATGTTTATTTTGCCAGAAAATGTCTCACATGATGTCTCTGATATAAAAAAAACATTTTATGCCTACTGAGTTGGCATGTACCTTTAACCCCTTCACCCCTATTAAGTAACTGGAATGGAATTTGATATGTTAATTTTGCAACTAATCCAATGGTCATAAAATAATTTTTGACTAGTCCATTTATGAAAAGGGGGTGTTTTTGTTCTCAAAAATATGAAAATTACTTGCAAAAAGTGCAGATCCTGACTAGATGGCTCGTCACGAGCCAGCTCATCTGGATCTGCACTGTTTGCCAATACCACAATACAAGGTCTGTGGTGTTGTTAAAAGGGTTAAATTGTATGTTTGTCAATAAACCAGGCAGATCCTTCCATCATTCAACAAGTAATAGTGCATGGGTTTAATTAACCCTTAGAATACGGGAACCGAAAATAGTCATCTGCTGTTAATTCATATTTTGTCTTTTCTCTCAGTAAAAACATGGTTTGGCAGCATTTTAGAATCATTTCCATTGGAAATGATTCTAAAGTGCTGCCAAACCAAGTTTTTGATGAGAAAAATGAAAAATATTCTGCAGACGACACAAATTAATTCAGCATTGTAAGGGTTAACGTCTCACCAACAGCTAGGGTCATATAGAGACGGGACCCCAGTTTAAAGTCTAATCCGACAGACCAGTGAGATGGAAATACTATGAAAGTATTTTTGATGCCCAACACGAGGTTTGAACCCACGACCACCAGATTTGAAGTTAGGTGTTCTTATCCCCAGGCACAACCCATCCCTCCATCATTCACCACATTGACATTCACGATTTAAAGGCTCCATTGCCATTACGACCCCGGTGTCTTACTTGTCGTTGTCGATGAATCCACATGCCTGGGTCCTCACACACGACAGTATGACGACGTCTCGCTCCCCTCCCTGGAAGGCGTCCACAGTCGACACCTGGACTCCCCTCGCCTCCTGGTCGTCGCCACTGGGAAAGGAAAAGGGAAGGGAATGCGTTTCAGAGCTCCAGATAAGGTGTGTATTGGCGTATCTTACTCACTTAGCAGAAATCACAGTGATTATCAAAAGTGTGAGTACAAAATACTCACAGCAATGTGAAAATACGCATTGATTTTCAAATCGAGTAGTGAAAATACTGTAATAATGTTGAAAATTTACTTAGTTGAGCTGCAAAAGGCAAAAAGGTTTCCTTGCCAGATATTTTTCCCATTCACGGCACTAACCTACTATTCTCTATATTCATGCCAAAGGCGAGGATGTAAACCATAACGTCTGGTATATATGTCTTATGCTCCAGCATTAACCCATCCCTCCACTGGGGAGGAATAATTGTCGCTGTGACTGGGCAAATGGCATTTGTGGCCCGACTGGGGCAAGGGGGTTATCACATTCGTGACAAGTCGAGAACCTGATCTAATGGTGCACTCCTTTCGCTTAATACGGAATTAGGTATATACTGTTTGTATGCTACGTTTGTTATTCCACGTTTCAGCAAAATCTGTTGTACCATTTGTTATTGTACAAAAATCTACTATACATGACATACATACAAATTTACATCAAACTAATATGATACCGTGTGATCCTACATCAGGTTACCATCAGTTCTAGAGTGGGTAGGCCAATGCTCGCGTATTTTGATAATACTTACGCATATATCAGTATCCGTAGACTACGAGATGTTGATTTGTATGGCTTCACTAACCAAGGAATCATTCATTTACTGGCATTTTGAGTTTTATCACGCGACTCTTTCATCCATGAGCGTTCTCCAAATCGGGGAAGTGACTCTGTGCCAATGCTCACACATAGAAAAAATATTGTTGAATGCAAACTTTTGGAGTGGGAATACATCCACAGTATTAATCGTAAACATCAATAAACATCATAAAATTGAAATGTGTTAATAGCCGGCAAGGTACTTTAAATAGTTACGTGAAAATGCAAGTGTTTTTGATAGTGAAATATCACCTGCACGAGATGTCACATGATCTCTAATTTGCATGACATTTGGTCAAACTGGCGAAATGATATATGTCTACATATTGCATGCACAAAACAAGACACTGAAGACGATTTCAACAGTAATTCGCCACAAATTTCAAGAATGCGCGAGCATCGACACTGTGTTGGCATACCCACTCTAACAGTTTATTATTAACCACATGAAGCCACACGAGACATATACCCGAGACCAGTGAGCAGGTCGTTGATCCTGGCCATCTGTGAGCGGTAGAGCGTGATCACCCCAATGGCCGCCGGCTGGACGTCACACGCGACCAACGTGTCGATGAGGAAGACAACAAACTTGGCCTCGTCATCGTTGTAGTAACTTCCCGCTCGCTCACAGCACTCCCGACCCCGCGCCACGTCGTAGAAACATACCGTCGGCAGATCAGCCTATAGCAGGGGGCCGTTTCATTAAACTTTGTACGACTAAAATGTTGAAATTTCCAGATGATCCTAAATTTGCACTTATGAACATTTTAGTTGTATGAAGTTTAGTGAAACGGCCCCCAGGTGTTGAGATAACACATTCAAAACATAATTATTTTATACTCAATAGTTGAATCCTGGGCCTGTGGATAGAAACATTTTTAGTCTGTACTCCTTTCTCCTGCCAATTGATATACATGTAGATGAATGTGTTCACACATTTCTAAAGGTACATGCCCACTCAGTAGGCACACAATGTTCTTTATATCAGAGACATCATCCGAGACATTTTCTGACAAAATAAACTATTCACCATTACCCCATGTATTGATTGGCATTATTATACACTTTATATCTCATGTAAATTTCCACACTGATATCAGGGGCAAAAACCTTGTTTCCTTAAAATGTTAACTGTCATTACTGTTTATTCTCTGTACTTATTTTTTGATGTGCAATGATCATACAGTCGAACCTCCCCGAACGGCCACCTCTCTACAACAGCCACCTCTCTGTAACAGCCGCTATGTTATATCGCAAATGGATGATTTTATCTATATCTAACCCTTACACTGCTGAGCATGAACATTGTCGTTTGATGTTGATTTTGCATTCATTCTCAATAAAAACATGTTTTGACAGCATTTTAGAATCATTTCCATTGGAAATGATTCTAAAATGCTGTCAAAACATGTTTTTATTGAGAATTATTGAAGAAAATAAATAAACATCAGACGATAAAATTGTATTCAGCATTAACCTCCCTACAACAGCCACCTCTCTATAACAGCCAATTTTGCCTCTTCCCATGGGTGGCTGTTGTAGAGAGGTTGCACTGTACTTATATAAATAATCTGTCGAAAATATTATTTTTTCAGGTGACACATTTAATTAGTATCAATAAATAAAAAATATCATGCCTCATCTGCATATGGAAATAGCCTGATACCACCGTCACTATCAGTAAAATAAATATTACTAAATGATTATATCTGTATTACGGGCACTCATAACTTTTAGAACTGGTGGAAGAGCGAGACAATTATACACTTATTTAATTCCTATAAAGTACATTTTGTGCCTACTGAGTGGACATGTACCTTGAAGGCATGGGTGTTGATTTTGACAGGTAATTTGTGGTAAACATGCTAGGTTTTGTGGATAGAATTGGAACTTCACATTACTGACGAGGCTGTTAACCTACCAGTACTGGCGGCCGGTCGGTGTCGGTGATTCCGTCCACCAATATTCCCCCATAGAAGAGGTGGTTGGCCGCGGAGCTGATGCCCGGGTGGCAGCGGTACTGGGTCCTCAACAACGTGGGCACGTAGCCCTGTAACCAGGCATCAGTGAGATAGTTATACGTGACTGTGACTGAAGAAATGAGGATTTGTGACCAGTATAGATCTTGATAATGTTTTCCTGCAGCCTGATCTATACTGTTAGTTAGAAGCAGGTTTCACCGACTGAATGATCAGCAGTGTAGACCCTACTAGTCTTACTGTGCAGATGCGTAGGCTGAGCTTGGTCCACAAAAATTATAATTCTATAAGCCCCAGTTCCAAGTCACAGGTCGCAATACACAAAGGATTTTTGAATGCCTATGTCAATGACGCGACAATTAAGACCGATATGATTCCTACCATTTAAGGAGGCGCGACACAGAATAAACATGTCGTTTCCAAAACATTTAATGTAAATTCAGAATTAATTTAGTGTTGTTTTACGTCCGTTCAAAAGCAAAGTCATATACAGACAGGAATACACCCGTATGTCTGGAGCACAGGTGCAAGACTCGGACATGCCTATTAAAAAAAAAACCCATTACCCCACCCACTTGGTCTCGTACATTACCATCTTATATAAAGAAAGGTGTATAACATTGTGGCCATTATAGAAAGAGCCCTCTCGTTTCCGACTCGCACAAACACAATACACATCAATTAAATGTATGATTTCTGTCGCTGGCAATCGATAAAGGTATTAGGTGTGTGAATATATACACTTCAAATCGCTCTTTCCAGCATTTATTCACATTTTGTATACCCCATCCAAAGCGAACAGAATCGGAGGCCGTCCGGCGTGGATTATCGGTCATATTTGACCAATAACTGATCACCAGCTCAAACTAAAGTGGTGCACCATGACCATATACATTAGAGACTCAAACCATACAAAGCTCGTCCAATTGTGATCGTTCACCGATCTAAAAAACACCTTTTTTCTACTTTCATTCATGATTCGCGTACTATCAGATTATGTCTTCTGGAATCCCGAAATAGGTTGAATGACGTCATTACAGTTTAGATTTAGCCAATCAGAGATGTTCTTTACATAGACGCTTCCGGTTGTATTATGGAAGATGGTGCATTGACCCGGTTCCAGATAATGAACGAAATTAGACAAAAAAGTGTTTTTTAGATCGGTGAACGATCACAATTGGACAAACTTTGTATGGTTGGAGTTGCTAATGTATATGGTCATGGTGCACCACTTTAGTTTGAGCTGGCGATCAGTTATCGGCCAAATATGACCGATAATCCACGCCGGACGGCCTCCGATTCTGTGTGAGATTCTTTCGTACACGCAACTTTCGCTTTGGATTGGGTAATCAAAACGCGAATAACTCAATAAATACTTGAAACAGCGATTTGAAGTGAGTATATTCACACACCTAACACCTTTATCGATTGCCAAAGACATATTTCATACATTTAATCGATGTTTATTGTGTTTGTGCGAATCGGAAAAGAGAGGGCTCTTTCTATAATAGCCATATTTATACCCACCTTCTATAAATAGAAGATGGTAATGTACGAGACCAAGTGGGTGGGGTAATGGGATTTTTTTAATAGGCATTTTGTTGGTGTCATAGGTCCGAGTCTTCCACCTGTGGTCTGGAGTGGGCAGCAATGCACTTCAGTACTGAAATTACAATATTTTTCCAACACTGATCACTTGACATTTAGAATTGAATTCTCCACATGCTTGAATATTACAGCCCTTACCATTTTGACGAGTCTATCAAACATGGTCTGTTCGAGGCCCGTGCTGTGTGCAGCATCTGCTCCCTGGATAGTCGGGTCCAGTTGCTGAAATTAGCATACATAGTCAGGGCTCCAGATAAGCTGCGTATTTGCGTAAATACCCAATTAAAATTGCCAAAACCCCAATGGAAATCAGAAGTAGCGAGTATCAAAAAGCAATAGCATATGTGTGGTACCTTTATCATACTACAGAAAACAATAAACAGACCACAAATATAGCATATTTTTCTAATTTTCCATGAAAACACATCTTGGTATTTCATTAGAATTGTCTCCAAGGAGACAATTCGAATGAAATGCCAAGACATGTTTTCATTTCGAAGCAAACTATTCAATAATTGCTGTCCGTTGAGTAGTGTGATTTTATTTTACATAATTAAAATATTGAAATACCCAATTGCTTCAGATATGAAAATACTCAATTACTAATTCCTTATCTGGAGCCCTGCATAGTGTACAAACATTGCCTCACCAAAAGTGCTTGATTTCAGGTTTATGTGAAATCTGTGTCTGGTTTGTTCGATTTACGTCTTGAGAATTTTAGTGAATCTGCGATACAAACTAGTGTCCGACCTGGCGTAGTTAGGTGACTTGTGTGATGTTTTCAGGCTGGTATGGACAGGTCGGTCTTTGCTGTATGTAAGCACTAGCATTAATGGAATTTTATCGGAAATAGGAAAAGATATTAATTCTTGAATCAGGTGAAGGCGAAACTGAGGCCCACAAAGCTATTGCGTACATTGGGAAAATGAATACATTAACTATACAATAGCTACAAATGCTTTTGTTTTCTTCATGTCTAAAACAGAATATTACTTTATCCTATCAACAGGCCGACCGTCGGTGGGAGCACGAAAATTACAATAGAACCCTTTAGCATTAAGACAGTGTCCCGGTCCAGGCAACATTACTATACATCGGGTGCCCGTTTCACTGAACTTTGTACAACTAAAATGTTCGTAAGTGCAAATTTAGGATCGTCTGGAAATTTCAATTGATGGATTTACATTTATTGAGCATAGGCTACATATGCAGCCTATGTTCAATAAATGTAAATCCAATAATTGTTTACAAGAAAACAGTGTTAAAGTGAAATTTCCAGACTATCATTATTTTGCACTTACGAACAGTTTAGTCGTACGAAGTATAGTGAAATGGCCCCCAGATCACTTAGTCCCAAGTGTGAACCCCAGTAAGATAAGAATCCTTAAAGATGGTTTCCTCGTTAAAATACATTTACCCTCTCTTCTACCTGTGTATGAATTGGCATCTTCCAATTCATACACAGGTGGATGAGATGGTACGTGTACATTCAACACTACAGACCTGTATAGTAGTGTTTGCAAACAGTGTAAACCCAGTTGGAGCCGTCTCATTAGGATATGCACTCGCTTTTTGCAAGTAATTTTCAAATCTAAAAAATAATAATAATTTTTTTTTATAACTGGACTAGTCAGTAAAACATTTTTGTTGCTATTGCATTGGTTTGAAAATTAACAGATCAGTCCATTCCAGCTATTTAGGGTTGAAAGGGTTAAGAGTGCCCGACATTGGATCATTGGTCATGTGTGAGTTGTTACCTTGGGGTCTCCGACCAGCAGCAGTTTCTGGCAGCCAAAGCGGGCGATGGGCAGCAGGGACGCAGGCTCCGTCATCTGGCTGCACTCGTCCAGCATCACCAACTGGCAATATACGTGGCGGCTACTCCAACAATGGGCCTTATGGCCACTGTAGCAAGGCTCGTTCATGGCTATTTTACTCAAGAACTGGCGCTTATGTTGTTTGGCCAAGTCCTGGGCGCTTTGTGACTGAATAAATGTGGCTTATGACATTTGTAGCCGGGCGAGCTTCTGGACTTTTTGAGACTGGAGAAACGGGGCTTATGTCTTTGTAGCCAGGTTAGCTTCTGGGGGTTTTGTGACTGCAGAAATAGGGCTTATGACCTTTGTAGCCAGGTTAGCTTCTGGGGGTTTTGTGACGGCAGAAATAGGGCTTATGACCTTTGTAGCCAGCCAGGCTAGCTTCTCTGTTTGTAGTTTCTCAGCACATTTTACATGCTCAAAATAAGGAAGTTTGATTGGTCAAGGACGAGCTGTCATCAGTCTCAGCTAATCAAACTGTGTGATTTTGAGTACGATGGGAAAGAGGATGTTCATCATGGTCCTGGACAGACGCGGAATGATACGAAGTACCAGCTGGGCAGACAGTGAACTCTGCTCATTACTCCAAGGTAGGCATGTGTGTAATTCATTTATTTACAAGCATGTGTAACTTGAAGATGTTAAATCCTTAACGGACTGTTAAATCCTTAACTGAATGGTTAAAATCTCTGTTAAAAAGGATTTAACAGTCCGTTAAGCTAACGGATGTTTTGAGCAACCGGGCCCAGTATGTTAAAATGTGTCAACTGAAATAATAAATGTTAATATAAGTTTTCTTTTCAAATGAACTTAACTGTTGATAGGCTGTTAAACACCAATAAACAAACACAGCATGTTAGTAATGGTCAACATTCATCATCACAACTTACCGGGAACTGTATACCATTAAGACAGGCCAGCGAGCAGGAAGCACACGTGACCCCGACGACCCTCACCCGGCCGAGTCTCCGCTTGTTCTCACCCTGCCGGTGTTTCTCTATGCTCTGGCGGACGTGGTGTTTCTCGGCGGCGGTCAGCTCGCCGCTCCGTAACATCTCCTGGAGGTCCCTCAGTTCCTGGGAGTCCGTGCCAGACGCGTGCACACTGCAGGGCCGAGATGATGGCAGTACATGTATGTGAAGAGCTCCAGATAAGTTTTGTATCTAAAAGAGTATTATACCCCCATATTTCAAATTCAATGCGTATTTTACTTTTACAAATGTATTATTGATTTTCTTCCAAATTTAAAAATTAACTAATTTGAGCTGCAAAAAGCAAACTAAGTAAATTTTCAACTTTTCAACAGTATTTTTTTAACAGCCTATCAACAGTTCATTTAAAACCAGGACAGAAATTGAAAATTGCTGGCCCGAACAATATTTTGCTGGCCCGAAAACAATGACATTCAGCATTTGTGATTTTTTAAAAATTGTGAGAAAACAAATTGTGTTTGCAAAAATTCTGTTGGCCCACAGGCCAGAATGCTGTTGATTTATACTGGCCCGTATCAAATTTTACAGGACCAGTGGTTTATCGTGAAGACTGGCAAAAATATTTGCTTTTTTTATATTTCATATTTTCCAGATGGGAAGAATGAATGGCCGCTTTTGGTAAGATACCACAATTCGCCCAACATGGTATCTTAATACTGCCCTTGAGACATTATTAGAGATTTCAAAATTAGTTTAACCCTTTCACCCCTAAGTAACTGGAATGGATTTTGATGTTAATTTTGCAACCAATCCAACTGTCACAAAATTATTTTCAGACTAGTCCATTTATGAAAAGGTAATGTTTTTTGTTCTCAAAAAGATGAAAATTACTTGCAAAAAGTGCAGATCCTGATCAAATGCTGGTCAGGAGCCGGCTCATCTGGGTCCACACGTTTTTCCAATACAACTTTATGTGGTGTTGAAAGGGATAACATACTATACCTGAAGGGCAACACAGGCTTGGCTATCTTCTTCACACTACCCACTCTCACAAAGTCCTCAAAGCCCAACTGTAGCAGCCTGCCAACAGAGCAATCATCAGATATACGGACATACAGACGCACAGGCACATGGGCAGAAAAACTGATACATTTGAAAAGGCGAATTAGCAACAAATGAAGAAAGTTAATATCAATAATGGATTTTGATATGTTAATTTTGCAACCAATTCAACCGTCACAGAATGATTTTCAGACTAGTCCATTTACGAAAAGGGGGTGTTTTTTTGCAAAGCAATCAATATTTGACCAAATTTCACGAAATAAAAAGCTAATTCTTAAAGTTTGCTTTAATTTAATATTATCGAGAAACAAAATATTGTTTTTGCATTGTTTATAGCCGTAAAATTTGGGCAGCTTTCGTGAAACAGACAGTAGAGCACTTTACCTCAGTATTTACCCAGTATTTCAGATTCATGGATTATTTATTAAGATAGGCACACCCTCCCATTCTACAAACTATTGCATAAAGATCGAAGCTAAACAACAGCCATCACAAGCTGTATCAGACAGAAGTACTTATACTTCTATTACATATCATCAACAATTCGCCAAAATGTTGTACATGTATGTAACTGAAATGATAGACAGCGGACTAATATATGTAAGAATGAGTCTGTTGCAGAATACAGTGTACCACAGATTCGACAACGATATGTAGCAACTGTGTAGCAAATCTAATCCAATATATCAGTTGCGAAAGCATATATCACTGGGAAGTGTGTCAATGGAAGGGATCAGCAACATCTTTATAAAAGTTATGTTGTTGACCAATAAACCGGTAAACACTCAATTACTCTCAAAATACATGTGACGTCGACATACCGTGACACATTTATGGCCTGGGACTGTATGTGTATTCAGTGTTAATACAATATTCATACCCCATCAGTATCCGGTCTACTGCCACATTTGTTGTTGAGGAGATAAGAAGTTTCCATGGAAACGGTTGCCCTGGCGACGCTTGGTTGTTCATTTGAAAAACTTGTACCAGGAACAGGACTATCACAGACAACAGGAAACTTTTCCCAGCACCAAACACACCTGAACATACATACATACATGCAGTGAGCACATTCACTATTTAAAACTATATTTGATGACACAGCAATTCTACTGGTTGCTAGAAATGGCTAGATATCTTGTCCAAAACTGATTAATTTTATTTTCATTGACAGTGCCTCAGCGACGGTGGGAACAACATGCTGGCCAAGGCTATTTATTCAATTACCAGATGGCCGAGGCCCGCATGCCGAGGCATTTGATGGTATTTTTAAAAACTTTAGACGCAGATTTCGGACGGACGGACGGACGGACAGACGTTCTTACAGTACTATACTTATGTGGCTTATCACATGTTAAATATTAGCCACATAAAACGATTTTTGGCCACATAAAAGGATTTTTTAGGTGGCTAATTGTAACCAAACCTATCCTTTACCAAGACCATAACCCTGTGGGGCTAGCCACATAAGTACCATAATGTGTGCCCGGACGGACGGACGGACGGACGGACGGACGGACGGACGTTCTTACAGTACTATACTTATGTGGCTTATCACATGTTAAATATTAGCCACATAAAACGATTTTTAGCCACATAAAAAGATTTTTTAGGTGGCTAATTGTAACCAACCCTATCCTTTACCAAGTCCATAACCCTGTGGGGCTAGCCACATAAGTACTCTAATGTGTGCCCGGACGGACGGACGGGCCAACGGACGGACGGACGGACACCCGGACGTCATTGTGATCACTATGTCTCGACAAAAACAGTCATTAATATGAGTATCAATGTAAAAACAAAATGCTCACAAAATGCTCGGTATAACTATTTTGTAAAAATTTGGAATATAAGTTTTCTTGAGACGGTGAGTTGTTACGTTGAACCTTGCTTAGCATCTATTTAACAACATCGACATGTACAGATTAGCCATACAGCGAGACACAAATGCCACAGAGGAACCGACAGTGACAAGCGTGGTCCACACATACTCCGTTTTCGACTCGGACCATAATGTGACAGCCTAATGATGCCAATAAACAGGATCTACTGACACTTCACAGATAGTCAACCCATTCAGACTGAGAAAATCACTAATTATTGGTCATCTGGGGGCCCATGTAGATGTAGCAAACAGACCGGTCTTAAAAATAGGTTACCGAACTTGGAAAATTATCCTTGACATTAGTATTGGTGGAATTTTTAGGTTTGATGTCGTCACAATGCTTAGGTTTCAAATTAAGCAATGTGACATCAAAGACAACTCTGCCAATTCCAATACCTATAGTACCCTGGAAGTGGTTCTTAAGGAAGTAACATAGCCTCATGCTTTTCCATGTTCTGTAACATATTATAAGACTGCTCTATACCAAGCTGCAGCCAATATTACCATGTATAAGGAGCACACTGTCAACGTGGTCAGATTTCTCCATAGAGAACATGTTGGCAACCCGCCTCAGGGCCTCGGACTGATCGTCATTGAGTTGGTACCGCGAGATATACTCCCCCACTACTTCATCCTGACAATGAGATGGAAATAGAGAATACCAGGCAAGTGGCTTTTGATATCAAATTTATAAGGCTAGGAAACGCGTAGGAATTTAGAGGCTTGCCGAGGAATAACTACCGGTTTCGAGCTGAGCTTGATAAACTTGATATCAAAATACACTAGCATGGGGCACAATATGGTTATGTGTTTCAATAAACTGTATTACAATAACTTTGAGACAATAATATGCATAGTTATTATATGAATGAATGGCCTTTTTGAGGAATTTATCGGGGGTATAAACTTGGAAAAGTCGCGGGAATACTGGACGAAGGCCGGAAAAAAGTTTATATCCCCGATAAATTCCACAAAAAGGCCATTCATTCCTTATAATTCCAGCATTTGAAATAAATTAATCAAGAAAATGTGTTTATTTTCCGTTTTCTTAAGAATTATTTTAACTGCGCCTCACGGTTACGGAAAGTAGTTCAGCATGGGAGTTTACTGGGATATAAATTTTGGACAGACACTTGCTACGGGATAATTAAATGTTAGGGAATTGTGTAAATATTTTTGTGCTGGAATTATTCACTACTAATATACTGTATCATCAGAATATAACAGAGTAATGAATATCACAGACTAACAAGAGCTGTAGGAGAACAGCATAGCTCGACTACGAGGGTTGTCGATGTACACATAGCTTGACAAACAAGGTGGCTGCGGCCTGCATAAAAACCTTAACCAAGGTTGACTAAAAAACTTAACCAAGGGAAATTAAGTAAGTAATTCAAGGTTAAATGTAGGTCAATGACAGATATAGGTCAGGGGTTATTGATGTACATCACTAGTTTTCCAAGTATGGTTGATGTAGGCCCAGGAGTATTCCATATACAAGCTTGACTATAAACATTAACCAAGTAATTCAAGGTTAAATGTAGGTGAAGGTGAAATATAGGTCAGGGGTTATTGATGTACATCCCTATGAGAAAAAGTTATCCAAGTATGGTGTCTGTATGCACAATAGTATTCCATATACAAGCTTGACTAAAAACCTTAACCAAGGTTGACTAAAAACCTTAACCAAGGGGGATTAACTAATTAATTCAAGGTTAAATGTAGGTCAATGTGAAATATAGGTCAGGGGTTGTTGATGTACACCACTAGGAGATGAAGTTGTCCAAGTATGGTTGGTGTAGGGCCAGGAGTATTCCATCTACAAGGTTAACTAAAAACCTTAACCAAAGAGAATCAACTAAGTAATTGAAGAGGAAATGTAGGTGAAGGTCAAATATAGATCAGGGGTTATTGTATGCACAATAGTATTCCATGTACAAGCTTGAGTAAAAACCTTAACCAAGGTTGACTGAAAACCTTAACCAAGGTGACTTAAGTAAGTAATTGAAGAGGAAATATAGGTCAAGGTGAAATATATATCAGGGGTTGTTGATGTACATCACTAGGAGATGAAGTTGTCCAAGTATGGTGGGTGTAGGGCCAGGAGTATTCCATATACAAGCTAGACTAAAAACCGTAAACAAGGGGAATTAACTAAGTAATTGAAGATGAAATGTAGGTCAATGTCAAATATAGATCAGGGGTTATTGATGTACATCCCTATGAGAAAAGGTTGTCCAAGTATGGTGTCTGTATGCACAATAGTATTCCATGTACAAGCTTGACTAAAAACCTTAACCAAGGTTGACTAAAAACCTTAACCAAGGGGAATTAACTAGGTAATTCAAGGTTAAATGTAGGTCAAGGTCAAATATAGGTCAGGGGTTGTTGATGTACATCACTAGGAGATAAAGTTGTCCAAGTATGGTTGGTGTAGGGCCAGGAGTATTCCATCTACAAGCTTGACTAAAAGCCTTAACGAAAGAGAATTAAGTAAGTAATTCAAGAGGAAATGTAGGTCAAGGTCAAATGTAGGTCAAGGTCAAATATAGATCAAGGGTTATTGATGTACATCCCTAGGAGATGAAGTTGTCCAAGTATGGTGGGTGTAGGGCCAGGAGTATTCCATATACAAGCTTCACTAAAAACCTTAACCAAGGAGAATTAACTAAGTAATTGAAGAGGAAATGTAGGTCAAGGTCAAATATAGATCAGGGGTTATTGTTATTGATGTACATCCCTATGACAAAAGGTTGTCCAAGTATTGTGTCTGTATGCACAATAGTATTCCATGTACAAGCTTGACTAACAAGAGCTGTAGGAGAACAGCATAGCTCGACTACGAGGGTTGTCTATGTACACATAGCTTGACAAAGAAGGTGGCTGCGGCCTGCATAAAAACCTTAACCAAGGTTGACTAAAAACATTAACCAAGGGAAATTAAGTAAGTAATTCAAGGTTAAATGTAGGTCAATGTCATATATAGGTCAGGGGTTATTGATGTACATCACTAGGAGATAAAGTTTTCCAAGTATGGTTGCTATAGGCCCAGGAGTATTCCATATACAAGCTTGAGTAAAAACCGTAACCAAGGGGAGATAACTAAGTAATCCAAGGATAAAAGTAGGTCAAGGTCAAATATAGGTCAGGGATTATTGATGTACATCACTAGGAGATGAAGTTGTCCAAGTATGGTTGATGTAGGCCCAGAAGTATTCCATAAACAAGCTTGACTATAAACATTAAGTAATTCAAGGTTAAATGTAGGTGAAGGTAAAATAAAGGTCAGGGGTTATTGATGTACATCCCTATGAGAAAAAGTTATCCAAGTATGGTGTCTGTATGCACAATAGTATTCCATGTACAAGCTGGAGTAAAAACCTTAACCAAGGGGAATTAACTAAGTAATTCAAAGTTAAATGTAGGTCAAGGTCAAATATAGGTCAGTGGTTGTTGATGTACATCACTAGGAGATGAAGTTGTCCAAGTATGGTCGGTGTAGGGCCAGGAATATTCCATATACAAGCTAGACTAAAAACCTTAAACAAGGGGAATTAACTAAGTAATTCAAGAGGAAATGTAGGTCAATGTCAAATATAGATCAGGGGTTATTGATGTACATACCTATGAGAAAAGGTTGTCCAAGTATGGTGTCTGTATGCACACTAGTATTCCATGTACAAGCTTGACTAAAAACCTTAACCAAGGTTGACTAAAAACCTTAACCAAGGGGAATTAACTATGTAATTCAAGGTTAAATGTAGGTCAAGGTCAAATATAGGTTAGGGGTTGTTGATGTACATCACTAGGAGATGAAGTTGTCCAAGTCTGGTGGGTGTAAGGCCAGGAGTATTCCATATACAAGCTTGACTAAAAACCTTAACCAAGGGAAATTAACTAAGTAATTCAAGAGGAAATGTAGGTCAATGTGAAATATAGATCAGGGGTTATTGATGTACATCCCTATGAGAAAAGGTTGTCCAAGTATGGTGTATGTATGCACACTAGTATTCCATGTACAAGCTTGACTAAAAACCTTAACCAAGGTTGACTAAAAACCTTAACCAAGGGGAATTAACTATGTAATTCAAGGTTAAATGTAGGTCAAGGTCAAATATAGGTCAGGGATTGTTGATGTACATCACTAGGAGATGAAGTTGTTCAAGTATGGCGGGTGTAGGGCCAGGAGTATTGCATATACAAGCTTGACTAAAAACCTTAACCAAGGGGAATTAAGTAAGTAATTCAAGAGGAAATGTAGGTCAAGGTCAAATATAGATCAGGGGTTATTGATGTACATCCCTATGAGAAAAGGTTGTCCAAGTATGGTGTCTGTATGCACAATAGTATTCCATGTACAAGCTTGACTAAAAACCTTAACCAAGGTTGACTAAAAACCTTAACCAAGGGTAATTAACTAAGAAATTCAAGAAGAAATGTAGGTCAAGGTCAAATATAGATCAGGGGTTATTGATGTACATTACTAGGAGATGAAGTTGTGCAAGTATGGTGGGTGTAGGGCCAGTAGTATTCCATATACAAGTTTGACTAAAAACCTTAACCAAGGCGTGACGGTGATGCCGACGCCGACGCCGGGGTGACAACATAAGCTCTACTTATTCTTCGAATAGTCGAGCTAAAAAGCTTAACCAAGGTCGAGTAAAAACCTTAACCAAGGGGAATTAAGTAATTCAAGGTTAAATGTAGGTCAAGGTCAAATATAGGTCAGGGGTTGTTGATGTACATCACTAGGAGATGAAGTTGTCCAAGTATGGTTGGTGTAGGGCCAGGAGTATTCCATCTACAAGCTTGACTAAAAACGTTAACCAAGGGGAATTAAGTAAGTAATTCAAGAGGAAATGTAGGTCAAGGTCAAATATAGATCAGGGGTTGTTGATGTACATCACTAGGAGATGAAGTTGTCCAAGTATGGTGGGTGTAGGGCCAGTAGTATTCCATATAGAAGGTTGACTAAAAACCTTAACCAAAATGAATTAAGTAATTGAAGAGGCAATGTAGGTCAAGGTCAAATATAGATCAGGGGTTATTGATGTACATACCTATGAGAAAAGGTTGTCGAAGTATGGTGTCTGGATGCACAATAGTATTCAATGTACAAGCTTGAAAAAAAACCTTAACCAAGGTTGACTAAAAACCTTAACCAAGGGGAATTAAGTAATTCAAGAGGAAATGTAGGTCAAGGTCAAATATAGATGAGGGGTTATTGATGTGCATCACTAGGAGATGAAGTTGTCCAAGTATGGTGGGTGTAGGGCCAGTAGTATTGCATATACAAGCTTGACTAAAAACCTTAACCAAGGTTGACTAAAAACCTTAACCAAGGGGAATTAACCAAGTAATTCAAGAGGAAATGTAGGTCAAGGTCAAATATAGATCAGGGGTTATTGATGTACATCACTAGGAGATGAAGTTGTCCAAGTATGGTGGGTGTAGGGCCAGTAGTATTCCATATACAAACTTGACTAAAAACCTTAACCAAGGCGTGACGGTGACGCCGACGCCGGGGTGACAACATAAGCTCTACTTATTCTTCGAATAGCGAGCTAAAAACCTTAATCAAGGTTGACTAAAAACCTTATCCAAGGGGAATTAACTAGGTAAGTCAAGGTTAAATGTAGGTCAAGGTCAAATATAGGTCAGGGGTTGTTGATGTACATCACTAGGAGATAAAGTTGTCCAAGTATGGTTGGTGTAGGGCCAGGAGTATTCCATCTACAAGGTTGACTAAAAACCTTAACCAAAGAGAATTAACTAAGTAATTCAAGAGGAAATGTAGGTCAAGGTCAAATATAGATCAGGGGTTACTGATGTACATCCCTAGGAGATGAAGTTGTCCAAGTATGGTGGGTGTAGGGCCAGGAGTATTCCATATACAAGCTTGATTAAAAACCTTAACCAAGGGGAATTCACTAAGTAATTGAAGAGGAAATCTAGGTCAAGGTCAAATATAGACCAGGGGTTATTGATGTACATCCCTATGAGAAAAGGTTGTCCAAGTATGGTGTCTGTATGCACAATAGTATTCCATGTACAAGCTTGACTAAAAACCTTAACCAAGGTTGACTAAAAACCTTAACCAAGGGGAATTAACTAAGTAATTGAAGAGGAAATGTAGGTGAAGGTCAAATATAGATCAGGGGTTATTGATGTACATCACTAGGAGATGAAGTTGTCCAAGTATGGTGGGTGTAGGGCCAGTAGTATTCCATATACAAGCTTGACTAAAAACCTTAACCAAGGCGTGACGGTGACGCCGACGCGACAACATAAGCTCTACTTATTCTTCGAATAGTCGAGCTAAAAAGTGAACACTGAAGACACGGACCTTACTGCACTGATGCAGGGTGGCCAGGGTCAACAGTTATTGCAAATAAGTGATAAATTTGTGTGAACGTGGCCCATCTGTGACTGTGACATACCAGTTGAGCTGACTGTAGGTGTATGTTCCTGCTCGCTGAAGTGCCACACACAGACCGTGGGGCCTGGAAACCACGACTATTGCTGCTGGTCACCAATCCATCATCATCTCTGTAACATAGCCAGTGTATGTATCTGAACAGAAATTATTATAGGAATGAATGGCCTTTTTGTGGAATTTATCGGGGTATAAACTTGGAAAAGTCGCGGGAATACTGGACGAAGGCCGGAAGGCCTCGTCCAGTATTCCCACGACTTTTCCAAGTTTATATCCCCGATAAATTCAACAAAAAGGCCATTAATTCCTTATAATTCCAGCATTTGAAATAAATTCATCAAGAAAATGTGTTTATTTTCCGTTTTCTTAAGAATTATTTTAACTGCGCCTCACGGTTACGGAAAGTAGTTCGGCGTGGGAGTTTACTGGAATATAAATTTTGGACAGACTTGCTACGAGCAAATCAAATGTTAGGGAATTGTGTAAATATTTTTGTGCTGGAATGATTTAACTGTGGTTTATATCCATTTAACATAAAAGTCTATTACAGATGGCATCATAACCTAACAGGGTCACTAGCTGCCAGTGTCTTTAGAAAGTATAGTACCAGATTGAAATCAAGCTTTTTCATTTCGGAATTAAAATTTAAAGCAAATGATCAGAATAAGCGTTAAACAACTTATCCTCTGGAAAACCATGCTGTGAGAATACCTGTGTAGGAGATGGGGGACGACTGGGGGAAACTGTGCCTGTATGTGTTCCCGAATATTCTCCAGGCACGTCAGCTCCGACGATGCATTCCCAGCCAGAAGCGCGTGACACACAGCTGAAAATTGTGATAGTGACTGGAGAAATGGGATGTATGTGGTTTGTCGTCCTGATCAGCTAGTGCAGACCTACTGGGTAATACAGATCTACAGGTTAACAGGTATTTTTACCAACTTAATAGCAATGAAGGTCCTGATCAGACTGTGCTGATACATAGGCAAATCTAAGCTTACACAAGTCGCAAACTCAACAAGAGTGCCGAACGTCGCAATATGCAACCGTCAAGGTGTAGCCAGTATACAAGGGGGACAACTCCATAGAAAAAGAAATCAGTGATATTCATGGATATACACCTCAGATACTAAAACCTTAAATATCGAGGCACGTCGAGGCATGGCCAGTCATCAACAAGGGGAGATAACTTACTGAAAACCAATAGGTTTATTCACCTTGCCATGATAAACATGTAGTCAAACTTGTCTTAAGCAAGCGGCCATGGGAAAGTCCAAAATTGCTTGCTTAACACAGGTGGGTGCTTAATGGAGGTTCATCTTGGACCGACTTATAACTTGTTCCATATAGATTTATATGTACATGTACAATTAATGTACAGTCAAACTTGTCTTAAATTCATATGTACATTTTTTTAACAAATTAATCCGTTTAAATTCAGTTAAAATCATTTATGAACTTGGATGTGCATAAATTCTGTATATTTAGTTAATACCAAACTGAATTATCATGAAAATCAGGTTACGTTAACATCGATTGGAAAAAGTTGCAAAAGGACGAAACTACGTAGGTACGAAATCGCCAAAATTGTCCGTGATATTTACAGACTTTTTCATGTTTTCTGACAATACATTTAGCCATATTTGGTTGAAATAAACAGTTAGTAATGTAATAAACAATATTTGTTTTCGGTATCAAAGGATTTCATTAGAATATATTGATTTCGTATTTAATTCTTTCACACTTTTCGGCGAAAAAGAAAGTTGCAATCATGGGCTTCCGCTGTGTTTGTCACGACTCGGTTCGTCAGATGGTGCCTCGAGTGGGTATACCCACAATCGTAGCTAACGATTGGATGCTATTTTTATTTCGGAAATGGTATCCCACAAAGCGTCATAAGCTGACAAAAATGTGTGTAGACAACTACGAAATTCATTCGCCACCGGGCGACCCAGCTTATTATTTTTACTAGCCAGAAACAACTCGCATCTGGCGACCGTTAAAACGTGTGTTTGCATATGTTTGTTTTGTCTGGTTGAGAGTATTCGGAGGGAGTTAACTATACCGGGTTCATGATCAATCGCTGATAGATATATTGCCGACGTCTTTCACCTGTCAATCATGCCACTAAGGGCTGCCTTTACCAGCGATTGGCTGTACTGTATAAATAACTTGGCCACGAGAATAACACGAGTTTTGAACTGACAATTATAGTAGCCAGAAGCAATGTTTGGCTAGGGGATTATTGAAACTATCGACCTGTGACTTTTATTGTCACAGCGGTTAGGCATGATTTTAGTGAATCGCGTAATGATGTGATGAAAATTTGGTCAAACAATCGGGTGTCATAAAACAAATTGAAATGGTATTGTAAACAGTTTGGCAGGCCTACAATTAGCGAGATTTAGGTCACTGGGTGGGAAATGGGGATTACCTGAACGAATTTTGTTGCAGCTTTTTTTTTTAGAATTTCCGATAATTTGCCGAGAATGGTCGCTAAAACGATGATTTCGAGTCAAAATGGACGATTTTGCCTGGCCGTTGGCCGAGTTAGACAGGTTCACGGTTAATACAGGTGCATTTTATAGTAATTTTCATTGGGGGGAAATAAAATGGCGGTTGCGATCCGTCGAGTAGAACTCGAGTTATTGCATGGACAAAGATACAGAGTGCGAAAATTAAAAATAGCCACCAATGGGAGATAAGTCATCGGAAAGATTTGAAAATCAATAGGGTTCTTTGTCTTGCCGTGACAAACATGTATATTGAATTTGATTAATACGATCAATCAAGTGGAACTTGAGTTATTGTGTGAACATGGATACAGAGTGCGAAAAATTAAAAACAATGCCGCCAAGGGGAGTTAAGTCATCTGACGTTTTTGAAAGTTAATAGGCTTCTTCGTCTTGCCGTGATAAACATGTATACACATTTTGTTTCGATCCGTCAGGTAGAACTAATATGTCTTATTTTTTCAAACGGGTGTATCAAAAGCAACCTTTTTCATGGAGAGTCTCATATGATCATGATCAGTGAATATTAATTGTGTTTTCATGGCAAACTACAGGGTGCACTATGAGCTTCAAGATTAGGGACATATATCAACACACACACACACATGCATTGACCGATGTAGACATCTCCACAAGCAGGCCCAAAAATACACATTCCTCTTTATTCTAGTACAAATCAGTTCACCGTGATTGCAAAAATGTGGATGTGACAGGATAAATGGGGCTTATGGGTTTGCGATCAGTGTAGATCCGGATCAGCCTGTGCATCCAGTCTGATCAGGATCTGCACTGCTCGCCAACCCATCAATGAAACACCTGTCATGCTTCTAACTAGCAAATCCGCACAGGCTGATCAGGATCTATACTGTTTTGTCATCCCATCAATGAAACACCACCCATGCTTCTAACAAACAATATAGCTTGTTATCAGGCTACAGGAGTGTGCTATTTGAGCAGGAGCTACACTGATCACAAATACCATAAGCACAATTTCTCCAGTCACAGATAATGAATTAGTTTCAATATCCGGTGTTGTACAAACCTTCATTTTGCCAGTTGGATGGTGAATACCCAACCAGGGGCTCAATCTCCACCTCACTGGCAGATGTGGGGCCGTAGTACACACTCCGGGCAATAAACGTGCTGCCTGGGTCAAAGTCTAGGTGCTGTGATACCACCCACAGGTCATCTGGAAACGTTCATTCATCAACGACAGTGTTCTGCATAGGTCTTACGACAAATTCAGGGTTTGAGCCCTGTTTTCCTATCATAAGAGAATGGGACGGTGTAATATATTAACCCTTAGACCGCTATCTTAATTTTTAGTCGTCTGTTGTTTATTTTCTATTTTCCATTTTTATCATCAACAACATGCTTTGAAAGCACTTTAGAATAAGTTACAACATGGTTCGACAGCACTTCAGAATCATTTCCATTGGAAATGATTCTGAAGTGCTGTCAAACCATGTTTTTATTGAGAAATAAGGCAATATATAAAAGCAACAGCAGATGACAATTGTTGTGAATAACCCGGTCTAAGGGTTAAAAGACATGGTCATTCTGAGGTAGGAAGATGTTTCCCGGGCTCACTCCAGGCACAACATGGGGCTGTACATTACATAAACAAATCATATCCAGTCCATGTGCTGTGATATCACCCAGTCGTCATCTGAAACTGTTCTTTCATCAACTGAATGGGGCTGAACATAGTAATTTGGACAAGCCATATTCGTGTTGTGGCTGGGAAAATGGTGTTATAGACTTTGTGGCCAAATTATTCATGCATTACAAGATCACCATTGTGTCAATATTTTGTTGTGTCACAACACGACATAATTATCAGGCTCGGCTTGGAAACGGTAGGAATTCCTCGACTTTAAATATTATAAGGAATTCAGTTCTTCACTGTCAGCATACAAGTAACCAATAACGCAATATAATTGCCTGCATACTGCTCTAACTTAGAGCAGCATGCAGGAAATTATATTGTGGACGCACCTACAAACTAAAACTATGGTACACAATTATCTCACTATACAGTGCCAGATTCCTCCAAGCATGTAGGCACAATACCAGAAGACTACACATACTGACCCTTAGCGTACAGCGAGGAGTGTCCTTTATACGGCAGGCGGAGAAATATCTGCTTCTTCTGTAGCAACGGCCCCTCACCTCGACTGCGTGCCCATTTCTGTCAACAACAGGCCCGTATTTATTTTACACCATCTTGTTTTTATCTTCCCAATAGCGATTTATAAAGACCATGACTTGTATGTCAAGGTGATTGTCGGTGAGTGTCTCACACAGGAAGGTCACGGTTACTCGAATGACGGTGTTAGTCACCAATGTGAGGAAGCTATTGATGAAGTTTGGTAAAGATACAACCAACATCAGGAGATATGAAACATTCTGACAAACATCCAAAATCATTGACGCCTACAACACCGATGGATCCGACTTTCTACTAACATGGCGAGACAAAAACTTTTAAAAAGATTGAAGACATATGCATGGATGGATGACCACATAGACACATGTCATTGAAAGTTAAGCTCTCCTCAAGTGAGCTGGACAAAAACTGATGTGTCAATTTCACATGATGAAGTGAGTGATTTGTTTAACATCTTTCTATAATGTAGATCAGTGTGCTGACACTAGTCACGCAACTATTGACACAACAACAAAACAATCCAAAGTAAATGCGATATGATAATTCAACAAACTATTCATCTTTCATAGAAAAAATTAAGGTCCCATTTGTCAGCCATGGGGCACATTTACAGCCATGGGGCACATTTACAGAAAACTTACCAACACATGGGTCACAGCTTACCGGTGCCTTGAAGAAAGGCGTGATATTCTCTTTTGAGCGTTTGACAAGTTGACACTGGCAGTAACAGTGGACACGCTGAGTGTTCATGTAGCTGTTGAGGGCCTGTGGCTCGCTGATCTTCTGTTTACTGCCCCCCGTGTGCCCGCCACTCGACTTCTCATCCGCCCACTGGAAAAACTGGAGGCACAACAGCTTAACCTTTCACAGGAACACAACTGGTCCATGCCAATACTGTATATCTTGGTGAGATGGCTTGTTACAAGCCGGCTCATCTGGATCTACAGTGTTTGCACAATCCAGCTCACTGACTCTACAGTGTTTGCACAATCCAGCTCTGACTCTACAGTGTTTGCACAATCCAGCTCACTGACTCTACAGTGTTTGCAAATGTTGCCTTTACATTCTGTAGGGTCGAAAAGGTTAAGGGATTGGTGCAAGAAGGGGTCAAATTCTCTTTAGTTGCTACAATATTGATCGCTTCAGTTTGGGTATATTTATTATAAGTTCATACAATCTTTGTAACAACACAACTATTCAAGTTATGATTAATTGTAAGACAGGAAACACAACTAGCATGCATAGACATTGCACTTATGCTAAGACAACATACATCTACATAATACTATCTCATCCTTGTCTCAATGATATATTTTGTTTTGACGGTTATGTTCTGATCCAATTTAACCTTTTCTTACTATTAAGAAAGTGAGATGCATCTATATTCTAATTCTTATTATCCCAGGCAAAGAAATGACTTGATGCAGGTCATTACAAAAATACAAGCACACAGATATGACATTGCTGCCCTACCTTGCACTGTTGGTGCCTGGCGGCGTTACACGTGTAGAAGAATCGGCCATTGTTTGGTCCCTCCTTCCTGACACACACCATCTTGGACGGGGCCCCGCACTGACAAGCGGGGTTCGGGCTGCTACTACTGCTCCCGGACTTCTCGCTACCTACACAATATGTGAGCCCCATTTCTTTAGTAGGAGCCCCATGTAGTCTGTAGTACATAACATGGACCTCTGACTGAAGGAATGGGGCTCATGGTAATTGTGGCTTATCCATCTCCTGATCTGCTAGATATTATGAAAGTATGTTTTTCATGTCGAGAGCGGGTATGGAACCCATGACATCCAGGGTTTTAACATGAGACAAACAACTCGTCCTCAGAAATAAATGTAGGGAACATGGTTGATAACATCCATGCAATCAGGGAGAAAAACAAGCTTCACATCTAGGTTAGAAAAGTGAAAGTGTATGGATTTAACGTCTAAGCAATAGCTAAGGTCATATAGAGATGGTACCACAGTTTAATGGATGGAAATGTTAGTACTTTTCACACCTAGGGCGAGGATTGAACACACAGCCTCCAGTATTGAAGTTCCTTGCCATATTCGCTAGGCCATGGCCCATCCCTCTTCCGGGTCCGTAAAATAAGGCGTCACACACATGAAACCCAATGATGTACGGAGTCACCTCTGCACCAACGTTTGTGAAGTTTTACAAAAACAATCCTTTTGTGATTAAGGGAGTAGTGCGACAGTAACACAAGAGTCATAATAAATACCTAGGAATGAAAGGGTGATTGAAAGTTTAACTAAATAGTGTAATACATTGCTGTCACACAAATGAGGCCGAGCGGCCATAACATTTAGAAACCTGGATGAACTAGATTGGTCAGTAAGCGAGGCTTACGGAATACCCCCCGCGTGGGCCCAGGTACCCCTAAATATGTAAAAATCCAAGTGTGTGGGTTTATGACCTTGACTCTGCGCTTAGCGCGGGCGGCACGAACGTGAATTTGTCACAGGGTGGTAGAGGTCCATTGGAGCAATGCGTGTGTGAAATGTGAAGCAGATCCGAGCAAGGAAATAGAAGTCATAACTGATTTCTCTGATGTTAAGTTTTGTAAAGAGACTAAGTATGTGACCTTGACCTCGAGATCAGTGGGGATTTATCACAGCATGATAGTAGAGCCTTAGAGGAATGCATGCATGAAATATTAAGAATGTTCGATGAAAGAAATATAAGTTATAACATATTTCTCTGATGTTAAGTTTTGTACAGAGACTAACTATGTCACCTTGACCTTGGGATCAGCGGGGGTTGGACGGTCGTAGATTTGTCACAGCATGTTAGTACAACCTTAGAGGAATGCATGTGTGAAATATTAATAATTTTCAATGAAGGAAATAGAAGTTATAGCTTATTTCTCTGATGTTAAGTTTTGTAAAGAGACCAAGTATTTGACCTTGACCTTGGGATCAGCGGGGGTTGGATGGTCATGGATTTGGCACAGCATGGTAATAGAGCCTTACAGGAATGCATGTGTGAAATATTAAGCATTTTAGATGAAGGAAATAGAAGTTATAACATATTTGTCTGATGTTAAGTTTTGTAAAGAGACTAAGTATTTGACCTTGACCTTGGGATCAGCAGGGGTGGACGTTCGTGGATTTGGCACAGCATGGTAGTAAAGTCTTACAGGAATGCATGTGTGAAATATTAAACATTTTGGATGAAGGAAATAGAAGTTATAACAATATTTCTCTGATGTTAAGTTTTGTAAAGATACTAAGTATTTGACCTTGACCTTGGGATCAGCAGGGGTTGGACGGTCGTGGATTTGGCACATCATGGTAGTAGAGCCTTACAGGAATGCATGTGTGAAATATTAAGCATTTTGGATGTCAGAAGGAAATATAAGTTATAACAATATTTCTCTGATGTTAAGTTTAGTGACGGACGGACGGACGGACAACCTGACTCCAGTATACCCCCCCACACAACTCGTTGCGGGGGGTATAAATAGTCAAACAAATTTGACTTGCCACAATAAAAGGAAGCTTATTTAGATTACCACCAGTGTAGCCCTAGGCATATGCACAGTCTCATCAGGGCCTAGAACGATTGTAAGCTATCTGCTGCATCTAATGTAACATTTATATCTGTATCAGGCTGCACAAATGAGATCAGGAGCTACACAAAAAGTCAACGAGATCATTTTTGTTGTGGCAGGACACAAGTGTGAGAAAATTATATTGAATGTAACACAAGAATAATACTTACCAACAGTTGAATATCCAGAATAGTCTACTTGGGCTAGGGCGTGATGGTACCTCTTGGCCACATCAAACAGCTGGAGGTTCATATACTCTGGAAATTGTGAACACAAGATTACTACGAACTAGATCTGCCTGTAAGAGATCACTGTGTAGTCAATTTCAGCATGTACAATTTGGAATATTGGAAATACAAACTGTATTGTTGTTTGTCTGCTACACAAGACGAGGCCTGTAACAATGGCCATTTAACAATTGGCAAAACAAGTTAGCTCTGGGGAAAACAAAATTTCTTCAATTTTTTTGGTGAAAACAGGCAGTTATTTTTACAATATTGTCCAAATTCATGATACTGTCTCGCTATTTATGCAATAATTTCACTGCTTTCTCTTTTACGATTTGTGCCCAAATATCATGCTTTTGTTCCCCCACAAAACCCGAGTGCCCAGGCCCCTTGACAATTTTTGCAGAAAAGAAGTAGTCAGGTTTTACATATTACCTCGCAGGGCGGCGGTTAGAGCCTGTTTGTACTCCAAGACAGAAGAGAATGTGACAGAAATAGATGCCTGTCTCAGTGGGGTGGGACATCTGTCTATCTCTGACTGGCTTGGGAACCTCAACTCTCCACTGAATATGCTCTGAAAGGGAGGGAGAACAATTTCCAAATTTAAACTAAACTTGATCTGGTTCAAAGCATTACATGTATTTGAAATAGTTCACAAAATATGCCCTTCAACCAATCACTAACAAAAGTTAACCCTTAGACCACTACACACAACAATTGTCGTCTGCTGTTGCTTTTATATCTTGCCTAATTTCTCATTAAAACAGGTTTTGACAGCACTTCAGAATCATTTCCAATGGAAATGATTTTGAATTGCTGTCAAAGCATGTTGTAAATTATTCTAAAGTGCTGTCAAAGCATGTTTTTGATGATAAAAATGGAAAATAGAAAATAAACAGACAAAAGATGAAGATAGCGGTGTAAGGGTTAATGGTAAGACTTCTATTCAATGTCATTATGACCATGCCCTACTAACGATAGAATCAATTGGGTTTTGCAACTGACCATTAAGATTTTACTGGGCAATAATTTACATTGAGCAAAGATACAATTCCTATAAACAGGGCTCCAGATAAGGAATTAGTAACCGAGTAGTGTTACGCCATCATTTCTGAAGCAATTGGGTATTTCAAAATAATTTTAATTGGGTAAAATAAAATCACACTACTGTTTACACATCAACAGACAGCAATTATTGAATAGTTTGTTTCGAAATGAAAACATGTCTTGGCATTTCATTAGAATTGTCTCCTTGGAGACAATTCTAATGAAATGCCAAGATGTGTTTTCATGGAAAAATAAGAAAAGTATGCTACATTGGTGGTCTGTTTATTGTTTTCAGCAGCATGATAAAGGTACAACAATTGTTCTCATTGCTTTTTGATACTCACTACTTCTGATTTCAATTGGGTTTTTTGGCAATTTTAATTGGGTATTTACGCAAATATGCAGCTTATCTGGAGCTCTGCCTATAAACTTCAACTTTTGCACATTTTACGTTACTATAAACAGTGTTTAGAGCCTTGGGCCAATGTGTATGAAACTTTCTGAACACGGTCTACGATTTCATTCTAAAATTCAAGAAGTTTGATTGGCTGAGACCGAGCATAGATTCTGACTTCAAACTTTCTGATATTGAGCATGAGAACAGAGAACAGAGTACATACTCGGACTGTTATATAAGCATGGGTGCTGGGTATACCTGAGCAGTTGCCCCTGTGTGAGTTCGCTGTTGACTGGGCGGAGGTAGTGGGCGGGCACAGTTAGTCACAGATGGAGTCTGTAATGGAGTCTGTACTTGTGTTGGTGGTCGGAAGCTGAAAGAGGTAACTAATTTGTATCCTATGTGATCGTGACAACTTTCTCAAATATTGTGTACAAACTATTTTGGTGTCTTCATCATCAGAATAGTCCAAAACTAGAGTCAAGTGTGCATATATATGTGACTGTAACTGAGGAAGTGGAACTTACAGGTATTGCGACCAGTGTAGATCCATAAAGCCTGCTGGGCATCTGCACGGTCTGATCAGGATCGGCACGGTTCGCCATTCCATCAATGACACACCTGTCATGCTTTTAAAAAGCAAGATAGGTTAAAATCGGGCTACTGGAGTGTGCTATTTAATCAGGTGCTACACTGCTCACAATTCATGTAAGCCCCATTTCTCTAGTCATAGCCACATACACCCATACCACTGCCTGGACAAACAAAAACCTTAACCCTTACACCGCTACTCATAACAATTGTCGTCTGCTGTTGCTTTTATATCTTGCCTTATTTCTCAATAAAAACATGGTTTGACAGCACTTCAGAATAATTTCCAATGGAAATGATTCTGAAGTGCTGTCAAACCATGTTGTAAATTATTCTAAAGTGCTGTCAAAGCATGTTTTTGATGATAAAAATGGAAAATAGAAAATAAACAGCAGACGACAAAAAAAATAAGATAGCGGTCTAAGGGTTAACGTAATTTTGCAAATATTTTAATGTAAAATGTAAGTCATTTCACCTTCTCCATAATAACTTTCAGCAAAACAATGTCTTCAATTAACTTTTACTCACCCTTTTCTAACAACATCCTTAGAAGCAGCAGAGCTGACTGGCTGATATGCTGATTTCGTCTCCTTATTTCCACTGGTTAGCTGCCGACTGTTCTGGTGCTCTGCCTGTGTTCTTGAATGTCGTGTCAGTTCACCAACCCTCGGACTGCTTACTGGACTCCAGGAGAATGTTGCTGGTGGTTTGAATGCTTTCCTGGCACATGTAGCTGGAGATGTTACCCCAGGACTGGCCGAGGTAGTTGCCTGTGATACGTCTGGACTTTGTAAGGGGCTCCTAAACCTGGCATTGGCATGCGATTTATACCGTGTTGTTTGCGAGTTCACACCAGGAGTGTTATTATCTCCTGAAAACTTGCTGCAAATGTTGGGCGAGACTTTGGGACTAGCAAGCTGACATTTTGATTTGTTTTTCTCAATTGTCAATTGTGATTTGCTCAACTTGTTCGCTGAAATTGCCACGCTACTTCTGGAGATATTATTCAGAATTTGGAATTCATCATCAGAATCATAGCCCATAAAATTGTCCTGTGAATGATTCACTGATGTCCTAGTCACAACAGGACTGACCAGTCCCGAGGCATTGTTCATCCATGTACGGTCAGCAGAAGATGTAGATGACATACACAGTTCATTGGTAGTATTTCTATCATGCCAGTTGGCTGATGGTTCCTGGGAATTTATGTAAACAACACTATTCTGACTGACTCCAGGTGACGGATGCTTTGATTCTAATGACAGTATCAACTTTCCATTCTCTAGCACTTCACCTTTTTCTGTTAGCTGTTCACTATGTCCACTGCATACAATTCCATCCTGATCACAGACCTTTGCTGTGTCTTCACATTTAGCTACTTCATCTTTCAGTGGTTGATTAACACTACCTGTTTCTGCAATGGTTTCAGTTTCACAGGAACCAGACATTTGCTTATTAATTGGGCATGAACTTACGAGTTGCTTTTGTGGTGCTTTGTCAATTTCACTCTTATTGTCTGCATTCCTATCTGGTTCTTGCTCTTTTGTTTCCACTTGTTGAATTGTATTTCTTTGACCGAGGACTAATATTTTATTATTTACACTTTCACCTTGACCATTAACCAAATCATTCTGTTGTTCATGGTCCTGTGCACTTGTATTACTTTGTGGTAGATTGCTATTACAGTTGGGTGTCAGGGCAGTTTCACCACTAAACACATGATTTGCAACCATTTCTTCAAATGAATCTGTAGATGAAAAGGAGTTTTGAATCTCTTGACTTGGTGATTTTGGCTTGTATGATGAAAGACAAACATTAGTTTTTACTGCATCACCATTAGGGTTCTCAGATCCTGCTTGTCCAATATGCAATGACTCATTAGTGACAGTTCGTAATTGTGGAACAGGACTTTCAATGACACTAAAATCGGTTACTCTGGCTGCCTGTTTCTGTGTAAACGCAGTGATATCCATGTCCTCGGGGCTGCTGTCTGGTATATACTTCCCCCACTTGGAGTCTGTATTGCCCACCGGCTGGGAATTCCTCTCACCAACTTGCTTCACTAGGCTCGGCTTTGCGTTTCCCATTTCAAATTCAACATTTTCATCTGAAAATTGTGGATCTGAATCAAAGATTGGTGGGCTATCAACATTCCATGTCATCAATCTCCGAGTTGAGTTAACTGCTTCCTTATGTAATCCAGTCATATGATTGTAATAACCTGTACAGCTATCGACAGGCTTGTTATTCCTATCCAATATACTGGGACTGTCATTCATGAACACGTCCTGACTTTGTGAATCAACTTCTCTACAACTTTCAGCAGGTACTTTAACTTGATCAAAATCATGAACAGATGGACTAACATATGCTTCATTGTGGGGCGTTTTTCTTGGCGAAAAACGGTATGTCTGGTAACTAGAATGTGTGACTTCATCATCAAATGGTTTTGATTTCATGACAGTCTTCTGTCTGTGCCTGAATGTTTGTAAACTTGAGGATGTCTTTGGCTTGCTGTAGTGAAAGCTATCTGGTGAACTAACATCCAGGTCCATACAGTCACGTATAGCAACATCAACAGGGCTATCAATATTGTCTATACCACAACTGGTTCCCTTATCCGACGGTGGGGCTGGCCGTGGATATAACAGACGGGCTTTATACAGCTGGTTGTATATTTCATCATCTTCATCTTTGTTGATATCTGCAATAGAACTGCTATTATTTGTGGCTGTGACTGGAGAAATGGGACTTATGGGTTTTGCGACCAGTGAAGATCTGTTCTGTTCAGGATCTGCACTGCTCACCATTCCATTAATGAAACACCCGTCATGATTCTAACAAGCAATATAGATCTTTAGATCTTTGTTTTGAATGCATATTGTACCCCAGATAGTACTCTGGGTCAGGACAAGAAAAAATACATTATGATAATGTGTATATTACATAAAAGTTGGCTTTCACAGCGTAATAACAGAGTGCATTAAATGCACAACAGACTAGTATAATAAATATGCAAATGCAACTGCTATAGAAACATTTTAGTTGATTGGTACAGCTTCAATGTATGATGATGTGCTTACACAATGAGAGCAAGTGAGCAGGAGCTCATGGATACATAGGGTATGATAGCCGCATGGGTTGGCTATAGATGTTTTGTTTTGTTTGTTTGTTGGGGTTTAACGGCCTATCAACAGCTAAGGTCATTTAAGGATGGGTCAATGGGCTTAGTACTAAATCTCATATATTACCTGCACAAGTACATGTACAAATGGGGGGGGGGGGTGTTGGCTATAGAATGAAAATGGATGATGATAAAAAGTAAGCATATCAAAAACATTAATGCAAATTTCAAAGAAATTTGACTGCAAGGGTGGACTATAGAATGAAGATATGGATGATGATGATAAAGACGTATAAGAAGTTTCAAGTAAATCCGACTAACGGTTACAGAGATAATGGGTACCCGGAAACTTTAATGCAAATCTTAAGGTCGTATGGACAGAAATACGAAAACTATATACCCCGCGACATACATCACATGCCGGGGTTATAATAAGTAGAATCTATCTATGATTTGTGTTGACTTGTTGACTGGTTTCATAAGCTTTTCTTATGAAATCAGTAAACTTGTTTAATAAACATATTAAATCATCACTCCTATAGACCCTCTATGTACCAGGTATAGTGGGCACTGTAGATGGGTGTGCCAATGGCAGACCAGGACTGTCTGAGCCACAGCTGTCCAGCGGAGACTGGTAACCAGAACGTGGCCAAACTAGTGTAGGGAGGTCTGGGACGAAACAGTCAGGCGATGGGGCTGCCTAGAACACATGGTGTAGCATGAAGCAACGATACATGGTACAGGCCCGTAGCCAGGGGGGGTCGGAACAGTCGGACGACCCCCCCGCCCAGCCTCGAGGTCCACTTTTGTAGACCCTCCTAGATACCTCAGGCCCCTTGGGCCTTCGAAACGACCCCCCCTTCAAACAGGTCTGGCTACGGGCCTGTGGTATCAGTAGATCACATATATAACATGTCATGTGTAACAGTCTGAACATGTGTGCCATCAACAATATTTGGCAAATACAGTGGAACCTCTCTAAACTGGACACCCTGGGAGATCCCCCATGGTGTCCAGTTTAGAGAAGTTCCACTGTAATTCAGGTTTACGAGTACTCAAAACATTGCGCATTGCAATCATGAACAAACATCAATGGAATAAACTCAAATTTAACCAAGCTGAGGGTGTCTTGGTATCTGGTTTAGAGATTCTACTGTACATGTTATCCGATATGACAAAAAATGTCTGCTCCAGCTAATGATCCATTACCACACATGTGCATCAGGAAACGCTCCTGGACCCGGTTGCTCAAAACCTGTTAGCTTAACAGACTGCTAAATCCTTAGCAATGCTAAGGAGTTAACAGTCTGTTAAGCTAACAGAAGCTTTGAGCAACCGGGCCCAGGCCGTAATAGCAAACAGGGCAGATCCATGCATATCAGACTCTGCAAAGAAGCTGGCTATATGTGAATATACTGCAGCAAAGCCCATTTACATGTATGTCAGGCGAATTACTATACAGGCATGAGAATGGCTGTCGCCGAAAACATCTGAAAATCCACTGAAAGCCCCTCACCCCACTTGTAAAAGTATCAAATTTGAGCATACCAGTTTCATTCCGAATCATTTTTTGAAAACGCAAATTATGACAAAATCATCTGAAAATTCTCATGCCTGACTATTGTAAATATATTGATTACTCATTTTGTAATTCGGTAGATAGCAAGCAGACTGAGCTATGCTTGGTTGAAGGCAAACATTGGTCTAAAATGTGATGTGTTTTAATGATAATGAAAATTAAATGAAACTATTGGTTTCAAATGTTCAAACCTATTACAATGTATACCCTTACCAGGACGAGTCAGTTTATCTTCATATTGTGTCGCTGCAAATTATGAAGTCAAGCTAAAAGAAATGTCTACATACCATTTGTTTATCTGATGAATTTTGAAGAAACTGAGGTTTACCGCCACACCAATCAACATAGAAGCTCGGCGATGCTCCTACACTCACTCCTCCATCTGAAAACATACTACGTGGCTGTGACTGGAGAAAAGGGCAGATCCAGTGCAGGGGGCCGTTTCACTAAACTTCTTACGACTAAAATGTTCGTAAGTGCAAATTTAGAATCGTCTGCAAATTTGAATTGATGGATTTACATTTATTGAGCATAGGCTGCATATGCAGCCTATGCTCAATAAATGTAAATCCAACAATTATTTACAAGAAAACAGTGTTAATGTGAAATTTACAGACTATCATAATTTTGCACTTACAAACATTTTAGTCGTAGGAAGTTTAGTGAAACGGGCCCCAGATCCAGACCAGCCTGTGTATCCGCAGTCTGATCAGGATCTGCACTGTTCACCATTCCATCAATGAAACCCCCGTCATGCTTCTATCAAGCAATATATATAGTTGTCAGGCTACACGAGTGTGCCATTTAATTACTGGTCACAAATTCCATCAGCCCCATTTCTCCTGTCACAGCCACATATAGGCATATAAGATTTTAAATAATATTTGTTGGCTAGCAATGCATATTTACTGATATAAACATTATAATATTAGACAACTGACGGACGGACATATAGATGGACAGAACCTCAATAATGGCTCAGATAAACAGGATATAAAGCAATATATGGATATATGGATGGGATGGCGAGAAATGTGAAGAAGTAATATGAATAGTAATCAGTATGGCAGAAACAGAACTTTATTTTGCTGCAGATAAGGACACCCACATTCTCAGGCCACAGTCACGAAATATGTTTACAAAATTTACAATATTTTTCATAAATTAAGTTAAAAGTTGAGAAAATTTTCAGAGAACATGCGGATAATTCCACAAAGAAATAATTCCGCATGTACTCTGAAAATTTTGCCAACTTTTGACGCCATTTACGGAAAATATTGTAATTGCTTATAAAAAGATACCTCCAGACGATTCTGGGCCCGTGCTTATAAAACTGTACAAGCATATTCGCTCTTCTAATGCTCTAAATGAGGATGTTTGATTGGTTGAGGATGATTGATTGATTGGTGTTTTACATCTGTTCAGGAAGGTCCTATATGAATGGTAGAGTACTGTATATTTAGCACTGAAATTACAATAAAAACATTCAGCACCGAGACAAGTCTCCTGCTATAGTGCCAGGCACACTTACTGTACTGCCTCAAGTGTGAATCCCAGAAAGACTTATCATTGACATATGCACACACTCCCATCTTCTGGTCCTATCAGCTGTTCTCAGTCCCCGCCAATCAAACTGCATATTAAGTACGAATTTGGAGAACATGGTCAGAATGTGTTTAACCCTTTGAACACCACATGCCTGTATAGTTGTATTGGCAAATAGTTTAGATCCAGATGAGCCGGCTCGTGACAGAGAACAAAAACACCCCCTTTTCATAAATGGACAAGTCAAAAAATAATTATTTTGACGGTTGGATTGGTCCGGAAATTAACATATAAAAATCCATTCCAGTTACTTAGGGGTGAAAAGGTTAAGCACGAACCAGGATCAGTGACAGGTTTACTGATGAAATAGAACATACCACTGTCACTGAGCTGTGGAACTGTGAAGCATGGAGCCATAGGCCGTGTCCTTTTAATGTTGTCTTCACGTTGGCTTCCATCACATGTAGCATTGCCTCTCACATCTCGAACGGCCGAACTACAGACACCACCCAACATCCGATAGCCATCTTGACCTGAATTCACCTGAAATGTTAAGGAAAATGATGACAATATTAGATAACCCATTATATAGGGGAACTGATTTTGTAATTTGTTTCGCAATTTATTTTGGCAGAAATCATTTGACAACAAAATCTTGAATATAAGACCTATCCATAAAAAAAATTATGGGATTATTGCATTTGCAAGCAAAGTAGACAGTCATGTTCCCTACTTATTCTGGAAAATGTTCATTGTTAGAGGTCTGCTACTTAGGGATGTTAAGAGTCTTTTTCGTTAAAGGACTATAACCACATCATGTGCATGTATAAAGTAATTGCTGAATACAGACGATTACATATAAATTATGCATTTGCCATAGATAGTTTCAAGGGAACATTCCATAATGAACTTACAGTGTGGCATAGCCGCCCAGATGGCATAATTTGTGAATCCAGTTTCTCATCATCAGAAATTCCCGCATCTGAAACATGGAATAAATTTCATTTCAACGTCTACAGTAAACGAGAGAAATTGGTACCTTCAATACTCGAGTATTTTGCACCCCTACAAGCATTTTGCATACCATGTGAAAATTGTGTTTACCGTCTCACAAACAGGACATGGTTGAAAATTGGTTAGGTCAGATCAAACAGCAAATAATGTTTATTGGACAAGATCGATGAACATGCACATGATGCAAAAAGTCGCATTAGATCAAACGGAAAATTACAATACAGTGGAACCTCTCTAAAACGGACACCCTGGGAGGTCCCCAGGGTGTCCAGTTTAGAGAGGCTCCACTGTAAATCAGGCATATTGGGCACCGCAAAATGGTTATATGTAGTTGCGATCATGAACAAGACGTTATGAACGATGAGACATGACAGTAAACACATACAATGAAGCAGATATAGATTGTATGGGTGTCCGGGTTAGAGAGGTTCTACTGTATACGGTTAATTTGGGCCTCAATTGGTATAAATGTACCGTTACAGCTTTTACTTTTGTCAGTGGATAATTTACAGTCAACAATGATGCCAACTTACCGGCCACAGCTATCCGCCTCAGTCTATTTCTCACTCCTCGGCCAAACAGCTTGGATGGATGTGGAGCAGGGTCTACAGGCAAGTCCGGCAGTCTTTGAAATGGATCCTCCTGGTTGACAACTGCTTCAGGTGGATTATCTGCTTGTAGACTTGGTATTGTTTGGCTGGTAGAAAAGATTTCATCCAAACTCCCCATTGAGTGAATATTATGAACTTGAATATTTTGAAATTGCAGATTATCTGCATTGACATTTTCAAATGTGCTACAAATGTTTCTTTGATTCTCATTAGTTTTGGTATGGACCAGACTTACAGGGACCTCATTATATTTTTGACTTGCAACACTATTCAAACTGTTCCTATCTGTATCAATTGTTGATTTTTTAATAAATACATCACCCAGACTGCATTCCGATTCAGTATCAATCGAATGCTTCTGTTCCCATTCAAAATAATCTGCAACTGGCGGCTGATCTGCATAAAATTGTTGGCTATCCCCATCAAAGGTATCACAGCTAAAATCCATTGTATCTTGGCTCTGTGTTGTTTTGCAAGCTGTACTTTCACTATTAGGCAACTCCACATTATCCCCAAGGTTGTTCTTTGTCTCACATTTTATATTTGCAGTCATGTTGGTAGTAGCTTTATCTTCATAATCTTCATTAATAGAATCAAGAATATCTGTAACATTTTCATTACTGGTATTCGCAAACTGATTTTGATGATGATCACATTTAATTTCTTGTTTGGAAATTATGGCTGTATTTATCTTCTTTTTACGATTCATATCAGAGATTTGAACGTCCAATAAATTAAGTATTTCATCATTTTCCATGCTATTAGCTTCCTCATAAGAATCTTCTCCAGAAACAATGATTTTCTGACATGTTTCCTTATTATTTATTTGAACACAATCACCTTTACATTCAGGGCGTCCTGCTGCTGATGACACATGTGTATCTTCCATCTGAAATAGAATATCACTAGTTTTACCACAAGTAACCGCAGTCTGTGTTTCATCATTGCTTGTTGAACCAGACAACTCTGGAATACATTTGTTTTTGTCTTGTTCCATATGTAATGTTATTTGCTCAGTTCTCTGACTTCCACTTGGTTTGTTACTGGTGCACAATGCAGTATCATTGTAATTATCCACACAATCATTTTCATTCTTGCTACATTTATCCAACCCTATCACTACCATATCCCCTTCTGATTCATTAGTGTAGGCTCCAGCAACATTATCTTCTTGAATATTAAAGGACTTGGATTTTACTGCAATAGGTGAATGAACTTCACTTACACAAACATTTTTTTCTTCACGATTCACATCATCAGCATTGCCGTCTGTTTTGCTCATATGACCAACCTCATCATCAGACAATTTACAAGTTTCATTACCATAATCAAAATTGCTGAATTCTGAATTGTTGGGTTGTTGTTCACTTGCTGTGATTACAGGCACTTCCTCCGAATTAGTTTGAACACTATTAGCATTCCATTGACTTTCTTGCTCTGCAGTTCCTATATCAAGGTCATCTTCATCACTGTCTGTTACATGAGATAGCGGTGAATAACTGATTGCAAAGCACGCTTGTGGTCCATTTGTCTCATCATCAGAAAACTCCAATTTAGCTAAAGATTTTGGAATCTTTTCACAAACATCTTGTGGGTCAGTTAATTTCAAATTCGTAACTTGACAATTAGTTAAGGCAGTCGGGACTTTAGATACATTTTCTTGATGTGAATTGCTTTGACATATGGTTTTAAAAACTTCTCTATATTATTCTCATTAAAGTTTTCTTCAAAATCACAGAATATTTCAGATTCAGTAACAATATGTTTCCGTCCGAGTGGAATTTGAAATCTAGATGTCTCATTTTCTAATAAGGATTCTTGGCAATCATCATTTTTGTTCACACTAACAGATTTGATAACCTTAGGATCGCCTGTACACTCAAGATTTTCCAAAGACTCATTCCAAAGATCTTGTGCATGCATGCTACTGTTCGTATGTTGTTTTTCTTATCATTATAACCATGTGTAATGTTACTTCTACCTCTTAACAAATTCATAATCTCATTCACATTCCTCTTTTGTTTTGAAACATTATTCCCCTTGCCATCTGCACTATTTGTGACAGTTGAATATTTTTCAAAAACATTTTTTGAAGCAGAATTATTACCAATGTATTTGGTTTCAAACTCGGGTGTAGATAAATCAAGGTCTGAGATTTCCTGACCAGCAGGAAATGGTGTGTTGAAATTGTTTCTCAAACAGGAATTTTCATCTTCATGTTGTTTATTTGTAAAATGTTGTCGTGAAATGTCATACGTCGTTTCCTGTTGTCTAATCATGTTGTTTTTATAATCAGAAGCATCACTGTGTGTCTTAGAATTTGTTACGACATTAGAAGTTGATAAAGAAGGGCTATTGCTGTTGGATCCATACACAGACCAAGGAGATCGGACTTCAGAATTCTGGCCACCACTGACAATGGCTGGGCTTTGATTCTGTTTACCACTAAATAGCTGGGCGCCAGGAATTCCTGTGATGTTCTGTACACGGCGTTGGCTTGTAAGGCTTGCCAGATCGTCCTCTGATTCTTGACTAGAAGTCTGACTGAACTGGCTATTAGCTTGCCCATAGTTGGAGTAGATCTTCAGCACATCATTCCTATGGGGTGTATCAGTTCGAGACAACGGCCGTGTATTCTGAGAGACGTCATAGGTCAATTGTCCAAATCCGACGGCTTCACCAAGCTCATTGTAATAACTTGGTTTCAGCTCGGTGTCTACAGGGTCACATCTGGCTTGCTTAAACATTTTTGGCGGAACAAATCCCTACAAAAGAAATTTGGGGCATATTGACTAACGAATATAGGCATACACGATGAATACAATTTCTCCACTCAATTTAAAAAGAAACTATCAGTCAATGACCTGTAATAATAGTACTAGATGGCAGCGGCTCGCAGATCATGCCTGTCGAGGTATTTGGAGGTCCTAGTACTCATGTAACTCTCGGATTGTGGAGATATAATATTGAATACTTAAACACTTTATTAATGCAGATTTTACATAAACTTTTAACACAAATTTCAGACCTTGGGCCTGTATGGGTGATCTATACATGATATAAGCTCAATTTCCAGACACTTTCCCATATGTGGCTGTGACTGGAGAAATGGGGCTTATGGGTTTTGCTCCAGTGTAGATCCAGATCAGCCTGTGCATCCGCACAGTCTGATCAGGATCTGCACTGTTCGCCATTCCATCAATGAAACACCCATCATGCTTCTAACAAGCACTTAGCAGTATACTTGTAGATCATTATCAGGCTACAGGAGCGTGCTATCTGAACAGGAGGTACATTGGTCACAAATCCCATATTAAAGCCTCATTTCACCAGACAGGGCCACATATACAGATTATATTACCGATTTCTTGCGTTTGAGCCCTGCACATCTGGTCTGTGACGACGGGACAGACCTCTGGTATTCACAAACACCAACACTGGATGCTGATTGGCTCTCATCTGAACATGCAATTCAGTCATTGAACCAATGCTTGACTAACTGACTGATTGAGTAGGTACGACAATATATTGACAGAGCTCCAGATAAGTTTTGCATCTAAAGAGTATTATACCCCCATATTTCAAATTTAATGTGTATTTTACTTTTACAAATTATTATTGATTTTCTTCTTTAATATTATAAAAGGAACAAATGATATTTATTTATTTTATTAAATTCACTTATTGGAGCTGCAAAAGCTTTTTGCAGCTCAACTAAATAAATTTTCAACTTTATTACAGTATTTTCACTATTCAATTTGTACCTTATCTGGAGTCTGTATTGATCTATTCTAACATCTCATTCTGATATGCAACATGTACAACAAGACCAGTGCTATACGATGTCTGACGTCATTATTTCAGATTTTCCTTAAATAGCTTTCAAACCACACAGGAACATGAAGTATCAAGCCAATCAGACTTAGGGTTGCAGAAATAATACGGAAATTTCAAAGTAATTTGACCTTGACATTGGGCATGCATGACAGAATGAAAATATAGATCTGGATAAACAAGTCTATGAAGTTTCAACTCAATTGGACTTAGGGTTGCAGAGATAAGAGGTACCCGAAAACTTTAACATAAATCGGACTTACAGCAGTATACCACAATACGGTCCGTTTTTCAAATGGGCGTATGAAAAGCAAAAGCTAAGTATTGTCTTTGGTGTACCATAAATCACCAAAATTAATTAGTTTGAAAGAAATTTAAAGAAAATCTACTGCAAAAAAAAAGGATGTCAAAAACTGTATCATTTGGTTCCAAAACCATGTGATTCATACTTTGAAGCAGTATAGAGTGCACAATTTAATCAGGTTCATCACAGCTGGTACAGTGTATCTTTTGATGCTGTTCTTAGCATGGAGGTAGTATCACTATGATTTTTAAAATAACTATCAGCGATCGGGCCCGGACTAGTAGAAGATATACAGCAGAAAGAAAATTTCCAACAGACCAACCGACAACCTGACCCCTCAATACCCCAACCAAAGTCTGTGGGGGTCTAACTATGAATGATGACAAATAAGATATGAATTTCAAGCCATTCCGACATACGGTAACAGAGACAGTAGGTAAACGAGAACTTTCACGCAAATCTTGGACAGACAGACAGGGTGGCGACTCTACATGTACACTGGGTACAAAAAACAACATACTTTTAATGGCAGGTGATGTGGATTTCAACTCCTCCACTTGTATGTAGTATCTGTCACTCTCCAGCTGTTCTCCCTCAGTTATTCCCCCTGCCTTGACGTAGATCGAGTCCAACTTACTCCCCTTGTCATCGTACAGCACGGCCTGAAGACGGAAGTGATACAGATGTTACCAGATGAGGCTACAAGGAGATTACGGACGAGGCCAGAAAAATAACACACATAGCGTGCAAAACTTTGATGCAGTGTCATTCAGTGTGTAAAAACATTTTGACAATAATAAAATCATATGATGATGTAAAGGTGAAGGCCCCACTAACACTACCTCAACCATTTGTCTGCCAAAATGTAAATTCTGGCCTCAAAATAGTGTGAATATGCATACAAAAATATAACTAGAGATCTACATGTAGCGATTATTTTTACAGCGCCACCTCGCGCCAGTAGGTCGCAGTAACAGGAGAGATAAGCGATGATCAATTCATTGCATGGCTCTGTATAGATGTCAGATAAGGTGCGATATGAGAAATCTCAATAGCACGAAAAATATAAACAAACCGGAAATTGGTTATTAGGGTCGCCGTTGTTGTTTTTAGCGGGTTTTCAAGAAAACTAGAAATGGACGCTTGTCGACAAGCGCATGTGTATCCCCATCCCCAGATCCACAAGTAGTTTGAAAAAAGGGTGTTCGAGTTATGCTCCGGAGACAAAATCAGTGACGGAAAAAACAAAGGGAGATAACTAAAAAATTAGTGATGCAAGAGTTGTCATTCTTGCGTGACACACATTTAGGGTCGTGGTCTATGCATGTGTGAAGTTTCATGAAAATATTCCAAAGGGTGTTCGAGTTATGCTCCGGACACGAAATCAGTGCACGAAACAACAAAGGGAGATAACTAAGAAATTAACGACGCAAGAGTTGTCATTCTTACGTGCGACACACCTTTGAGTCATCTTCTATGCATGTGTGAAGTTTAATAAACTAGAAAATGTGTTCATAGAACACGGATGTCCCACCCATATCGCTTTGATAATAAATGAAGCCAAATTTCAAGTCAAAAATTTTCTTTTACCTGAGCGTTTAAAGTTTTTGAAGCACCAAGTATGTGACCTTGACCCTGGGCTTGGCGGGGGGCAGGACGAACGTGGATTTGGACCAGGGCGGTAGAGGACCATTTAGAGCAATGCATATATGAAATATGAAGCTGATCCATGAAAGAAAACAGAAATTATAAGATATTTACCTGAGCGTTAAAGTTTTTGAAGCACTAAGTATGTGACCTTGACCCTGGGCTTGGCGGGGGCAGGACGAACGTGGATTTGGCACAGGGCGGTAGAGGACCATTAGAGCAATGCGTATATGAAATATGAAGCTGATCCGTGAAAGAAAACAGAAATTATAAGATATTTACCTGAGCGTTAAAGTTTTTGAAGCACCAAGTATGTAACCTTGACCCTGGTCTTGGCGGGGGCAGGACGAACGTGAATTTGGCACAGGGCGGTAGTGAACCATCAGAGCAATGTGTATATGAAATATGAAACAGATCGGTCGAAGGATGAAGAAATTATGAGACATTTACCCGAGTGTTAAAGTTTTGTGACGGACGGACGGACGGACGGACGGACGGGACGCACGTTCCTACGAATGAATACTTGTTGGGTTTTTACTCTATAAAAATACCCAACAAGAGTACCCAACACTATCCTAACCCTACCCAATAAGATCCCTGTACGCTTACAACAAGTACCCATTCGTGTGTGCGGACGGACGGACAGACGGACGTACATACTAGAGCTACATTGTGGGGTTCCTAGCCCTAACCTATCCTAAATCAGACCCTGTAAATATCAATCAGACATAAAAAACAACCCCATAAGAGTAAATAACCCCACAAGAGCAATTCATAACGGGGTTAAAAATGGAATCAGAATCTCTTAACAAGTCAATCACTGTGTGGTTAACCTCACAATGTAGCTCTCGTTTGTACGGACGGACGGACAAGGGTAACACTAAATGCCCCCTCCACTATCGTGGTGAGGCATAAAAATATTCCAAAGGGTGTTCGAGTTATGCTCTGGATACGAAATCAGAGCATGAACCAACAAAGGGAGATAATTGAACAAGAATTCCGCAGAATCAAATGCCTCGCTTTATCCCGCCTTGACCTCGAGCCTGGGCCCGAAAGCAATTTTCACTGGCCCGAACATATTATACAATTATTGACTAGTGAGCCATGGAATATCAGATTATATTCTATGGCTCACTAGTCAATAATTGTTTTATATGATAATAGTCTGTATATAGCACTTACGACCTTATGCTACTAGACAAAAATTTAAAAAGAATTTGAAAAAAAAAATGGAAAAAAGTTTAAAAATTAAAAATAATAATGCTTGCTACTGGAGCCCAGAATTTTTCTTTAATAGTCCTATATTTATCTACATATATCTGCACAGGTCCACATAATGCCACAATATTTTCAACACAGTTTACGGAAATGTAATATCCAATGTAGTAATTTACCTGTATAAACTAGAAATGGACGCTTTTCGACAAGCACATGTGTATCCCCCTCCCCAGATACACAAGTAGTTTGAAAAAAGGATATTTGAGTTATGCTCCGGAGACAAAATCAGTGACGGAAAAACAAAGGGAGATAACTAAAAAATTAGTGATGCAAGAGTTGTCATTCTTGCGTGACACACCTTTAGGGTCGTGGTCTATGCATGTCTGAAGTTTCATGAAAATATTCCAAAGGGTGTTCGAGTTATGCTCCGGACACGAAATCAGTGCACGAAACAACAAAGGGAGTTAACTAAGAAATTAACGACGCAAGAGTTGTCATTCTTACGTGTGACACACCTTTGGGTCGTCTTCTATGCATGTGTGAAGTTTAATAAACTAGAAAATGTGTTCATAGAACACGGATGTCCCACATATCGCTTTGATAATAAATGAGGCCAAATTCCAAGTCAAAATTTTCTTTTACCCGAGCGTTAAAGTTTTTCAAGCAGCAAGTATGTGACCTTGACCCTGGGCTTGGCGGGGGCAGGACGAACGTGGATTTGGCACAGGGCGGTAGAGGACCATTAGAGCAATGCATATGTGAAATATGAAGCTGATCCGTGAAAGAAAACAGAAAATATAAGATATTTACCTGAGCGTTAAAGTTTTTGAAGCACTAAGTATGTGATCTTAACCCTGGGCTTGGCGGGGGCAGGACGAACGTGGATTTGGCACAGGGCGGTAGAGGACCATTAGAGCAATGTGTATATGAAATATGAAGGAGATTGGTCGAAGGATGAAGAAATTATGAGACATTTACCCGAGTGTCAAAATTTTGTGACGGACGGATGGACGGATGGATGGACGGACGGACGGGACGACGGGAGGACGGGACGCATGTTCCTACGAATGAATACTTGTTGGGTTTTTAATCTATAAAAATACCCAACAAGAGTACCCAACACTATCCTAACCCTACCCAATAAGATCCCCGTACGCTTACAACAAGTACCCATTCGTGTGTGCGGATGGACGGACGGACAAGGGTAACACTAAATGCCCCCTCCACTATCGTGGTGGGGCATACAAATATTGGAGAGGGTGTTCGAGTTATGCTCGAGATACAAAATCAGAGCACGAAACAACAAAGGGAGATAAGTAAACAAGAATTCCGCGGAATCAAATGCCTCGCCTGTCCAGCCTTGACCTCGAGCCTGGGCCCGAAAGCAATTTTCACTGGCCGAACATATTATACAATTATTGACTAGTGAGCCATAGAATATCAGATTATATTCTATGGCTCACTCGTCAATAATTGTTTTATTATATGATAATAGTCTGTATATAGCACTTACGACCTTATGCTACTAGACAAAAATTGAAAAAGAATTTGAAAAAAAAAAATGAAAAAAAGAAATGGAAAAAAAAAGTTTAAAAATCAAAAATAATAATGCTTGCTACTGGAGCCCAGAATTTTTTTTTAATAGTCCTATATTTATCTACATATATCTGCACAGGTCCACATAATGCCACAATATTTTCAACACAGTTTACGGAAATGTAATACACAAAAAAAAAATAAAAAAAATAATGCTCGCTACTGGAGCCCAGAATTTTTGTTAATAGTCCTATATTTACCTACATATATCTGCACAGGTCAACATACTGCCACAATATTGCCAACACAGTTTACGGAAATGTAATAATGTACCTGTATAAATTACCTGTAGTAAGTTAGTGGTCAGTTAAAAAATTGAAAAAGAATGTAAAAAAAAATAATTAAATTTAAAAAAAAATAATTAAATTTAAAAAAAAAATAAAAAAATAATGCTCCCTACTGGAGCCCAGAATGTTTTTAATAGTCCTATATTTATCTACATATCATATATGCACAGGTCCACATATTGCCACAATATTTTCAACACAGTTTACGGAAATGTAATATAATCATTTACCTGTATAAATTACCTGTAAGTGGTCAGTGGTGAGTTGTACATGCTAGCACATGCACAGGTGAATAGTCTGTATATAGCACTTACGACCTTATGCTACTAGACAAAAATTGAAAAGGAATTTGAAAAAAAAAAAGAAAAAAAAAAATGGAAAAAAAAAGTTTAAAAATTAAAAATAATAATGCTTGCTACTGGAGCCCAGAATTTTTTTTTAATAGTCCTATATTTATCTACATATATCTGCACACGTCCACATAATGCCACAATATTTTCAACACAGTTTACGGAAATGTAATATACAATGTAGTAATTTACCTGTATAAATTACCTGTTGTCAGATATAGTGGTCAAGACTGGACATTTGCACATGCTAGAACATGCTAGCACATGCACAGGTGAATGGTTCTCCCAGTCTCTATTGTTCTCTCTACAGGTAAGGTGTACAGAGCAGACGAGAAAAGGTGTACAGAGCAGACGAGAAAACGGGTCTTCATGCATTATTGTCCAGTTTGTAGAGTGCGCAAGAGTTGTCATTCTTGTGCGCGACACACCTCCGGGTCGTGGTCTATGCATGTGTGAAGTTTCATGAAAATATTCCAAAGGGTGGTCAAGTTATGCTCCGGACAGGAAATCAGTGAGCGAAAACAAAAAAGGAAGATAATTAAAAAATTAGCTATGCAAGAGTTGTCATTCTTGTGCACGACACACCTTCGGTTCGTGGTCTAATTGAATGTGTGAAGTTTCATAAAAATATTCCAAAGGGTGGTTGAGTTATGGTCAATCAGTGCGCAAAACAAAAAAGGGAGATAACTAAAAAATTAGCTATGCAAGAGTTGTCATTCTGTGCGACACACCTTCGGGTCGTGGTCTATGCATGTGTGAAGTTTCATGAAAATATTCCAAAGGGTGTTCGAGTTATGCTCCGGACACGAAATCAGTGCGAGAAACAAAAAAGGGAGATAACTAAAAAATTAGCTACGCAAGAGTTGTCATTCTTGTGCGCGACACACCTTCGGGTCGTGGTCTATGCATGTGTGAAGTTTCATGAAAATATTCCAAAGGGTGTTCGAGTTATGCTCCGGACAAGAAGTGTCTGCGGCGGACGCGGCCCGCTGTCAAATCCATAGTATCCCCCGACGGAGTCCGTGGGGATACAATTACCTGTGTTCAAGAGTGGTCAAGACTGGACATTTGCACATGCTAGCACATACACAGGTGAATGGTTCTCCCAGTCTCTATTGTTCTCTCTACAGGTAAGGTGTACAGAGCACACGAGAAAAGGTGTACAGAGCAGACGAGAAAACGGGTCTTCATGCATTATTGTCCAGTTTGTAGAGTGCGCAAAACAAAAAAGGGAGATAACTAAAAAATTAGCTACGCAAGAGTTGTCATTCTTGTGCACGACACACCTCCGGGTCGTGGTCTATGCATGTGTGAAGTTTCATGAAAATATTCCAAATGGGTGGTCGAGTTATGCTCCGGACAGGAAATCAGTGAGCGAAAACAAAAAAGGGAGATAACTAAAAAATTAGCTATGCAAGAGTTGTCATTTCTTGTGCGCGACACACCTTCGGTTGTGGTCTAATTGAATGTGTGAAGTTTCATAAAAATATTCCAAAGGGTGGTCGAGTTATGGTCAATCAGTGCGCGAAACAAAAAAGGGAGATAACTAAAAAATTAGCTATGCAAGAATTGTCATTCTTGTGCGCGACACACCTTCGGGTCGTGGTCTATGCATGTGTGAAGTTTCATGAAAATATTCCAAAGGGTGTTCGAGTTATGCTCCGGACAAGAAGTGTCTGCGGCGGACGCGGACGCGGCCCGCTGTCCGCTTTGTAATGTGACCTTTAATGTATTACTATTACCGTACCAAAAAACAAAATGAGTGAAACAAAATGCTTTTTAATTCTAGAATGTTAATATTAAACCACCATAGCAATACCGTAAAGATACAGTGCCAATATATTTTGAATAAACATTCCGTATGGAATTGAAAGCTGATGCATTTTACATGTATATACAGTTAAACCTCTCTAAACCGGACACAGATTAATGTTAGTTTTGCTAAATTCTGATCGGGTTCATTGTCATTTATCTTCGATGATAATGTATGTTCATGATCGCAAAGCACCCACCGGTGTCATGTGGTAGTCGACTGTATGTTCGACAGTGGAATCTCTCTAAACCGGACACACTGGGGACCTCCCAGGGGGTCCGGTATAGAGAGGTTCCACTGTACAAGTTATTGTATACAAACATGTTCTGAAATGGTGACGTAAACATGACCAACAGCCTGATTTACGCCAAGTGGTCTTCAATCTTACACCCACAGCAGACACTTGATCTGCCTACAACTTTGGCTTTTACTCATTCAGTAAACTTTTGAGAAGATATATAGAAGTCACATGATTTAAGTCAGATGTTTTGAGTCAGATGATGTTTGTCTTGTTACACACGTGTTATAAATCGAACAAACCTATCCGAGGACAGACAAAAATAGACAAAACTTGTTCTCTGTCAGCGATATTTCACACGATTTGCAACAGTTTATCTTATCAAAAATATTGCACATATGCAAATACATACAATTTATATAAAGGAATAGTATTCACTTGTGGACACAATTGATCACATGAGCACTCAGAAGTTTTTTCAATAAACGAGTAAGACGTACAGCAAAAAAATGTTTTACTCCGATATAATTAATTTATACTACACAAACTATAGTGCTGGCAAATACAGGTGTGAATGTTATTATGTTGGGAATAAGATTTCATGATTCTGAATGCACCAATTGAGATACTTAATCTGGCTGTAATGTGTGAGTGTGCAAACTGATTAGGAGCTCCACTGATAAAAACCTCAATAATCCCACATTTGTCATAATGATGGTTCAATGAATGGGGTTTTATTTCCAGTCAACAACAATGTCATAATAAGTCAGGAATACACAGGGGCTCGTTTAACAACACTTCTTACAATGAAAATGCTTGAGTGAAGATATTTATTAACACTTAGACCGCCATCATAATTTTTTCGTCGTCTGCTGTATATTTTCTATTTTCTATTTTTATCATCAACAACTTGCTTTGACAGCACTTTAGAATAATTTACAACACGCTTTGACAGCATTCAGAATCATTTCCATTGGAAATGATTCTGAAGTGCTGTCAAACCATGTTTTTATTGAGAAATAAGGCAAGATATAAAAGCAACAGCAGACGACAATTGTTGTGAGTAGTGGTCTAAGGGTTAATTTGGTTAACTAACATTACCATGTTGCACCTACATGCACCCACCATCCACTAAAGGTTTTCCTACATCGGCTGTATTTTTCTAAAATTAAATTTTCCACTTACAAATTTTAGTGAAACAGGCTCCAGGTCTGCAAGCGGGGAATATTCAAAATCAGCACTGAAGCCACTTATTCATGATCTCGTGTCAAGTGGGCTTACCATATCAAACCACTTGGCACCAGATGTGTAAAGATGAATTAATTTTTGCAAGATGTGTACACCCACCCTCCCCTCCATATATTAAATACTTAGTATATGAACATTATCTAGAACACAGATATATGTAGTACTCTCAGTGTAATAATTCCACTTGAAACAGTAGAAAGTCGATTTACTGCAAGATTTATTGCCAAATTGAGCCAAATATAGCCTCAAGTTTGTATGTAGAACAATTCAACGTCCACCAATATATCTCACTTGACAAAGGCATAAGTGGAAGTAGACATCAACCATTTCAATGTGGCACCCACCATAACTAATGGGGCTTAATCCTTTGTAACTATTCCACCAGTTTTGAACATTACGAGTGCCCATTGAGCAGATATAATCATTTATTAATCTGTAAATTACCGATAGAGACATGCTTTTGTATCCGGCTATTTTGATATGCAAATGAGGTAGGACATTTTTCAGTTATTTATATCAATTAACTGCATCACCTGATTAACTATTTTTATTTACATTTTTTAAAGTATGATCATATCACATCAAAAAATAAATAGAGAGATGAAATAGTTGATGACATTAACATTTAAGGAAACACGGTTATCACCTGTGCAGGGCCGTATCCACGTTGAGGCAACTGCCTCTGTAGAAATTTGCCGATTTCTTTTTTGTTTACGATGCGGGTCGCGCTACGCGCTCCCACTGGATACACGTTTCATAAGATTTGCCTCGGTAGATTTTTACCTCTGGCTACGGCCCTGCTGTGGTAATCAAGAGCGACATTTCACGTTTGATATAAAAAGTATAATAATGACAATTAACATGTTCGATAATGGTAAATTAATGTTCACTTTGCCCGAAAAATGTCATATCTAAAGAATGGGCGAAAACAATATTTCTCCTAAAATTACAACCTGGGATGTGGGAGTCCAGGTTTAACCCTTCCTACGCTGTTGACGGATATTGCCGTCTGCTGTTTTTCATTTTTGCTTTAATTCTTAACAAAAAAAACTTGTTTTGACTGCACATGAGAATCGTCTCCACTGGAGACGATTCTCATCTGCTGTCAAAACCATGTTTTTGTCGACAACATTTAAAACCATGTTTTTGACGACAACATTTAATTCAGCGTAGTAAGGGTTAAAGTGCCAGTACAGCTTGCAGCAAAAATATTACATTTTAAATATGTTAACATGTATGAAAAACATTGAAATCAGTAGAAATATTGACATTGCTATCATGGTCGACCAAGACGACCATCTTAACTAATAAAATTTATTACCGTACATACAATAAAATATCCAATTCAGTAAATACTTGTACTTTATCAAGTCAGCTTGGTATAGTGGTTCAGTCAATATTTGATTTATTATTTTGCCAATTTCTGTTTTACTCACAAGCTATACGATAGACAAGTGACATACACATATAAATCTCTTAGTCACATCATTTTCTAGTCACCTTATATGGACTTACAAAAGGTATTGTACAACAATTGGGCCATGATCTCACAAAACCAGGCATACTTTGTTTCTCACCAGTGTACATCCTGATCATCTATACACTCATACAGCCAACTCCAAATTATACACTGTCGGATCGATTTGTGGCTGTGACTAGAGAAATAGGGGTTTATGGCATGTGTTGTCCGTCTAGCACCTGGCCTGCCATCACATTCATTCAACTAGGTATGGACATTATGCTGTTTGTCAGTGACTGAATGGCGAACAGTGCAGACCCGGATCAGACTGCGCGGATGCCCAGGCTGGTCTGGGTCTCACTGTTTCCAAATATCATAAGCCCTATTTGTCCAGTCACAGCCACATTTAGGTTTTGACGATCATAAGGCGAACAATGTAGACCCTGATCAAATTGCAATTGTAAACTTATATAGGTCTTCACTGACCACATACACGTATATGGTAAGGTCATTTTTCTCAGCCGAGAGACATTTGTAATCATTGAAGATTCTGATCTTCATGCACATTTGTATTGTCAGATTTGGATCTGATGTTTTTTGGATGAAAAATGGGCAATGCAGTTAGTAAACCAACATTTTAAAATTATTTCATACTATAGTAGTTACTTTCTGATCTACCCTCATATATCAGTAACATAAGGCTTCAACAGTGAGTATGGGAATGACTGGCACAGTCAATATTAACATGCGTAAACGGTGCACACACACATCCATTTGGATTTACAATCGTAATATCTGGAAGCATATAAATGCTCCAATAAAATAGTGAACACTCAATCAAAATCAAGGTCAATGCAACTGGAATACCTATATAATATCATACAGTGAACATATGTCATTTATTGTTACTATTCGAGATCGGGACTATTTTTCATCATCTATAGGTTGGTAATAATTCAGCCTCAAACATCAGGAAACATACGTCATCTGCTTTTCCACCAAATGTTTATCATCATTACCAAGTTTTGGCAGCACACAACAATGGTCTCACAGACATGATTCTTATGCGCTTCCAAAACAGGATTTTGTTGGAAAAATAGCTTAAAAGGTAAATTTAACTGTCAATCTATATCCTATGTCTGAAATTGTATCTACAAAAAAATGGGTTTACTAAAAAATGCTTGAAATATATTTATATTATTAAAAATAAATAGCGTTGCAAACACTAGTTTTGTAAAATAAATGGTTACTAATTTAATTTTATTTAACTTAACTCAACAAGTGCCTAGAATTAAAACATATGCTATATGTGACATAGAACTGTAGTATCATGTAGCAACTAAAAACACTATGTTTAACAATTTCTGCTTCTTAGTACAGTAATAGCTGAAGTGTATTACCAAAATAACACAAACTCCTTGGAAATTGATCAAATATAAAATGGTGTGTTTGGTATAGGTCATGCAATGAAATGGTTGCATGGTTGCATATATATCATGAAATTTATAACAATTTCAACGCCTGGTAAATAATAATGTAAATTAACACACGGTACATTAACCCTTCCTACGCTGTTGACGGAAATTGCCGTCTGCTGTTTTTCATTTTTGCTTTAATTCTCGACAAAAACCTGGTTTTGACAGCACAGTGGAGACGATTCTCATGTGCTGTCAAAACCAGGATTTTTAGCAACATGGGTAGGCCACAGAATGAAAGTAGTAAGGGTTACAATAATGAAGGAACATGTGAAGTTGAAGTCAGCATGATTTACTGTAACAGAGATATGGGGATTTAAAAACTTTAAACAGAATTCTGACCGACAGATGCACACACGGATACCCAGTTGTCATTGTAATCACAATGTGTGCTCTCTGTAACAGACAGTCTACCTATGAACTCGTATGTAGCTGGGACTGGAGAAAGTGGACAGACTTTTGGGTTTTGCGACCAGTGTAGATCCAGATCAACCAGTGCATCAGGATCTACACTGTTCGCCTTTTCACCTATGAAACACGCATCATGCTTCTAACAAGGAGTTCTCAGGATATAGGGACGAGCTATTTGATCACTTAGCCACATGAGACAAGCCATGTAATTTTGTACCTAAGAAGATGTGCGATATCTCATGAAAAATATTTACCAATATTTACCAATATTTTCCGTAAATGAAAGCAAATGCGGAATAGAATATAATTTTGCATTTGCTATGAACAGTTCGTCGACGTCAATTACAGAAAGTATCAGTTTCTGCAAATATTTTTCATGAGAAATTGCACAAAATCACATGGTTTGTCTCATATATGGACCTTATTGCCGAGACTGGCCAGTCGGAGCGTGCCATCATGCCACGTCTTAGCCTTCTTCTGCTTCTGGTGGGTGTACAGGATCTGTGGAACACAAAATACGAGTCACAATCTCACAAAATACACATTTTTAATGTATACTATAAATCAGTGTAGGAAATTATATCTAGAATAGTGGTGTGGTATGGCCAAGCTAAATATAGCAAGGAATTTCCTCAACTTTCTGACTAAGACGTTGAAAGCGGACATGCAAATGCGATGATTAGCCAACAAACACATGCATATGACGAAGGACAAGTGGCGACTGTATTCATACAATAGTCATTGACATATCTCATTGATATGTATCTCTTGTTGGGAAATGCATCTTCGGAGGTACCATCTGGGCACAGTGTTTTAAGAATAACATAACTACACTATTGACTGAAATATCTTATTTTCTTTTCAGGAAATTTCTCAAATATAAATTTACACATAAGTTTTATCAATATCTCATAGCCATGATGTTCTTATCGATTGAATCTCTGACATACATGTACAAAGAGAAACATTGACTGTTTTGTGCTTCAAACTATCGGCTAGAAAACTTTACAGACAGTACCCACGGTTTCAAATCCCATTATTGTCCACTTAACTGCCTTGTAACCAACAATTTAGTTCAAATGTACATACATGATCTTCCACTCAGGCACAGGAAAGATATAGAGGATATTCATATTTTTGCAACGAATATGACATATACAATGTATGTTCATCGAGTGGTGTGAAATATGGACATTTCACACCACGAGATGAACATGTCATATTCGTTGCAAAAATATGAATATTCTATTTATTATATACCGCTCCATGGAAAAGCAAACTAATTTTTTTTCGGCCGGATATTTTGAAAAAAATATTTAAAAAATATTTTTTTTAAAAACCAACTTACCACATATTCTTTGTCCATTATCTCACACCATCACATCTCATACTCTGCTATGCAGGAGTGACTTTAGTCTGAAATATCAATGAATTGGTAAAGGATAGGTTTTCTCTTGCTACATTGTATCTATGTGACCTTTCTGTATGTGTTTTGCGTGTCCGTATGAAGTTATTTTCAGGGATTCCGCTGGGGAAAATAAAAAAATTATCACTTAAAAAAAAAAAATTAAAAATAAAATTGTAATTTTTTATCGCCAATTGCGAAAGTGGCGATCGCCAGCGGAATCCTTGATATTATATGCAATTTGAGATATTACATTGTTGTAGAATGAAGAAATGCCTCATTTGTGATTGATCATGACACAAAAGAAGCTTATTGCAGGGCTCCAGATAAGGAAATAGTAATTGAGTATTTTCACTCCATCATTTCTGAAGCAATTGGGTACATGTATTTCAAAATGTTAATTGGGTAAAATAAAATCACAATACTGTTTACACATCAACAGACAGCAAATAGTTTGCTTCGAAATGAAAACACGTCTTGGCATTTCATTCCTTGGAGACAATTCTAATGAAATACCAAGATGTGTTTTCATGGAAAATACGAAAACTATGCTATATTTGTGGTCTGTTTATTGTTTTCTGCAGCATGATAAATGAACCACAAAATTGTAATTGCTTTTTGATACTCGCTACTTCTGATTTCAATTGGGTTTTTGGAAATTTTAATTGGGTATTTACGCAAATACGCAGCTTATCTGGAGCCTGTTATTGAGATTTGCATCCAGTGTATCCCTAGATACACATGTGCATCCACGCAATGTGATCAGGGCCTGCACTGTTTGCTATTGAGTACGGTCATCGAAATACATTTACTTAGTTTTATCAGTCAATATGAATACAATGTGCTAACTGATCAGGGGATGGAATGGTCAAACACTTAAAGGTACATGCCCACTCGGTAGGCACATGTTTTTAAATGGAATTAAATAAGTGTATAATTGTCTCACTATTCCACCAGTTCAAAAAAATATGAGTGTCCGCTATACAGATATAATCATTTAGTAATGTTTAATTTACTGTGACTCGCATTGGTATCAGGCTATTTTCATATGCAAATGAGGTATGATATTTTTTAATTATTTATACTAATTAAATGCGTCACCTGAACAAATAATATTTTCGACAGATTATAAAGTGTGAGCATTGCACATCAAAACATAAATACAGAGAATTAATAGTAATGTCCGTTAACATTTGAAGAAAACACGGTTATCGGCCCTGATACCAGTGTGGAAATTTACGTCTGATATAAAATGTACAATAATGCCAATCAATATGTGGGTTAATGGTGAATGAATGTTTATTTTGCCAGAAAATGTCTCAGATGATGTCTCTGATATAAAGAACATTTTGTGCCTACTGAGTGGGCATATACCTTTAATAAGGCCATTTTTGTCATGGTTTGTCACGTATGTCTAGTATCACCTACCGGTAATCATCTGTTGGAAAGACAAAAACAGCAATTGCAGATAGTGCCGTATTTGATTGTTACAAGTTATGGAAAGTCTTTTTTATTCATTCACCATTTTGTTTATAAATTATATAGACAAAAAAAGACATAAGTAAACACCGGCAATCAGGCAATTTCTCTCTTTTTTGTGACCAGTATATACCCAGAGATCAGCCCCAGTGATCAGGGTGAATACTGGTCATTATTTAGTCAGTAGCGAAACATTATCCATGTTGCTAACAAAGAGTTTAATGTTAACAGATTGCAGAAGTGTGGTAGCTGATCAGGCGTTGCAGAAGTAAAATGTATGGAGACCTGCCGATTCTGAGGAAGGACCACACGGACACAGAACTAACAACAACGAAAACAGTTGCCATCATCGTATTGTGTATTCTCAATGTGTTCATGTGCCTTGGCAACAGTATATCCATCCTCACCATCTTGGGCATCAGGAAGTTACGGACTAATGTCTCCTACTGGTTTGTGCTCAACCTCGCAGTGATAGACCTACTAATATCTCTAACTGTTGTACCGCTGAATACAGTATGGGAATACTATGGTACATACCCAATGGGGACAGTTATGTGCTACTTTGTGACATTCGCAGATGTGTGCTTCAGTACAATATCAGCATACGCTGTAGTTTTGGTGTCAATAGACAAATACTTGTATGTCACCTATGCCATACATTACTATACCACAATGACAAAACGCACTGCTGTTGTACTAATTATTCTGGTGTGGACCCTTGTCATTATATTTGCGTTAGTTTCAGTGCTTACTAAATTTGGTGAAGATACAATTGATGACCATATACTCATGCAAACACACAACACAACAAGTACATGTGTTTTTATCATGACAGATGCCTATATTTTGCCATCGGCTTTCATCAGCTTCTTCACTCCATTTGTGATATTATGCTTCACCAGCTCAAAAATTGTGTGTACAGCAACAATACATATCAGAAAAATCCAGTCTGCTTCCAAGTTGTCCGTATCCTGTACTGATTCAGAAATAAGCTGCCAGAAGCCACTTTCTACAACTTGTGGCTCTAAGCTAAGTGTTGTAACTACAGGATTGTTAACAGCCTCTACTAACAATGCATTACCAGTGGCGAGCTGCTCACGTTTAAAACACAGTGCTTCCATGCCAGAAATCTACCATATGGGAAATCAGATTGAAACTAGTGTTCAACAAAAGAATAACATATTAGAGATAGATTCTACTAGAAAGACAAGAACCGAAATACATGTACATAAGAACACAATTCTTTCACAAACATGCAACACATATGGTAATGATACCAGGACGCATACCGTTATGTCTCCAACAGGTGACCAGTTATGTGGACAAAGAACTATTCCTTGCATTACAATTAATTCTGCTGAAGATACGGGGAATGATGTGGAAATCGATACCAACTTACAAACCAGCACAGACAAGAACAACAGACACCGAACAGTTTCACAGACATTATCCGAGAACGTCCTGACCATTTTAAGGCAACAGAAACCATACTGCAAACTATTTGGAACAGTGACCATTGTTATAGCCTGTTTTGTGTTAATGTATGCACCATACTACATAGCATCGGTGGTGGACATGGGGTGTCACTGTGTCAGTGCCTGGGTATACGAGGATGTGCTTGTTGTTCTCTATTACATGCATTCGCTGGTGAATCCATACATTTACATCGCCACAGACAGGAAGTATAGATCTGCTCTGAAACGCTTCTGGAGGCGAAAATGTCATTTACAGAAACCATTTACCTGAAGGCTGATTTTATCAGAATGTAGCTAATACGATATTATCATATTGACTACATTGCGATAAAAGCAGGCTTATTGCCATTGCAATCAGTAAAGACCCCTTTAATAATGCACATGTATCTGTATATTAGCCCTTCAAAAGAACCCCTTTCTACAATGAAGACCTTGTGGCTTTGCTTACTGCAACTTTTCAAGTTAGTGACCATGTAACTGAGTTAAATGAAGCCACATTTACAAAAACACCCAATATTTCACATACCGTAAAGATTCTAATAGACGCCTGGGCATCTATTAGAATCACCACTGGCTCCGAAGTCCATTTAATAGAGGCAAGTGTTATTCAGCAAAGGGAAAATTATAATAAAAATATACAATTATCTACTATCTGAACAAAACTAACACATAACGAAAGGACGGGTCACGCTACTCTCAAAAGTCTGCTGGACTTGCTTGTGCTGTCTGTCAGTTTATGGACATTTTGGACCAAGACGTTTTGGCCCACTGTTGGTGATTATGGTACAGTCGGTAAAAATGTTAAAATACTGGTAATGTATATATCAAAACAGTGACAATCATTAATGGTGATCAGATTTACACCTACGGACGTTTTGAACTGTCACCGTTTCAGACCATGGATGTTTCGGTCTGTATCAGTGCAATTATTACAAATTTCCCCCAACGTTAAGTTAGCGGGGGTATGACGGTCGGAGATTTGTCACAACATGATAGTGAATCATTAGAAGAAGGCATGTGCGAAATATCAAGACTTTTGATGAAAGGAAACAGAAAATATAACGAATATTCCTCAACGTTAAGATTATGAATCAGAAAGCACTAAGCTTATGACGTGGATTTATCATAGCATGATAGAGAATCATTTGAGGAAGGCATGTGTGAAATATCAAGACATTTGGTGAAAGGAAACAAAAAATATAAAAAATGTCCTCAAATGTTAAGTTTATGAATGCACTAAGATTGTGACCTTGACCTTGGGGTTAGTGTGGGATATGATGGTCGTGGATTTGTCACGGCATGATAGAGAATCATTAGAGGAAGGCATGTGTGAAATATGAAAATGTTTGGTGAAAGGAAACAGAAATTATAACAAATTTCTCCCAGTGTTAAGTTTATGAAAACACTAAGATTGTGACCTTGACCTTGGGGTTAGCAGAGATAAGACGGTTGTGGATTTGTCACAGCATGATACAGATTTATTAGAGAAAGGCACATGTGAAAGATGAAAATGTTTGGTGAAAAGAAACAGAAATTATAACAAATTTCTCTCAGCGTTAAGTTTATGAAAGTACTAAGATTGTGACCTTGACCTTGGGGTTAGCGGGGATATGACGGTCGTGGATTTGTCACAGCATGATAGAGATTTATTAGAGAAAGGCATATGTGAAATATCAAAATGTTTGGTGAAAGGAAACAGAAATTATAACAAATTTCTCCCAACATTAAGTTTTCAAATTTTTGAAGACATACGGACGGACGGCGCGCTAAAATTGAAACCCATCAATATTTTTCACACACTGTCTCCTAGCATGTCAACATAAGAAAGGTTCTATTGTATTTGTATGTCGTTTATTTCAATAGAAAATCATCATTCCCATTTAACCATTATAAAGTGGATTATCTTCTTGGCTACCTACATGTAGTAAAAGTTAATCGCAGTACTCTCCCTCAAATACAAATATCTTCCATTTTGCATCAAAACATTAAAATGGGTCCTGGTATGAACAAATTAATGACGGATATTATGTAAGTACAGTCCAAACATCGCTATAATGATGTATATCAGAACTGAATATTTATATAACAAGAAACGAGGCAAAGCCACAAAGGCCAGGTTTTTTCTAAGTATAGACACTTGGATAACATAATTATATCCACTTTTTGTATACTAGATGGCCGTGGCCTGCATGTCGTGCCTTGGGGCGAGGCATGGACACTAAAAAAAGAGATATAGTAGATGGAAAAACTTTAACCAAAAGACTTTAACCGGACACACGGACGTACGGACGGACGTATGCCAAAATGCCGACTATATCGCGCTTTCCGCAAGCGGGCGCGACAATGATGATAAACACCCATGTGAAGTATCAAGGTAATGGGTGAAGCAGCTACAGAGATATAGTACACGAAAAAACTTTTTAAAAAAAATTCAAAGTAATTTGACCTTGACATTGGGCACAGGGGCCGCACGGTTGGGGGGTAGAATGAAAATATGGATGATGATAAACACCCATGTGAAGTTTCAAGGCAATGGGCGAAGCAGTTGCAGAGATATAGTATAACGAAAAACTTTAACCAAAAAACTTTAACCAGACGTACGTTAAAAAGTTAACGTTGAAAATGGCTAAATCAATTACGTAGAAATAATGTCAAGGTAAAACAAGAAACAAGGCAAAGCCACGAAGGCCAGGTTTTTTCCAAGCATGGACACTTGGATAACATAATTATACCCACTTTTTGTAGACTAGATGGCCGTGGCCTGCATGTCGCGCCTTGGGGTGAGGCATGGACACTAAAGAAATAGATATAGTAGATGGAAAAACTTTAACGAAAAAACTTTAACCGGACACACGGACGTAGGCCAAAATGCCGACGATATCGCGCTTTCAGCAAGCGGGTGCGACAATGATGATAAACACCCATGTGAAGTATCAAGGTAATGGGTGAAGCAGTTGCAGAGATATAGTACACAAAAAAACTTTAACAAATAAATTCAAAGTAATTTGACCTTGACATTGCGCACAGGGGCCGCACGGTTGGGGGTTAGAGTGAAAATATGGACGATGATAAACACCCATGTGAAGTTTCAAGGTAATGGGCGAAGCAGTTGCAGAGATTAAAATTTAACCAGACGTACGTTAAAAAGTTAACGTTGAAAATGGCTAAGTCAATTACGTAGAAATAATAGGTGAAGGTAAAAAAATGGTCACATGTTGGATAGTTGTATGTGGTAGGCAACCCTTGGTTATGAAGCTGTGAAAGTTTGGTGGTCCTAGGTGGTACAGTACACAAGAAATGGAGTTAAACACGAAAACTTAACATTGTAAATGAGAAAAGTTAACATTGAAAATGGCTAAGTCGACTGCGCGGAAAAAATGGGTCAAGTTCAAAAAAAAGTAACATGTTGGATAGTGATATGTGGTGGGCACCCCTTGATTATGAAGCTGTGAAAGTTTGGTGGTCCTAGGTGGTACAGTACCAAAGAAATGGACTTAAACACGAAAAGTTAACATTGAAAACGCGAAAACTTAACATTGAAAATGGCTAAGTCGATTGCGCGGAAAAAATGGGTCAAGTTAAAAAAAAAGTAACATGTTGGATAGTGATATGTGGTGGGCACCCCTTGATTATGAAGCTGTGAAAGTTTGGTGGTCCTAGGTGGTACAGTAACAAAGAAATGGACACAAACACGAAAACTTAACATTGATTGTGGACGCCGCCCGCCCGGCTTTTGCCAATCCAATAGCCTGGATTTTTTTTCAAAAAACCTGGCTAAAAAATGGTCACATGTTGGATGTGGTGGGCACCCCTTGGTTATGAAGCTGTGAAAGTTTGGTGGTCCTAGGTGGTACAGTACCAAAGAAATGGACTTAAACACGAAAACTTAACATTGTAAACGCGAAAACTTAACATTGAAAATGGCTAAGTCGACTGCGAGAGGAAAAAATGGTCAAGTTCAAAAAAAAGGTAACATGTTGGATAGTGATATGTGGTCACCCCTTGGTTATGAAGCTGTGAAAGTTTGGTGGTCTAGGTGGTACAGTACCAAAGAAATGGACTTAAACACGAAAACTTAACATTGTAAACGCGAAAACTTAACATTGAAAATGGCTAAGTCGACTGCGAGGAAAAAATGGGTCAAGTTAAAAAAAAGGTAACATGTTGGATAGTGATATGTGGTGGGCACCCCTTGGTTATGAAGCTGTGAAAGTTTGTTGGTCCTATGTGGTACAGTAACAAAGAAATGGACGAAAACTTAACATTGATTGTGGACGCCGCCCGCCCGCCCGGCTTTCGCCAATCCAATAGCCTGGATTTTTTTCCAAAAAACCTGGCTAAAAAGGTAACATGTTGGATAGTGATATGTCGTGGGCACCCCTTGATTATGAAGCTGTGAAAGTTTGTTGGTCCTATGTGGTACAGTAACAAAGAAATGGACGAAAACTTAACATTGTAAAAGCGAAAACTTAACATTAAAAATGGCTAAGTCGACTGCGCGGAAAAAATGGGTAAAGTTCAAAAAAAGGTAACATGTTGGATAGTGATATGTGGTGGGCACCCCTTGGTTATGAAGCTGTGAAAGTTTGTTGGTCCTATGTGGTACAGTAACAAAGAAATGGACGAAAACACGAAAATTTAACATTGATTGTGGACGCCGCCCGCCCGGCTTTCGCCAATCCAATAGCCTGGATTTTTTTCCAAAAAACCTGTCTAAAAAGGTAACATGTTGGATAGTGATATGTGGTGGGCACCCCTTGGTTATGAAGCTGTGAAAGTTTGTTGGTCCTATGTGGTACAGTAACAAAGAAATGGACTCAAACACGAAAACTTAACATTGATTGTGGACGCCGCCCACCTGCCCACCCAACCTTCGCCAATGCAATGGTCACATGTTGGATAGTTGTGTATGTGGTGGGCACCTTGGTTATGAAGCTGTGAAAGTTTGGTGGTCCTAGGTGGTACAATAACAAAGAAATGGACTCAAACACGAAAACTTAACATTGATTGTGGACGCCGCCCATCCGCCCGCCCGGCTTTCGCCAATCCAATAGCCTGGAAATATTCAGCCCTGTAATTAGAACAAGGGCACCATTATCACCAAGCTAATCCCCTCACTGGCAGCCTTGAGGGTCAGACATGAGTCGTATGCAAAACAAAGCACCACCCCTAGACACATTTGCCTTACAAAAGTGAATGGTTTTAACGTCCCAGCAACAGCAAATTTTAACAAGGTGAGCGTAAATCTTCACTCTTCAGTGACCTTGACCGTTGGCGGTCGGACGTGAATCGTATGCAAACAAAGCACCATACATACATACACACGTTATATTCATTATTGCACGTGATTAGTTGGATATTGCGACGTGTTTCTAAAAATAGGCGAGTGGTTTCCAGATGCATATGTTGTATTATTGCATTAATATTGTATTTTGGCAACCTATTATGGTTTTCAGGAATGTGGGATAAAATGGCTCTTTTTATTTAATAGCCACCTTCGTCTCTTGGATTGTTTTGTTACACTGTTCGGGTTCCCACCCTAATGCTAAGAGACCGATGATAGTCATAGGGCTAGACTGCAGAATTGGTCCACCACCTTTCTGACCTAACACTAATATTAGTGTTTGATAAAAACAAGGTCCTAGCTTGAAGTTTTAGCGTAATATAAAGCCTAACATTAATAATAGATTCAGGATTGGTTTAGATATCAGGGATATACCAATTTAAGGTTAGCATTAGTGTTGTAAGAAAGTGGCGGACCAATTCTGCAGTCGCTCTAGTCGACAACATCACCGACCCAATCAAGTTGGGTCGTGATGGCTGCTATTTGTTTATTGGCATTTTATATTTTTCAATAAAACTGAACATATACAGCATCTAACTGTATAAACACTTGGATTGAACACTAGTTTATATTTACAAACATACACCAGCATTATATTGTTGATTTCAATACAATTTTTTTACCAACAAAATTGTTTTTTCCCTCAGATATTCATGAATTTTACTTCTATAAACAATAAAAGCTTAAAATAGTTCGCAACTACTATTTACATGCATATTGAAATAAACCACAAGTTAATTAATTTAAAAATATGTAAATTTGACACTTTATCACTGTTTTTGAAAATGCTACTTTTAATACAAGAGTAAGCCATCATGACTGTATATCAAGACTACTGTATTTAGCTGCGTATTACGCGCATTTTTTCAGCCCCATTTTTAATCCAGAAGTCGCCCAGCGCGTTATAAGTAGGAACATAAATTTCAAACATTTTTTCCAACTGATTTCTGCCAGTTTCACGCAAACAAAACAAGCCCGGAAACGGAAATGTCAATTTTTGACAGACGTTTAAATACGCATAGTGTGAAACAAGAGAAAATGAATCAATCGATACTTTAAATACGCATAGTGTGAAACAAGAGAAAATGAATCAATCGATACGAATGGGTGCGGTAAGTATAGATTGATGGTAAATTGGTATATTTTGGGATTTAATATAGCCAGGCTCGTAACATAAGAGGCTACGTGTATTAGAGGAAATTTATGTGTTTTCTGTATTTACGCTGGTGTACCGATCTCATATCGGTCAAATGTTGCCTGTCGGGTATTGTTTGGTCGTACATATTCAAAGTGACGTCACACGTCTGCCATTCTGTGAATAATTAATGAGGACAGATCATCTCGATCCCATAAGCGCTTGATGTAAGATTTTAGATGCTAAATCAAGCGTCGCGCACATTCAGATCGCATTCGGTAACACTCGGTAATGGTCGTTTTTCGTTGCTAGGTGCCGACTGACTGTGTTACTATTTTTGTAAAGTATTGACAAGTATTCACGCATCAATACCTTATGACATGTGCGACCAGCATAGCCCCTGATTCATCTGCGCATACACTGTATGGGGCTATGCTGGAATGTCGTGTATTCAGGTAGTACCTATGTATATTGCTAAACCTAATCAATAAACAGTTAATACACACTATCTGTACCTCCGTATATCCACGGTGGTCCACAGTGTCAATATTTGGCTGGGGGGAATTGTTTAGGGCCCATTTCTCGTGTGCAGGTCACTAATAGGGAGTTATTATCGCCTTGGGGAAGAAGTTTACACATGGCTAGCCTGCTGTGTGTTTGCGATTACGGGTAATTATGTTCTACACGAATGGCAAATATGGTGGAATTATATACAACAAATTTCTTCGTAAGTAGGTTCAATAAGTTTATTACATGCATCATGAATTTTTATTAAGCATATTAATGAGTAAATAACAATAACAATAAATATAACATACTTTTAGACAATATAAAGTCTAATTTATGCCATAAAGCTGACCTTTGGCGATATTTTTCTCTTCGAGAGAGCCTAACAGCACACGTTCAGCATTGTGGATGTGAACTCGGAATGCAATTTTCTTATACGTGACGGAATTTCCGCCGATTTATTTATTTTTTTTTTTTTTGTTGCGCGCTATAGACGCGAACTATTTTTGTCCCTGATTTTCCCCCCCAAAATATAGATGCGCGTTGTACACCAGTGCGCGCAATACACGGCTAAATACGGTAACTGTATTGTAACTATAATAGACTACAGTCGCTCCGTCGTGGGCTCTTGACCATAGGCACTTTATGGGATGAACGAAAACCCAATGTGTTAATTGATTGCTATCCAAGGAGGTAAGGATGTATAATAGGTATGATGGTCACTCGCCATCTTTTCAACCAACGAAAGTGACGTCATTTACCTTTGACTGGCTTGCTAATTGTATCTTACTAATCCGCATGTAGGCCGAGAACCATTCTTTTTTTCAACCAACAGAAGTACAGACTGGTTTCGTGATTGGTTTACTGCAGGGATTAAACTACCATGCCTACAGGGGCCTTATATTGGCCCCTTCCCAAAGCCTAGGGGCCTTTTATTTTTCCGAAAATGTAAGAATAAATTCCCAATTGAAAAGTAAAACAAAGTGTCATCACAAATATAATGGTCATAAACTTGATAACCTACTCGAGAAAATGCAGTAAAAAGAAACTCAATGCAGTTACAACTCACTTGGAAGTGTTTTGAAATGCCTGAGAGCAACCTACTATTTTGCTTGCCCAATTTGCAAGGATGTCAAATTTCCCAATTTATCCGACTCACGCGCTATGTTTTCCCAAAATCTGTATCCAGGGCCCCTTCCGAAAATGTGTGGTTTAATCCCTGTAGTGATACCTCGGCCCTAAGACAAGTCGGCCCTACGATACCTCAGCCCATAAACAGCACAGTTCCCGGCCTTCGTGCGCATTACAATTAGCGAGCCGGGTACAAGGTACTGTCATTTCGGCTAATTCTCCGCATCGGCTAATGCGCAATTCACGTAAAACTTAGCCTTGCATAAATCATAATAAAATATTTGGATTTTGGAATAAACAAGCTGTTTAATTGCTACAATGTGGCACAATTTTATCACATTCCGATAGTTTAGTAAAAAGTTATTCAGATTGTAGTAAAAATGTGTAAAATCTTCAGACCCTGCTGATGGAATAGCTCTTATTTACTAAATTAACTGTTCAACTAAGAAACCAACCTGTCATGATGCCACTGGATAGTTCTGCTTCAAGTTCAATACCAATTTTGCTATGCTGATCCAGTATGCTGTGTGCCATTTTGTTTACACTACCAGATGCGCAGCATTAGCAGAAAAAAATGTAACGTAACCATGCATGTGATGTCATACATCACTTAATTTACGTCACTTACTGACGTCAGAACGTTATGACATTTTACCTGCGCAGACTTCTTTGAACTTCGTTGAATATTCAGGGAACTTTTGACTAAATATGGGAATGTTAATCGCATTTAAATTTGTTTGGAAAGCCTTAGGTGCGCAGAATTAGCCGACACCATTGTAAATCACGAAACCAGTCAAAGGTAAATGACGTCACTTCCGTAAGTTGAAAAGATGGCGAGTGACCAAAATTCATACCTATTATACATCCTTGGATAGCAATCATTAACACATCGGGTTTTCGTTCATTCCATAAGTGCCTATGCTCATGACAAACTGGGTCGTTGATGTTCTTGAAGTCCAGAGACCAAATGCACTCTGCAGTTTGGCTGTCACACAGGCACTTTGTGGTATGAACAACGAAACGCTCTTTAAATCATACCCATTTTTACTCTGATATTAAATATCTACCAGGTAGGACACTAGCCATTTTTTCAACCAACGGAAGTGAATTAATTACCTTGGGCCCGGCTCGCTAATTCAGTAATTGTAACGAGCGCGAAGGCCGGGACCAGCAGGGTCCCAGCCTTATTGCGTGTTACAATTACTGAATCAGCGAACTGGGCCAAAGGTAGACCTAGCATTATGGCTTTACTACCGTTAGCAAAGTAAATAATAAATGATAAAAGTCAGATAATAGAAAAATATAAGTTAAACATGATATTGATAAATAATAAATGATAAAAGTCAGATAATAGAAAAATAGAAGTTAAACATGATATAGAGACATGGCATGTTAGTCTAGGCCAAAGGTACACTAGTACCATTTATGTTGGTTGAAAAGATGGCGAGCGTCATACCTTGTACATATTTAATATTAGAGTAAAATTGGGTATGATTTAAAGAGCGTTTTGTCGTTCATACCACAAAGTGCCTGTGGGCTGTGACAGAAAATGTGATGGGCTGGGGTGTTGTATTTTCTGAGTTTATGCTTTCTGTAATCTTATATAGCCATTAAAATTGCTATGCTTGATTATTTCTTCAGACTTAAGGCCATATAAACTCGCGCGTATGCCTTCTTGGTATTACTTCTTTAAAATAATATGCTCACGCCGTCACGGTATGTTTTATGCAAACACGAAATCTGATTACACAACAGTAAAAATCAAATACCGCACAGTATAATGTGATCAAATTGCAAGTAATACTACATACACAATGTATATGTATGATTAGAAGTATTTATCATCGATAGGATATATTTATCCTGATGGAAAGTGAGTTCAAGCAAGAAAAATAACGTTGGCACGTCTTTGGCGCGCTTGAAGCAGACAACCGGAAATGCATAGTTATCTCCCCTGCGCTTGGCGGGCGAGTTTATTCCCCGGGATAGGTATAAGATAAAACAAGGAAAATATGGAACTCACAAACGCGGCCATAAGTTAAGTGATATACGACTAATTATGAATTATGATGTATCAACTTAAAGGCAATGCTCATAGCTTTCATATGATATATGGTTCTGCCAATTTGGATATGCAAAGAACCAAATTCGTCCGTTGAAAATGCATCTTCGCAGTTCAATTATCTCACCGAAAATGGTGTTCAGAATCGGCAGCACGATTTACCCAAATCTACCCAAGTCTTACCCAAATCTTCATTAAAACAACTTTTATTATTATATTATATACTATTTCTACCATATATCGTTAGTATGTCATATGATATGAAGTTTTTAGATGAAAAAAAGAAGAAGAAAGCACATATTTCCGCGGTAAAGCGACCGATATAGTATTATTAGAAAGGGAGACTACCGTGATCGTGCCTCATTAATTATGTGTCAGTTGTCTAACTTTCAATGTATCATTGCTTATCGACTGTGACTGAAGAAATGGAGTTTATGTGCTTTGTGACCAGTGTAGATGAGGCTTGGCTCGCAAATAGTATGTTTATATCAGTGCGGATCCAGGCCGTGCATCCGCACAGTTTAATTTCGATCAAATAGGAGTTTGCTATTTGATCACAAAACTCCAAATTAAAGCTATTGAAATTGCTAATTTAATTTTAATTTATACTACTAAATACCAACTACGGATTAATATTGTTTAGTAATAGTTTTAGATATAATCCGAAAGAACATGAAGAATTAAGCAAAAAGAATACAGGAATAACAAAACAGTGTATCAAATAAAATAAAATAAATGTTGGTAGAACTTGTGGCCCAAGCCCATTGTAATTATTTGGCAATAAACTATGTTTAAACTAAATAAAATATAGTTTCCCCTTTCTTAGATAAAATCACAATAGTAATATTATAATATATGTTAATATTATTAAATCTTACTTCTAAATGATTTGTAATTCTGATTTCTGTGATGATTGACACCAATGAAACGCCCTTCATGCTTCTAACGAGCAATATAATTTATAATCTGGCTACAGGAGTGTGCTATTTCATCTGGATCTACACTGGTCACGAATCCCATAAACTCCATTTCTCCCGTCACAGCTTCAAATATGCATGTCGAATAACCGAATAATGCAGTGTTTTCCCTGATACAAAATTCGATGGAAATTCTGTACACACATATTATTATAAAAACACACACTGTCGCCAAGGATGTCAACATTAGAGAGGTTCTGCTTAATTTTTATTTAATTTTATTTAAATAGAAAATAATCCTTCCCATTTAGCCATTTTAAAGTGGATTATCTTTCTTGGCTTCTTAGTAAAAGGAAATTACGGTAATCTCCCTTTGTTTCGAAATATTTCAAGTTTGCACCAAAACATTAAAATGGGCCATGGTACGAGCAAATTAATGACAGATATTATGTATGTACACTACAAACATCGTTATTATGATGTATATAGCTGTATTTATTAACACATATAGTAATTACATGAAGATTTGGGTATGATTTGGGTAGATTTGGGTAAATCGTGCCACCCTTCAGAATCCCCGGAACTCATGTAAGCTTATATATATTTATATATTTATTAACATGTAGACATTTTAGGCATACTACAATCCAGTGCACCTTCATTGGTTTAATTTGAAATGCTGATTTGTGAATTTGCTCAAAGAAAATGTATTTTAAATTTAGATTGAAAATACTATTTGTACTGCTCCTGATCAGACCAAGCCTTTACCACAACAAACTCTTTCTAATTAATCGATATCTATATGATGAAAAAATATCGAGTACGTTTTGTTTCCCGGAACTTACAGAATTCTTCATAAATGACATATTTATTTAGCGATTGTGATATATCATATCTCATATGATAGTAGATCCTCACAGTTTTAATTTGATATATCGGTCGATACATTTGGAGATTTGTAATGCATGCAAATAGTATTAAATTTAAATTACCCATTTTATTGTCTAATTGATTGCCGATTATCAGAAAAATATTAAACAAGAGGGCAATGATGGCCCTAATTCGCCATGAACACCAGAGGAGAATGTAACATTGAGTTAATATGTGTTTTAAAAAAATTGTGCTATTTTTAGATGGCGGTCATCTTGAATTAAGCGATGACTCATTTTACCAAATCTGACAATGCTTCACCCAAGGATCTTAACTTACTATGAAGTTTGGCCAGCATCGGCCATGTGGTTCCTGAGAAAAAGACGTTCAAAATCTCGAATAAATGGACCTTTTGGTGGCCATCATGGATGACATAATCATCCGATTCCAACAAATATTGCACAAGAGCAATCGCCTCATCGATACCTTCAATTTGATATATGGCCTGAGCATATTTGGTCAAAAATAAAATTTGACCCCACAGGCCACGCCCATTTTTGACACCGGGGTCACCATTTTAACACCTTTGAAAGAGCATTCTACGTCGATCATTCATTTGATATTGACATGACCATATTCGGTCAAAAATAAAATTTGACCCACCGGCCACGCCCATTTTTGACCCCGGGGTCACCATTTTAACACCTTTGAAATAGCATTGCACATCGATCAATCCTACCAAGTTTCGTCGAAATCCGGCTGGCGTTTCATGAGAAGAAGATTTTTTAAGAATTTGTGCTATTTTTAGACGGCGGCCATTTTGGATTAGCGACGACCTCCGTTTTAACAAATCTGAAAATGCTTCACCCATGGACCATAACTGTGAAGTTTGGCCACCATGGGCCAAACGGTTCGTGTGAAGAAGAATTTTGAAATCTCTAATAAAAGAACAAACTTTTGACCTTTCGGCGGCCATCTTGGATGACATGACCATCCAATTTCGACAACAAATATACCAGAGCGATCGCATCTTTGATACCTTCGATTTGATATAGACATGACCATATTCGGTCAAAAATAAAATTTGACCCCAATTTGACCCCACGGGCCACGCCCATTTTTGACCCCGGGGTCACAATTTTAACAACTTTGAAAGAGCATTGCACATCGATCATTCCTACCAAGTTTCGTCGAAATCTGGCTGGCGGTTCTGGATTAGCGATGACCTCCATTTTAACAAATCTGAAAAGGCTTCACCCATGGACCATAACTTTTAAGTTTGGCTACCATGGGCCAAGCGGTTCATTTGAAGAAGAATTTTGAAATCTCTACTAAAAGAACGACCTTTTGACCTTTCGGCGGCCACCTTGGATGACGTAAACAACCGATTTCGACAAAAAAATGCACCAGAGTGATCGCATCGTTGATACCTTCGATTTAATATATGACATGACCATATTCGGTCAAAAATAAAATTTGACTCCAATTTGACCCCGGGGTCACCATTTTAACAACATTGAAAGAGCATTGTACATCGATTATTGCTACCAAGTTTTGTCGAAATCCGGTTGGCGGTTCTTCCCCCTACCTAAGGACCATGCCGATGAAGTTTGGTGACTAAAGGCCCAATGGTTACCGAGTAGAAGACGTTTAAAAATGTTCACGCGGATGGACGACGGACGATGGACACATTGCGGTAATAGCTCACATGAGCTTCTAAAAAATAGCGAATTCATGTAGCCTAATGGTATTTGTTTCCAGACGAAACGTATTAAATATCCCAAGATAACCAATGGGGATCACAGGGGGTAAATTAATGAAATATAGTAATTCTTGTTTAATTTTGTCCTAAACCAAAATGTATTGAACTTTAATTAATCGATATATATGTGACGAAAAAACATCGAGTACGTTTTTTTTCCAATTGCGTTACTTTTCAACCACGCCATTGTTGATTGCCACATCATATAACATTATTGTAGGCTATATAAAGTGGAATTCAATGAAGTGAATTATGTTGTGTTAATGAACAAAAACAATATCGTATTTTGCTTATTCACTTATTTAACGTATTAACACTTTTTAATATATGTATTTTGGATTAACAACATTGCAAAATAAATGCCGTCAGTTTCATAAATTTATACGATAATTAATATGTGGCTGTGACTGAAAAAATGGCGCGTATGGCATTTGTGACCAGTCAGAAACATAGAATACAGTAGTAGAGATCAATTACAGTGATGGTGACAATTCTCATACTTTCGCCTATATTTCTGCACATCAATGCTGTTTTTTTGAGAATTTACTCCTTGTGGCCAGTATTAGTTTACCGTCTATATTGTCCACAACCTGATTGGTTCCTACTTGTATATCGGAATTATAAGGTGATAGTTCGCATGAAACTTGGATATCTAAGAAATGCAGAGCACCTCCATTATTCGGACACCCTACGAGGTCCACATTGTGCCAACTTATGAAATTATGAGCACTCTGCCACACGTCCGTGTAGTTTGCAATAAGGACACTTATTTACAAGCAGAGATCAATTACAGGTTTAGTAAGACAGAAGGACACTTCACCATCATATTCATGCCCAACTTAGATAGGTTCTAAAACATGCGAGACGCCATGAGGCAATTGGTCTATAATATAGACTTTGGCGAGGTTATTCAGAACAAATCGTTTCGCATTTTAATTCGGAAAATGTCGCCAATCTTCGGTGTCATTCATAAAATGTGCCTGGGTCGCCCGCTGACACAAATACTCTTAGTATAAATAGTGATCAGCATTTAGAATGATACAGGCAAATATAGATGTTTACCGTAGATGTGTTTCGCTGTTATGTATCTCTGATTACACTGACTGTTCATGATTGCAAAACAATAGAATGAAGTATCATGCAGTGCTCAAATGTCTGATTTACAGTGGAACATCTTCAAACCGGACACCTTGGGGACATACCAGGGTGTCCGGTTTGGAGAGGTACGCTGTAGTATACAATGTAATGATTTAACAAGAGTATTTACGCCAGGAAATAACGTAATTAAAACCTGTTAACATATGAAAAGTACATCAGTTTCAATTTCTTTTTCGCTCGCCTTGCATCCACTTTCTGTGACAAACTGAAAATGGAACACCAAACAATTAGATAGCACACAACTCTCAAGAGATGGGAATCAGACAAGGCAGCCAAATAATTCCGAGGATGAGGATAATAGATGGTCATACATCGGCACATAATGCCGTTGTTATGGGAGAAATGCTGCTCTCTCTCCCCCCGATAATTAGACACACGTTGAAGTCAGATACTTGGGAATTAGACAGTCGATGCTTTCAGAATTTGTTTAATCCAAATGTGTTGTCCTGAAGACACATGACGGTATTTCTGGGCTGGATGTGTTAATCTGGTCGTACCAGCCATCGTGCAAGAGAAATGACTGGGTATCAATTTCTGTTCCGGACCGCACTTCCAGGCAAAACAAAACACGTACACTGCACGTTTCAGATAGGTTGTGTAACAATTATAGTTATTATATAGGCGGAGCCTAATTTCGATAAGCGTAGCTATGAATTCGGACCCATGGACGATGCAGTTGGCTGACATTTGTCATCTGAGAACCGTTACAATGTATATAATCACTGCTGACTGGTAGCAAATAAACGGCAAAATAATTAATTGTTGGCAGATCTGGCGGACTGTGGCTGTTCAAATAATTACATTGAGTAAACACATTACATTTCCACTGTATTAAAACCCCCGGGCGCGATAGGGTTGTCAGTAACATCAGCGCGCACGAAACATTTGTTGCGCCAATATGTTTAGACATCATGGACCTGTTGGAAGAGCGGGGCTTTGAGATACATGAGTTGTACAGTTTGATCTCGATCTCTACACCGAACACGCCGATCGTACCCGTGGTGTTTGGTAAAGTGAGATTAAACTGTATTAAAATAATTCAAATAAAGTGGACTCGTACCCTGCTGTTATGTACACTCCAGTGACATGCGACGTCATGACTTATATTGCGCATGCAGTAATGGCTATGATTATTGCGGCACAGATTAAGAAAAGTATTGTGTTTTGTCTGAGTGATCCACTTATGAAGTTAAGAAGTGTTCTTTTGAGTTTTTAAATTGAGGGATGCAGAAAACATGAAATGTGTGGCGGTAAGGGGGCAGTGACCAGTTAATTTCAAATTATAAATTTCGCGCCCTCGGACAGCATGCATGTAATGCAATATTCCAAATAAGTGGGAAAACAGCAAAATGTGTTCGACATTTTTGGACAAGACACGCAAGAAGCTTTTAAATAATCAAAAAATGTGCTGCTCTTTACGTGTTCCTTATCTATGCAGGAATGTGAACTATCTCGGTGCAGCCTCTTTAACTGCGGAACTAGAGAGTGAAAATTGCATATCATCCAGAGGCAAATGTACTGTCATGGTGCAAACCTATTCCCATTATTCGTTTTCTCTGGAATAAATTATAGTCTGAAACTCCCCGAAATGTCTGTTGTTTTCATTATTTTCTGTGACAACATCCCCTAAATTCGTATTTGCCCATTTCTGACCAATGGGAACAGGTCAGATGGCCCTGTAATGAGCATTCATTAATTAATACCATGTAAACTTTTATCAAATATCAAGTAGAAATAATAATTAAACAATCTAAGTGAATTGTAATCAGCACACAGTGTAATATTTATAAATTTCACCGGTGCAATTGTACGAAACTGGATATTCAAATATCCATGTTTCATGTGACCTTCCAGGCTGAAATGCCGAGCATATACATAAGCCGTAATACAGTGTTTACTAATGTTAGTTTTAATCTGAATAGTGTCCTCCAAACTGAATGGCAAACAATATGCGTAGATAAAAAGCATACTGTGTTGATGTACACAGTTGTCTTATGCTACGTTGGTCGCAAAAGAAATAATGAATATTTGAATCAGTAGAAATACAATTTAAAAAAAAAGAAAAAAAGTTCCGCTTTTGGGGATTCGAATTCACACGTGTAGGCTCGAAGGAGTAGGCAATACATGCACGGAGCTATTGTACCAAGGCGTCCAATACACTATTAAGAAGGTAATGGTCATTCACTACAAAACAGTTATGAAACATGTCAATTTTGGCTTGAAACCAGCACACGTGATCCAAACTGATTCGTAGCCGTATACGTTCGCCACGTTCCAGATTCGTTCCCGTACCTTTTACCACATTATAAAAAGCCATTCACTTTTGACCCAAAACAACGCACTGGGTGACACAGAGTATGAAAATATTTATTTTGGACATCTTCGGTATATCCACGTGTATTATAAGTTTCACCTAATTACTGTCATTGCTCACAGAAACAACGTGGCTGTATACATTCCGCTGTGGACGCATTTTAAAAATGGCCAGTTGTAAATTATCGTCTTTCGTACGTTATGACTTAGATACGAATTTTGTGGGTACGTTCAACCGTGGTACCCGGCCTCATGGACGGGCATGTATGCTTTATTTGAATACTTTCACCAATAGTTTCATTCAGGACTTACTAGCGCAGTGGTCTAAGGCATGGGGTTCAAGTTTCATGTGACCAAGTTTCATGTGACCTTCCATGCTGAAATGCCGAGCATATACATAAGCCGTAATACAGTGTTTATACTAATGTTAGTTTTATTCTGAATAGTGTCCTCCAGACTATATGGCAAACAATATGCCTAGATAAAAAACATACTATGTTGATGTACACAGTCGTCTTATGCTACGGTGGTCGCAACAGAAATAATGAATATTTGAATCAGTAGAAACACAATTTAAAAAAAAAAGAAAAAAAAGTTCCGCCTTTAGGGATTTGAACTCAGACGTGTAGGTTCGAAGGAGCAGACACGACATGCACGGAGCCAATGCACCACGGCGTCCAATACACGATCAGTAAGGTAATGGTCATTCACGACACAACAGTTATGAAACATGTCAATTTTGGCTTGAAACCAGCACACGTGATCAAAACTGATTCATAGCCGTATACGTTCGCCACGTTCCCGATTCGTTCCCGTACCTTTTATCACATTATAAAATTCCATTAATTTTTGACCGAAAACAACGCACTGGGTGACACAGATCGAGTATGAAAATATTTATTTTGGCAATCTTTCGTATATCCACGTGTATCATAAGTTTCACCTAACTACTGTCATTGCTGACAGAAACAACGAGGCTGTATATATGTATACATTCCGCTGCGTATATACTGATTAAAATTCACTTTGATTGTTTAACTATTATGTTCTACTTAATATTTGATTGTAATCAAAAGTTTATAGCGTATTAATTAATGAATGCTCATTCCAGGGCCATCTGACCTGTTCCCATTGGTCAGAAATGGGCAAAACGAATTGAGGGTATGTTGCGACAGAAAATAATGAAAACAACAAACATTTCGGGGAGTTTCAAACTATAATTTATTCCAGAGAAAACGATTGATGGGAATTTTCATAGATAAGGAACACTAAAAGAGCCGAATATTTGTATTTATTTTTATAGCGTGTCTTGTCCAAACAATGTCGAACACATTTTCCTGTCTGTCCACTTATTTGGAATATTGCATTACATGCCGCAGTAATCATAGACATTACTGCATGCATGCGCAATATAAGTCATGACGTCGCATGACCGGAATAGGAACATTTACAAATACGAAGTGATGAAAATGGCAAGTGCAATTCCATGCCCACTTATTTGGAATATTGCGTTACATGCATGCTGTCCGTGGGTGCGAAATGGATTATTTGAAATTAACTGGTCACTGCCCCCTTACCGCCATACATTTAATGTTTTCTGAATCTATCAATTTAAAAACTTACATTAGAACACTTCTTAACTTCATAAGTGGATCACTGAGAAAAAAAACACAATACTTTTCTTAATCTGTGCCGCAGTAATCATAGCCATTACTGCATGCGCAATAAAAGTCATGACGTCGCATGACCGGAATATGAACATTTACAAATACGAAGTGATGAAAATGGCACGTGCAATTCCGTTGCAACCACATATCTGACAGTTGAAAATGTTCAGTGTGATACAAATATCAATTGATAATGATCTTCCTCATTGATACTCGTATTATTTGCAAAGCAGATTTGGAATTTATGGGTAGTTGATATCGAAACAATTGATATTTTGCACAATACCAGATCTCATGAACTTGATAAACCGTATTATGAAATAAAAAATAATAAAAGGAAAAATAAAAAGTATACGCTCTTGTTCTAATTTTAACTACGACGACATACCATTGCATATGTTTAACGAGGAACACAACGCCTTAGACCACTGCGCTAGTAAGTCCTGAATGAAACTATTGGTAAAAGTATTTAACTAATGCATACATGCCCGTCCATGATGCCGGGTACCACGGTTGAACGTACCCACACAATTCGTATCTAAGTCATAACGTACGAAAGACGATTTACAACTGGCCATTTTTAAAATGTATACAGCCTCGTTGTTTCTGTGAGGAATGACAGTAGTTAGGTGAAACTTATAATACACGTGGATAGACCAAAGATGTCCAAAATAAATATGTTCATAATCTGTGTCACCCAGTGCGTTGTTTTCGGTCAAAAGTGAATTGCATTTTATAATGTTATAAAAGGTACGGGAACGAATCGGGAACGTGGCGAACGTATATGGCTACGAATCAGTTTTGATCACGTGTGCTGGTTTCAAGCCAAAATTGACATGTTTCGTAACTATTTTGTAGTGAATGAGCATTACCTTCAATATAGTGTATTGGACGCCGTGGTGCAATGTCTCCGTGCGTGTCTTCTCTGTTCATTCGAGCATACACGTGTGAGTTCGAATCCCCAAAAGCGGAACTTTTTTTCTTTTTTTTTAAATTGTGTTTCTACTGATTCAAATATTCATTATTTCTGTTGCGACCAACGTAGCATAAGACGACTGTGTACATCAACACAGTATGTTTTTTGTCTACGCATATTTTTTGCCATTCAGTTTGGAGGACACTATTCAGATTGAAACTAACATTAGTAAACACTGTATTACGGCTTATGTATATGCTCGGCATTTCAGCATGGAAGGTCACGTGAAACTTGGATATTTGAATATCCAGTTTCGTACAATGGCACCGGTGAAATTTATAAATATTACACTGTGTACTGATTAAAATTCACTTTGATTGTTTAATTATTATTTTCTACTTAATATTTTATTTTAATCAAAGTTTATATCGTATTAATTAATGAATGCTCATTCCAGGGCCATCTGACCTGTTCACATTGGTCAGAAATGGGCAAATACGAATTGGGTGTATTAAAACAACAAACATTTCGGGGAGTTTCAAACTATAATTTATTCCAGAGAAAACGATTGATGGGAATGGGTTTGCACCATGACAGTACATTTGCCTCTGGATGATGCTTGAGAAAATATGCAACTTTCAGTCTCTAGTCACGGCATGGTCTGAAAGTGGAAATTTCACCTCTCAATTTGATAATTTTAAAGAGGCTGCACCGAGATAGTTCACATTCCTGCATAGATAAGGAACACTAAAAGAGCAATCATATTTGTGTTTATTTTTCTAGCGTGTCTTGTCCAAACAATGTCGAACACATTTTCCTGTCTGCCCACTTATTTGGAATATTGCATTACATGCATGCTGTCCGAGGGCGCAAAATTTATAATTTAAAATTAACTGGTCACTGCCCCCTTACCGCCACACATTTAATGTTTTCTGCATCTCTCAATTTAAAAACTTACATAAGAACACTTCTTAACTTCATAAGTGGATCACTCAGACAAAATACAATACTTTTCTTAATCTGTGCCGCAGTAATCATAGCCATTACTGCATGTTCAATATAAGTCATGACGTCGCATGACCGGAATAGGAACATTTACAAATACGAAGTGATGAAAATGGCACGTGCAATTCCATGCCCACTTATTTGGAATATTGCGTTACATGCATACTGTCCGAGGGCGCGAAATGGATAATTGGAAATTAACTGATCATTGCCCCTTACCGCCACACATTTAATATTTTCTGCATCTCTCAATTTAAAAACTTACATAAAAACACTTCTTAACTTCATAAGTGGATCACTCAGACAAAACACAATACTTAATCTGTGCCGCAGTAATCATAGCCATTACTGCATGCGCAATATAAGTCATGACGTCGGATGACCGGAATAGGAACATTTACAAATACGAAGTGATGAAAATGGCACTTGCAATTCCGTTGCAACAATATATCTGACAGTTGAAAATGTTCAGTGTGATATAAATATCAATTAATAAAGATCTTCCTCATTGATACTCGTATAAATTGCAAAGCACATTTGGAATTTATGGGTAGTTGATATCGAAACAATTGATGTTTTGCCAATACCAGATCGCATGAACATGTTTATGCAAAACAGATAAACCGTATTAGGAAAAAACAAAATAACTAGAAATGGACGCTTGTCGACAAGCGCATGTGTATCCCCCTCCCCAGTTACACAAGTAGTTTGAAAAAAGAGTGTTCGAGTTATGTTCCGGAGACAAAATCAGTGACGGAAAAAACAAAGGGAGATAACTAAAAAATTAGTGATGCAAGAGTTGTCATTCTTGCGTGACACACCTTTAGGGTTGTGGTCTATGCATGTGTGAAGTTTCATGAAAATATTCCAAAGGGTGTTCGAGTTATGCTCCAGACACGAAATCAGTGCACGAAACAACAAAGGGAGATCACTAAGAAATTAACGACGCAAGAGTTGTCATTCTTACGTGCGACACACCTTTGGGTCGTCTTCTATGCATGTGTGAAGTTTTATAAACTAGAAAATGTGTTCATAGAACACGGATGTCCCACATATCGTCTTTGATAATAAATTAGGCCAAATTCCAAGTCAAAATAAAATTTTCTTTTACCTGAGAGTTAAAGTTTTTGAAGCACCAAGTATGTGACCTTGACCCTGGGCTTGGCGGGGGCAGGACAAACGTGGATTTGGCACAGTGGGCGGTAGAGGACCATTAGAGCAATGCATATATGAAATATGAAGCTGATCCGTGAAAGAAAACAGAAATTATAAGATATTTACCTGAGCGTTAAAGTTTTTGAAGCACTAAGTATGTGATGTTAACCCTGGGCTTGGCGGGGGCAGGACGAACGTGGATTTGGCACAGGGCGGTAGAGGACCATTAGAGCAACGCATATATGAAATATGAAGTTGATCCTTGAATGGAAAGAAAAATTATAAGATATTTATCTGAGCGTTAAAGTTTTTGAAGCACCAAGTATGTGACCTTGACCCTGGGATTGGCGAGGCAGGACGAACGTGGATTTGGCACAGGGCTGTAGAGGACCATTAGAGCAATGCGTATATGAAATATGAAGCTGATCCGTGAAAGAAAACAGATATAAGATATTTTACCCGAGCGTTAAAGTTTTTGAAGCACCAAGTATGTAACCTTGACCCTGGGCTTGGCGGGGGCAGGACGAATGTGGATTTGGCACAGGGCGGTAGAGGACCATTAGAGCAATGTGTATATGAAATATGAAGCTGATCCGTGAAAGAAAACAGAAATTATAAGATATTAACCCGAGCGTTAAAGTTTTTGAAGCACCAAGTATGTGACCTTGACCCTGGGCTTGCCGGGGGCAGGACGAACGTGGATTTGGCACAGGGCGGTAGTGAACCATCAGAGCAATGTGTATATGAAATATGAAGCAGATCGGTCGAAGGATGAAGAAATTATGAGACATTTACCCGAGTGTTAACGTTTTGTGACGGACGGACGGACGGGAGGACGGGACGCACGTTCCTACGAATGAATACTTCTTGGGTTTTTACGGTATAAAAATACCCAACAAGAGTACCCAACACTATCCTAACCTACCTAATAAGATCCCCGTACGCTTACAACAAGTACCCATTCGTGTGTGCTGACGGACGGACGGACGGACGGACGGACGGACGGACGAGGGTAACACTAAATGCCCCCTCCACTATCGTGGTGGGGCATAAAAATATTCCAAAGGGTGTTCGAGTTATGCTCTGCATACAAAATCAGAGCACGAAACAACAAAGGGAGATAAGTAAACAAGAATTCCGCGGATTCAGATGCCTCGCCTTGTCCCGCCTTGACCTCGAGCCTGGGCCCGAAAGCAATTTTCACTGGCCCGAATATATTATACAATTATTGACTAGTGAGCCATAGAATATCAGATTATATTCTATGGCTCACTAGTCAATAATTGTTTTTTTATATGATAATAGTCTGTATATAGCACTTACGACCTTATGCTACTAGACAAAAATTGAAAAAGAATTTGAAAAAAAAAAGGAAAATTCTTTTTTTTTAAAATTAAAAATAATAATGCTTGCTACTGGAGCCCAGAATTGTTTTTAATAGTCCTATATTTATCTACATATATCTGCACAGGTCCACATAATGCCACAATATTTTCAACACAGTTTACGGAAATGTAATATACAAAAAAAAATAAAAATAATAATGCTCACTACTGGAGCCCAGAATTTTTGTTAATAGTTACGGAAATGTAATAATGTACCTGTATAAATTACCTGCAATAAGTTAGTGGTCAGTTAAAAAATTGAAAAAGAATGTAAAAAAAAAAAATGGAAAAAAAAATAAAATTTAAAAAAAATAAAAGAATAATGCTCCCTACTGGAGCCCAGAATGTTTTTTGATAGTCCTATATTTATCTACATATCATATATATACAGGTCCACATATTGCCACAATATTTTCAACACAGTTTACGGAAATGTAATATAATCATTTACCTGTATAAATTACCTGTAAGTGGTCAGTGGTCAGTTGCACATGCTAGCACATGCACAGGTGAATAGTCTGTATATAGCACTTACGACCTTATGCTACTAGACAAAAAATGAAAAATAATTTGAAAAAAAAAAATGAAAAGAAAAAAAATGAAAAAAAAAAAAATGGAAAAAAAGAAATGTAAAAAAAAAGTTTAAAAAATAATAATGCTTGCTACTGGAGCCCAGATTTTTTTTTAATAGTCCAATATTTATCTACATATATCTGCACAGGTCCACATAATGCCACAATATTTTCAACACAGTACCCAATGTAGTAATTTACCTGTATAAATTACCTGTGGTCAGCAGTGGTCAAGCACTGGACATTTGCACATGCAAGCCCATGCTAGCACATGGTTCTCCCAGTCTCTATTGTTCTCTCTACAGGTAAGGTGTACAGAGCACACGAGAAAAGGTGTACAGAGCCGACCAGAAAACGGGTCTTCATGCAGTATTGTCCAGTTTGTATAGTGCGCAAAACAAAACAGGGAGATAACTAAAAAATTAGCTACGCAAGAGTTGTCATTCTTATGCGCGACACACCTCCGGGTCGTAGTCTATGCATGTGTGAAGTTTCATGAAAATATTCCAAAGGGTGGTCGAGGTATGCTCTGGACAGAAAATCAGTGCGTGAAAACAAAAAAGGGAGATAACTAAAAAATTAGCTATGCAATAGTTGTCATTCTTGTGCACGACACACCTTCGGTTCGTGGTCTAATTGAATGTGTTAAGTTTCATAAAAATATTCCAAAGGGTGGTCGAGTTATGGTCAATCAGTGCGCGAAACAAAAAAGGGAGATAACTAAAAAAATAGCTATGAAAGAGTTGTCATTCTTGTGCGCGATACACCTTCGGGTCGTTGTCTATGCATGTGTGAAGTTTCATGAAAATATTCTAAAGGATGGTGGAGTTATGCTCCGGACACGAAATCAGTGTGAGAAACAAAAAAGGGAGATAACTAAAAAATTAGGTATGCAAGAGTTGTCATTCTTGTGCGCGACACACCTTCGGGTCGTGGGCTATGCATGTTTGAAGTTTCATGAAAATATTCCAAAGGGTGTTCGAGTTATGCTCCGGACAAGAAGTGTCTGCGACGGACGCGGACGCGGACGCGGACGCGGACGCGGCGCGCTGTCAAACCCATAGTATCCCCCGACGGAGTCCGGGGGATATAATAAAAGGAAAAATATAAAGTATATATGCTCTCTTGTTCTAATTTGAACTAATACCATTTACCATTGCATATGTTTAACGAGGAACACAACGCCTTAGACCACTGCGCTAGTAAGTCCTGCATGAAACTATTAGTAAAAATTAACTAATGCATACATGCCCGTCCATGAGGCCCCGTCCATGAGGCCGGGCACCACGGTTGAACGTACCCACACAATTCGTATCTAAGTCATAAGGTACGAAAGCCGATTTACAACTGGCCATTTTTAAAATGCGTCCACAGCGGAATGTATACAGCTTCGTTGTTTCTGTGAGGAATGACAGTAGTTACGTGAAACTTATGATACACGTGGATAGACCAAAGATGTCCAAAATAAATATGTTCATACTCTGTCACCCAGTGCGTTGGTTTCGGTCAAAAGTGAATGGCATTTTATAATGTGATAAAAGATACGGGAACGAATCGGGAACGTGGCGAACGTATACGGCTACGAATATCAGTTTTGATCACGTGTGCTGGTTTCAAGCCAAAATTGACATGTTTCATAACTGTTTTGTAGTGAATGACCATTACCTTACTGATCGTGTATTGGACGCCGTGGTGCATTGGCTCCGTGCATGTCTTGCCTGCTCCTTTGACCCTAAACGTGTGAGTTCAAATCTCCAAACGTGAAACATTTTTTTCTTTTTTTTTTAAATTGTGTTTCTACTGATTCAAATATTCATTATTTCTGTTGCGACTAACGTAGCATAAGATGACTGTGTACATCAACACAGTATGCTTTTTATCTACGCATATTGTTTGCCATTCAGTTTGGAGGACACTATTCAGAATATAACTATATTTACACATTGACTCTATTGTTTGTCAGAGGTTGGTAAGAAATTTGAACACCTCTGAAACCTGGGCACGATAAACCGGTGTGTCTATGGTCATTGTGACACAAGGAACACCGGCTAAGAAAAGCGGTCTTACGATGGCTAGCGTAGCCCAGATCAGTCTGCGCATCTGCACATGTTTGATCATTGCATATGTTGGTCGCCATTCGATCAATACAATTTCCTATATTTACTACATGTCACCAATGTAGTAATTGTTGATGTTTTCGATCAGCGGAATTATTACATATAGAACATAAAACGCTAATTTGGATGGTGAATGATGATAAAGGTACACATATTCTCCTTACAAATGCTGCAATTAAGGTCCTTCTCCGTGCCAATGACGCATATGTAATCACAAGTCGTGTCAATGCCGTGGACAGATGTATAAACAAAAATATATATACAGACGGGCGGCAGAAATGTCTAAAATATAATGTAGAACATTGTTGAAATACTGTAAATAAAAGCTTACCTGGTGAGTCTCCCACACGTCGTCTACAGTATATTTCTGTTTACGTATAATTTAGCACGTGGAAAGACAATTGTCACCGACAAAAATAGGGATATAATTGAGGGGCGTTCAGTAAGTAACAGAACAGCGTCGAACATACGAGTGGAACTTAAGCTACACTTATTGATAACTTGTGATCAGTGCATATTTATGATACAAGAAAATAGCTGTATTGCTTTTTTTGGCTCGATAATATTGTTCACTTGATCCCAGTTTATATAAAAAAGGACATAATATGTTAATACGCTACCTACGAAAGTCAAGAGCATGCATTATAAAATTAAATGCATGTACACGTGGACTGGCATACAACTATGATATATTCTGCATTTTGACTGAGAATAGTTTTATTATCGTACAAAAGGGAACGTTTCATTGTTGAATGACAAATGTATCAATCACTTAAGTTCAATCACTTAAGTTGGTTTATTAATGAAACTGCATGTGAAAATACAGTGGATAAAATTATGAAGGATTAAATTGTTAATGATGTGAACTCTACAGAGATCCAACTGATGATATATGACAAAAGACATGTCCTAACGTATTTTAAAGAAACAGTGTATCACATGATGTTTGAGATGATTTCCCTTCATTTTCTCTTTATTGACTCCAAATGCCATATACCACACGACCCGCACCATTTTATTCAATCGAAGGCCAAGAAATGTGTGTTTTCTTATACCATATACAATGTACTACCATTGACTTTGATGAAGAGGGGAGATAAGTTGGTAACGCATTTCCGTTCGCTAGTTCAGTACCAAGAAGCACACTTTGTGAAACATAACACTTTTTTTAGTTTGAGATAACAAATACTGTTCCACACATATAGTATACTCAACAAAACTAGAAACGTCCCTGTTTTATAGCCGGTGTAGCTCTGTCTATGTATGTACCACATGTTCAAAGTACATGTATTTTAAACCGTGGCGATGTTCAGAATACGATCGTGTAGAGTTTAGCCGATACACACGGTTTACATAGCGGCCAGTGACCGGAACGTTGATTTCCACTTTTTGCACGTGCACACTATACTTGTCATCGATAAGGTGATTCAGTTCATGTCGTACCATTCATGCGATAGGGGCTATTCGGAAAATTAAAAAACTTTTTTAATTTTTCACTGTTTTCGATATGCCACGGCTTTCCGAAAACGAGCGAAATCAGGCAATTGGGATGCTTGCGGGTGGGATGGCCGCCAGGGCGGTCGCGCCTCGGTTTGGTTGCTGTCGGAAGACGATTGATTGTCTTGCAGCCCGGTACCAGCAGAACTGGGGCTGTTCACGACCGGCAGCGACCTGGTAGGCCTCGTGTAACGACGGCTAGAGCCGATCGTTACATTACGTTGACGCACTTACGTCAACGTCGATTGGCAGCCACAGTCACTGCTAGGCGATACGGTGTCTCAGGGCAGACCATTCGCAACCGGTTACGTCGTAACGCCCAACCAATCCGGTACGCCGCCCGTACACTGGTCAGATAATGACCCAACACGACACCGTGCTGCCAGACTGTTATGGGCGCGACGTCATCTGAACTGGAGAAGGGCTGACTGGAACCGAGTTTTGTTCACCGATGAATCTCGGTTCACAGTTAGTCATGCTGACGGAAGATTACGGGTATACAGGCGTAAAAATGAAAGATTCACCGATTGTTGCATTGTTGAGAAGAACAGGTTTGGGGGAGGGAGCGTAATGGTCTGGGGTGGGATCATGGGAAACCGGAAGACAGATTTGGTTGTTGTACAGGGCAACATCAATGCACAACGTTATGTTGCAGATGTGCTAAATGCACATGCCTTACCATTTATCCGTCAGCATGGTCCTGGTGTGACATTGATGCACGACAATGCCCGCCCTCACGTAGCCAGGGTCACCACTCAATACTTACAGCAAAACAACGTCGACGTCATGCCATGGCCCGCGGTCTCCCCGGATCTCAATCCCATTGAGCACATATGGGATGAGCTGGGCCGCAAAGCACGAGCTAACCATCAGATTGACAATGTTCGCGATCTTACACGGGCGTTACAACGGGAATGGAGGAATTTGCACAACGCACTGGTATTGCGTTACGTCACGTCGATGCGGCGTAGGATCATTGCATGCATTCATGCAAAATGGTGGCCACACTCGGTACTAACGAGATTTACTGAATTTGCCACATTACTTATTGAAATTCCATCTCTAAACATTAAGTAACACATTTCTGAGTTTTTGTGATTTTTGATTTTGACCCCTACCGCCCTTGGCCGGTTATCTCTCGAATATTTAACAAGATATCCAAATGCAATTTATTTGCTTTGATACAGAAATGAATGAACTTGTTTTTCCATTTTGATTTTTAAAAGTAACCCTTTTGGTTTTTGATGAATCTTTCCTTAAACATGGAGGGACGTTTCTAGTTTTGCTCAGTATAGTTTGTTCATGGTTGAACATGAGAACAAATCTGCAAATGGACTGTTTAATCCCCTTGCCGATAGGCAAACGGGGATATATCGTTAGTACATGTACGTGCGGTACGTACGTACATGCGTACGCACGTTAGTAACACCTTTCATTTGTCAAAAGCTCATGAACCGCTTCACAATTTTGATAATATTTGGCCACAATGTGATGGTGATTTGTTGTGCATGCTACCCACATCCGACTGCCAAAGGTCAAGATCACCGAGGACTTATGTTCACCTTGTTTGTAATAAGGCAACTTTGTAAGGCAATAATGTTGATATCCTTATTTCATTATCAAGGCTGCCAGTACGACCGCCCAAGGTCAAGGTCACCGATGACTTTTTTTAGCATTATCAAGGCAGACAGCGAGGGCATAAGCTTTGTTTAACTCTGCCATTTTTTATAGTGATACCTGTCTAAGCTGGACACCCTGCGGACCTCCCAGGATGACCGTTTTAGAGAGGTTCCACTGTACTGTTTACTTATTTGTTATCGGGAAACGAGCTTTGTATTGACCCAATACGTACTGACTGACAACATACTACCGTATAAGTAATCGACCTGATACGAATATCCGAGCTACAACGAATTGAAAAGTGGCGTTCTATTGGATGAACGACGTCACATGACGTTACGGAACGAAGTCAGACTAATCACATAACGTAAACAAGTCCGCGTTATTTTCAACGAAAATTGTTTTAAATTTGAGCATTGGCTAGCATACAACGTTATCTGATAAATAAAATACTAGTCTAGTGTCTTTCGATATCAAGATAATGTGGCTCGGATCGGAAACGGCCTAGACATGCCTGATAAACTGGATATCAAACTACACTAGCCTTGTATTCTCTGTGAATTAGTATTATTTATGCAAGCATGTTCCAATGCATATCATACGGCATATTGAGTGCTTCCTTCGTATACCCATACATTAGACATCAAACACAAATAATAATGAGAAATGTGACAATGGCACACGCATACTCCCACTGGCAGCATTCGTACATGGATGTTATTGATCGGCTGTCATAACTGTAAAGACAGTTCCTTTAATGTTAAATGGAAATTCAAAATTGCCACTGAATACTAGCCAACGGTAGTCGGTAAGTCGATGTGTAAGACAGTTACTGCCCTAATCGAGGTGTTCATGTGTTTAAACAATCTACATGTGCCCATGAAAATATGCAGCTTTCAGTCCCTAGTTCCGCAGGTGACGTGGCACGGCATGGCCTGAAAGTGGAAATTTCACTTCTCAATTTGATAATTTCAAAGAGGCTGCACCGAGATAGTTCACATTCCTGCATATATAAGGAACACTAAAAGAGCAATCATATTTGTGTTTATTTTTCTAGCGTGTCTTGTCCAAACGATGTCGAACACATTTTCCTGTCTGCCCACTTATTTGAAATATTTCATTACATGCATGCTGTCCGAGAGCGCAAAATTTATAATTTGAAATTAACTGGTCACTGCCCCCTTACAGCCACACATTTAATGTTTTCTGCATCTCTAAATTTAGAAACTTACATAAGAATAGGCGAAATAGGAACATTTACAAATACGAAGTGATGAAAATGGCACGTGCAATTCCATGCCCACTTATTTGGAATATTGCGTTACATGCATACTGTCCGAGGGCGTGAAATGGATAATTGGAAATTAACTGATCACTGCCCCTTACCGCCACACATTTAATGTTTTCTGCATCTCTCAATTTAAAAACTTACATAAGAACACTTCTTAGCTTCAATTTAAAAACTTACATAATAACACTTCTTAACTTCTTAGCTTCATTAGCACTCAGACAAAACACAATACTTTTCTTAATCTGTGCCGCAGTAATCATAGCCATTACTGCATGTGCAATATAAGTCATCACGTCGAATAACCGGAATAGGAACATTTACAAATACGAAGTGATGAAAAAGGCACGTGCAATTCCGTTGCAATTACATATCTGACAGTTGATAATGTTCAGTGTGATATAAATATCAATTAATAAAGATCTTCCTCATTGATACTCGTATAATTTGCAAAGCAGATTTGGAATTCAAGTTGATGGGTAGTTGTTATCGAAACAATTGATATTTTGCCAATACCAGATTGCATGAACATGTTTATGCAAAAAAAGATAAACCGTATTAAGAAATACAAAAATAATAAAAGGAAAAATATAAAGTATACGCTCTAGTTCTAATTTGACCTACGACGACATACTATTGCATATGTTTAACGAGGAACACAACGCCTTAGACCACTGTGCTAGTGAGTCCTGAATGAAACTATTGGTAAATGTATTTAACTAATGCATACATGCCCGTCCATGAGGCCGGGTACCACGGTTGAACGTACCCACAAAATTCGTATCTAAGTCATAACGTACGAAAGACGATTTACAACTGGCCATTTCTAAAATGCGTCCACAGCGGAATGTATACAGCTTCGTTGTTTCTGTGAGGAATGACAGTAGTTACGTGAAACTTATGATACACGTGGATAGACCATAGACCGAAGATGTCCAAAATAAATATGTTCATACTCTGTGTCACCCAGTGCGTTGTTTTCGGTCAAAAGTGATTGGCATTTTATAATGTGATACAAGATACGGGAACGAATCGGGAACGTGGCGAACGTATACGGCTACGAATATCAGTTTTGATCACCTGTGCTGGTTTCAAGCCAAAATTGACATGTTTCATAACTGTTTTGTAGTGAATGACCATTACCTTACTAATCGTGTATTGGACGGCGTGGTGCATTGGCTCCGTGCATGTTGTAGACGCTTACCTGTCTTAGATACTTAGCAAGGTGCTGTATATCGGATGGCTCGGTAGGACAACGGTTCCGAGTGGAAAGTACATATCTACGACGAGGTTGGTCTATTCGACTTTCTTCAGTAATGGCGGTGACTCTAAGTGACTTGCCAGGCTATTGTGCGGCTATTTGTACGGTCGCGGGCTATCCCGACATGCACTAGGGAATCAGTCAGATAATGTCTGTAGGCTTCAGGGAGGTAATTGCCTGCTCGTACCACACTCATCCCCATTCTAAAAGGGGATGTTCTATGCTGGAATATCCAATTTCCGTTATCCTTGGTAGATCACAGTAGTCTATTCCCTTCGCAGAGCTGGACATACGGTATTACCAAGGTGATATCTTGAGCCTCCCTCTCACTAGGTAGATCAATGTCGTCTATTCCCTTCGCAGGGCTGGACACACGTTTAAACCGATGTTGTAGTGTGAGGTCAATCCAGCTGTGTCTATAAGAGTTCCATGTAATCTATTCCCTTCGCAGGGCTGGATATTCACTAACTCTATAATTACGGCTTGGCTGGTGTCCCAGGAGTGTGGCAGAGTTGCTGGTCAAGGCTATAGGCGGTAAAGCTGCTTCACGCTCCACTTGGAATGCTCCAATACATTGGCTGAAGTGCATCCTCGGTATCCGACGATAATGCTGGCTATATCTCCCAGGAAGGCCGGTGTATTTGATTCCGAGAAGCTGGGGTTGAGGTATGGAGCATCCGTCTCTGGGAGGAGCCTATCTGAAGGCAGCTTTTGGATAGCCTTGACTTGACGGGCGTCGAAATCCTTAGCAAGTCCGGAATAGCCGAAATGGCATCCTGGGAAGGTGTCCATCCTATTGGTGATTTGGTCCCATGTACCTGTGAACGAATGCAGGTGGATGAGCTGGGTTCGTGCCGCATTGGCCTTCATAATCTTCAGGCAATGAAGGTTCAGAGACGCGGCGTAATGATCCTCTGGGTCTCCGAGGTGCAACACCAACGGCTTCATCGGCATACATCGGCGGAGCAGTTGTATAAATACCGCTTCCTGTGTGGGCCAGGTATCCTTGGGTTCGCTGTAATCGATACAAATTTCACCAATTGCTGCCACCTGTGGGTTCTGGGCGAGGATGTCGAACATGTCCATCAGTTGCGGTGTCATCTACGAGGCATGGCGTGGATGGAAGCCAATAGCACATCTGAAGCCTGGTACCAGAGTCAGTTGGTCAGGGTAGGTGACTGAGTCGCAGAATACAAGAATTTCTCCCACGATGGAGACAGGAACTTTTGGGGCATTCCGGACATACCGAGATACGACGTCCGTCAGAGGGAATAGTTCGCGTTTTCCTGACAGTTTCCAGGATAAGCGGTCGAGCAGTCGAGCTGAGCGAATTCACGCAAGGTCCCTCCGTGAAAGCTGTCAAACCTAAAGTAGTTTGTTGTGGCTTCTTGCGGGTCGGTTGCTTGCTGAGTACCTTGACGATAAACCCCTCGTCGATGATGAGATCCGCATATGTCCTCAAATCCTTGATGAACCTGGTGTTGTTCCTGTCGACTGCCAACTTGTACTGGCCCTCGAGCAACTCTAGGAGCGTGGGCGGGCATGCAGGTAACACGTTCGCCAGGTGGTACACCATGTCCTTTCCCGACCTCCATGATCGTCCCACATCTGTTGCCTCCCTCACTTCCTGATATTGTTTCTCGCCCAGGTGGATCCCCTCCTTCTCGCCCTTCCAGCTTCTCTTGGGACTGGTCATCGGAGATGGTTGTCGGTCCATTGTCTAGCTGAAGTACAAACAGTGCATAGGAAATTACTGAGGCGTCCAATTTCCCGGAACAACCTTACACGGGGGACAAGTATATTCGCCTATCACTTCCGCATCCAGTTCTGTGATGTTAACACAATGACCATGCTACCATTCCCGACAGGTATCACACTGAATCATGAATACCCCATCATCCGGCTTTCTACACAAGCAATATTCTGTTTGCGGGATCATGGGGGTCCCAGGTTGATAACACAGTGATATCTCTGCCAGTACTTTGGATACCCAGTTAGGAATAGATCTATCCCTACATGGTTTTAGCCGGTCATGATTCATTGTGGTGGCTACATTCTGTAGTTGGACACGGTATAGGTATGGTGTAATTTTGCTTATTATCACCCCTGGACCGTTCCACTGCCTACTTAGCTTCTTCGCAGACCCCTTTTGGTAGCCGTATTCAGCATGTAGACAATATCCCCTACATAGTATGCTCTGGCTTTCACTCTCAAGTCATAGTCTCTTTTCATGACAAATTGTGCCTCCTGCAATGACTTGCGAGCTATTTCGTATGAGAGCTTCAAGCTGTTCTCTAGGCGGGACACATAGCTCTCCACGTCCGAGGACTCGGCAACTGCATCCATATGTCCTGGAAACACCAGCTTCGCAGGAGCCATAACCTCCCTTCCCAACATCAAACGCTTGGGAGTAAAACCTGTACTACGGTTGACGGAGGATCTAATTGCCCCTGCTATCTGAGGGATGAATATGTCCCAGGTCCTCTGATGTCGACCTACGAAGCAGCGTACTGCATCCATAAGGGTTCTATTGAACCTCTCTACCTGACCATTTGATGAGGGTCTATAGGGTGTTGTACGCGACTTATGGATGTGCAGTAATTGGCACAGGTGAGTGAACAGCTTGCTTTCAAAGTTACTGCCCCTATCGGTGTGTAGGCTCAGGGGCATCCCAAACCGACTGAATAAGTGATTGACTGCCGCTTGTGCAGTCACTTCAGCCGTTTGCGAGGGCAAAGGGATGCATTCAACCCATTTGGTATACTGATCCACCATCATCAATACATACTCATTACCTCTGGACGTGCGGGGTAGTGGACCCAAGAAATATAGATGGACACGCTCCATTGGGATACCCACCTGGAATACAGACAGCTGCCAGCGTGCGTGGCGACTAGACTTCTTCCACTGGTTGCATTCCGTGCAGCTTTCAACACAGTTTTTAATGTCTCGGGTCATACCATGCCAATAGTATTTAGCCTTGACCCGCTGCAGCGTTCTGTCTACCCATTGGTGTCCGGCCAGGGGTATGTTGTGATTGAGGAACAAGAGTTCATCTCTAAGATCAGTGGGTACCACTAACTGCTTCTGGCTGGTTTTGAGATTAGTTCTCCAAAATAACCTCTCGGTCTTGGAAGAAACACTCCCTATTAACCCAGTAGTATTTAGTGGCCCGATTAGCCAAGAACAAGGCACCTTCAGAAGGCTCAGTACTATCGCTCAGCCATTGTTTTAAAAACACGAGGTCGCCATCCTCGAGTTGACCTTGCCTAATCGTCTGCAACTGGATGTCTCATACCCGGGAAGGCGAAGCGCTAGTGGCTACAGTTACAGCGCTATCGGCAGGTATAACTTGACATAACTGAATGTCCCCTATCTCAGAGGGTGATGAGTTTACAGCTACAATTCCGTCATTCGCTGGTGCCCTGTTGTTTTGATGAAGCTAATGGTCACGTTCTACATTAGTAAACAATTGGGGAACTGATTGATCTGCAAAGTTCTCCCATTTCTTGTGCACTCTCAGACAATATGGGCAAACCCCACAGGGCAAATTCTGCAACTCTGCTCCTAGCCGATACTCATCGCATTTATCAGTGGTCAGTAATCGCGAGAGAGCATCAGCATTGGCATGTTTCTGCCCTGGGCGGTGTACTACCTTCATATCATACTGGCTGAGCTCCTCCAATCATCTAGCTATCTGTCCCTGTGGTTCCTTAAAACTCAGCAACCAGGTGAGACTGCTGTGATCTGTTCTCAACACAAAGGGACGACCCAGAAGGTACTGTCTGTACTGCCGAGTGAATTTCACAACAGCTAACAGTTCCTTACTTACGTGTCGTACAGTATTTGCGCTGTTCCTTTGTGATTGAAGTAGACCCATACGCGATCACTCGTTCTGCCCCCTCTTGCACCTGACTAAGTTGAGCCCCAATGGCAAAATCTGATGCATCCGTGTCCAGAATAAAATCATCTTGCCTATTAGGGAGACCTAAGACGGGTACAGTGGTCAGTGCTGTTTTTAGGTCTATAAAGGCCAACTCCTGGTCCTCACCCCACTCAAATGGCTGTTTTCCGGTGAGTTTGTATAGGGGAACCGCCCTACTGGCGTAATTGTGAAGGAATGCGCGGTGGTAATTAACAAGACCGAGAAACCTCTCTACGTCCTTTGTACACTTAGGTTTCGGCCAGTCTTGCACCACTTGGATGTCACTTTCCCCCAATTACAATGCCTGACGCCCCACCCAACGACCCAGGAATTCAACTCTGCGCTGAAATAATTCGCACTTTTCGGCTTCAATTTTAGCTGGTACAACCGGAGCCTTTGAAATAACTCTCTAAGAGTTACTAGGTGCTCCCTGAAAGTTTTTCCCATTGCTAAAATGTCGTCGAGAAAGGCGATCACTGATTTCCAGGTTAGCCCTCTTAACACCAGGTTGATGGCCCGCGAAAACGTGGCTGGAGCGTTGCAGAGCCCAAAACTCATCCTAGCGAATTCGTACAATCCGTACTTGGTACTGGACGCCGTTTTCTTTTGATCCTCAGGTCGGATTCGAATCTGGTAATATGCCGAGTTGACGTCGAGTTTAGAAAACCAAGTCTGGCTCGCTAGCATATCCGTACAATCCTCAATTAACGGGATAGGATACACGTCCTTGACACTGACATCGTTCAACGCTCGATAGTCCAGACACCATCGCACATTACCATCCCGCTTCCGTATTAGAACTGGAGCTGAAGACCATTCCGACATTGATGGTTGTATTATACCCGCATCTAACATTTTCTGGAGATGCGCTTCTTCCTCCTTGAACAATGAGAATGGAGTCCGACGCATTCGTTGTTTGATGGACTTGGCCTCACGCGTGTCAATGAAATGTTCCACAGCTGTAAAATGTCCAAGATCAAACTCATATGCTGCAAGAAATCTTGAAATTCAATTAATAATGCTTGCAATTCTTGTTGTTGATTTGGTGACAATTCTTCTACAGATCTAGAATATAAATTTACGAGGTGTTCAGGAAGGGTCGATATATCATCAGCTTCTTGTACTTGTGCTCAGAAAAAATCCGGCAGCACTTCTCCCAATGGACTTCCCTTGGACAAGAAATGGTCATCTGTAACCTCCGAGTCATCCATCATCTCTAATGTATCTGGTGTTGAGGTGTTTGTATTCTGGTCAGTTTCAGCTTCAGTATACGCATATGTATATGGGAACCTGGGCAAAACAGGGACTAACTGTGCTAAATGAGCAATACCTATATGTTGATCTTTGTGGAGTGTTGTGTGATGGTTGTTCAAGTTAATCACATGAAGGTCTACTTTAGAGTTTGTTTAGTGATAAGAAGAGGGTATCCATACGGACTCCCGCTGAACTTGGGTTTCCACCACAAATGGACCTTCATCCATCTGTTGATCAAGACAACACGACACTCTGGCCACTGACTTGGGTGGGACAACTACCTTTTTATGTACCGACACCTCGGCTGTCTTCGTACCTGTTAACCCAGGATCTAACATGGCAACTTTGGAACCACCTATCACAATGAAAGAATTTGGAATATCTATATGAGCCCCATGACGCTTCAGGAAGTCTATTCCCAGCATCATATCGTCTTGTATGGGAGCTACATATATCTTTTCGGTGAATTCCTGATCCCCTGTTGTGATAGTGACAGGGCCTACAATAAAACATTTCATTTGTAGTTTCCTACCCACCGTGTTCATTGTTATATGTTTAATAACATTACCTGGGCTAGAGAGGTTCCGATACACTCTGTCCGAGATAAGGGTGATTTCTGCAGCAGTGTCAATGACTGCAGGAACTACACAACCTTGCACCCTTACTGGGATCCTATACATGGAATCCGAGCGCACTTGGCACACTATAAAGTTTGTTTCTATCTCGGAATCCGAGTTTTTGCCCGGAGACAGAGACCGACTAAGTGCGTCCGGCATTCCTTGACTAAGCAACGGCTTCGTGGATAGTGGGCTCCCATCTGCTACATCGAACAGACTTCTCTCCCCGATCGTATCCCTTGAACTCGCTACACTGCTTGAACAGTGAAACCCCCACCCCTAAATGTGGTGGGGTCCCTTGTGTACCTAGAGCGTGGCTTGTTAGAAGACTTAACTCGCAGCCCAATACCAAGGTTGGATGTGTGTGAAGACTTGTGGGTGTGTGGGTGCAACTTATTTGCAGTTGGGTTGCATTGTCCAGCGTTGATATCATTTGAGTCTTCTAAAGATGTCCTGTCATTACACTGGAACCCACGATTGTCTGTTGTGTTGGTATCAGGCTCGATGCCTTTATCTACTGACGACTGGGTCGGAGCTAGGCCTCGGAATCCGACCCGCTGTCGTTTAAAAGGTCCTCATGGTCAATGTTGTCCACGTACGAGACCTTTCGCTTCTGCAGCGTGTGTCGCTGTTCTTCCGGTAACTTTGGACAATCACGTTTAAAGTGACCCATCTGTCCACAGTAAAAACAGTGGAATCTCTCTGGCGAGGCTGCGGGTGTTCCTGGACGTCTTGCTGGCGATTGTCTAGGCGAGAATGATCTCCCTTGTCGGTTCATCATGTGGGTTGTCAGTTGGTCCAATTTATTTGCGAGAGTGTCCAATTTGGAATCCAGACCTCCCACTTGTTTCTCCAGCCGCTCAACTCTGCTCTCCAGTGACTTTCTGGGAGCCGCGGCTACTGAGAAGGCTGGAATGTTATTGGTGATGGCAGCCACCGAGGGGCCTGGTTCTTCCGTATTCTCCGACATTTACCGGACGTCCCTTCCCCGATTCTTACCATACATTAATGTGTGAGTGTGAATGGCCCACTTCATTTTATCTATGGCGTCCTCTAGCGAACCTGGTCGCATATTTGCCACACTCTCACCCGCCTCTTTGTTTGTGGCGCCATGACAGAACTTCTGTATTGTCTGACGAGTCATATAATCCTCTGGTAACGTATGGAATGCTTTAGAGGCGATGGTCAACAATCGGTCAGACCAGTCGTCTATAGTTTCCTCTGGCTGCTAGCGGGCACTGTTAAACGACATCATCAGCGTTTCCGGGAGTTCCCGGATGCCGAAGCGTCGTTCCATTCTCTTGATGAGGTCGTTGTACCGTATCATGGGAGTTTTCTCTACCGTTATGTCATAGAAGTCACTTGTTTTGCCCTCCAGACACCAGCAAAGGTTTTCCTTCTTTTCCGCATCATTCCAAGTATTCATTCTTGCGAACTTTGCGAATTTGATGAGGAATGACTGCCAGCTTCCTGTAGCATCATACGATACGGACTTTGGAAAGTTAGGGATCCTAAGTTCCCTCTCCCTCTCTTGCCGATATGGGTGTTGACGTGCGGGTGGATCTGCCTGCATGCAGGGGTCGGCCGGTGCTGGCGTTATTGGCTGATGATGATGTGGGGCGTATGGTGTTGGCATTTTTCCAAACCCAAACGGTGCGTTCGGCCAATATTGGTTCATATTTGGTCCCGTGTCTGATGAACCCATTTGATGAGCATACATAGGGTGGGGGGGGGGGGGGGGGTATGGGAATGACCCAGGGGCCCATCCATACAGTCCTGGACCAGTGGCAGGCGAATATGGGTACTCAGCTTTTGTATCCTCCATAGACTTAGTCTTGGGTCTAGCACTATGGCCAGGTTCATCCATGAGGGGTGGTGTCACTTGCTTATTGCGCAAATGGCTAGGATGGCCTTTCAGATCTGCATTCTCAATTGCCTGAGACAATTTTTCAATAGCAGCTGTTGTTGAACTTGGATGTTGCTCCTGGCTATTTTGAGAGGATTGATCATCATCCTCCTCCTCCAGGTTGTCATCAAATTCCAGATAACTCCGAGTTCTGGATCTACTCGCATGTGCGGGATATTTTGAAACTGTGACCTTGTTATGGTTCCCTTACATTTTTCCCTAAGTTGAACAACAGCTTGAGCCAATTTAGAGCCTATTCCTGGTAGAGATTGCAATTCCTCTACGGACGCTAAATCTACATGTATTTTAGTTGGAGCTGACAAAGCCATTGCGTTAATTTTAGTCGGAGGTGATAAAGCCATTGTGTTAATTTGGGAGAGAAGCAGAAATGATAGGTCAATATGTCAAGTTTCAAGTAAGTTCCACTCTGTATTGTTAGGAACAGGAGAATAATGCTATCTTGAAAGTTGATGAACCGGGTCAATTACCAGTGCAGCACCGGAAGTTGTTACAGTACTTTTCGAATTATGATTGATCGTGAAACACTGACTTGAGAGTGAAACACTAAGATTGTTATGATCTTACCAAAACCCTTAGATATTATCATATTCCCAACGAAAGAACCGTATAGTTTCATTCAACTCAAATGTAGCTTTTGAATGATGATTGACCAGGTAAATTCAATGAATTCTGCCGTATTTGTTTAATGAAAGACAGCAAGTAATTGCTAGTGGAAGGAAATTTAGCGAAATAATAGGCCTTAGAAGAAATATAGTTTACATCCGTAGTTTTTTAATCCTGATTGACCATTTCCTCGTTACGGTTCAGATGTGAAACGTGTCCCTAAACCCTGTTTACAATTCAATGCGAGTGATGGATCAGTTGTAATTGTTACCTTATTGGTCATGTGAAAGTGTTATATACTTGTTTTACAGAGGTTTTTGCTGTCTACAAAATTGCACAATCAATAATTCATGCCGGTCTAACCTTTTGCAAGGTCTGACTACAATATGAATAATTGTTGATCAATTTCTTTTACAATGGTTGTTGATGTTTACAAAATTTCACAATTAATAACTTATGCCGGTCTAACCCTTTGCAAGGTCTGACTACAATATGAATTATTGTTGATCAATTTATTTTACAACGGTTATTGCTGTTTAGATTTAAAACCGCATATTGCCATTTACCACAAAACTCTTCACAGGCAAAGCTGCTTTTATTACGGTGAACTTCGGTAACTGCCGGGGGATTCGGAAACTGTTACAACTGTTACAGGGAATCGGTAACTGGTAACTGCCAGAAAAACATTGCACTTCTGAAATGTATTACATATGTCTTCCTCACATGCTAATGTGACTCAAAAGTATAAACATTTACAATTCTCTAATCTCCAAGTTCAACTTGGATGAACATGAGTCAATAATTCATGCGGATGTTACTGTTTACAAAATCGGACAATCAACAATTCATATCGGTCTAACCCTTTGCAAGGTCTGACTACAATACGAATTATTGATCAATTCAATTTACAACGGTTATTGTTGTTTAGAAAATCGCACAATCAACAATTCATATCGGTCTAACCCTTTACAAGGTCTGACTACAATATGAATTATTGTTGATAAATTCAATTTACAACGGTTATTGTTGTTTAGAAAACCGGACGATCAACAATTTATATCGGTCTAACCCTTTGCAAGGTCTGACTACAATATGAACTATCGTTTAAATGAGGTTATTGCAGTTCAGATTTACAAACGCATATGGCCACTTACCTTATATCATGTACTCTTGAAATGTTTCAACAATTCACGATTGATATATCAAATGATTCCGTAAACCCAACAGTTCATGAAGGTCTAACCCTTTGCAAGGTCTGACTACAATATGAACTATTGTTGTTTACTTGAGTTGACATAGTGCGGCCTTATTGAAAACAAATTAGACTTGCTTTTGGCCTCGTCCATTTGCTGTACAAGGTTACGTTTCGTTACATTCATAATGTTACAGACATGTGTTTTATTGTCAGTCGGCCGCTCATATCGTTTTGTCAACAAACAATAAAGTTGCTACCAAAGTCGACAATTTAGTCTGTAACACATGGTGAATATCAGTCAAATGCTCATACCTATGGCGGGCGACGTCATACCAGTTATCTGGACAATCAGTTTATCGGACAAATGAAAATAAATGTTAATTAAGCGCATTATTTTGATCCGATATTGCAACGAATACATATAAGTCACGCAGCTGCTTGCTGTTTCCATGCCAGTGTGAAGAATATATCGCCAAGGTGAACATTTAGTAAATTTTCTGAAAACATTCCCCAACTCTGTCTACATGTTGTTTAGAACATCAAACGTCGCGCGGGGGGGCACAATCGAGTGCGCCCATTACGTCATTGCCGAGTTGTTCTATAAATACAACACATTCTATAAATATGGTGTTTTCCAAGAAGCGAAGAGTGACTGATTTTTCTGCAGAACTACACAATGCTGTTTACACTGGTTTACAGGCGATAAAGTTATGATTTCAATGTGAGAATAGAAGTTATAAGACTATTATACGTTTGTCCGGATAACTGTTTGTCAATGTTAATTTTGGGGCAATCTTATGACTGATGATCTGACCCAATTTTAAATGAGAAAGATGGCACAGTTTGCTAAATAGTCTACATGAGCTCAGAAAGCATGAACCGAGGATTGTTCTGTGAAAAGTTTATGCCCGTAACTGCTATGTTAAGAAAAATATTATAAAAGCACTACCATTTTTGTCCGATAATCTGGAGGATCCCTGTATAGTACATTAATAGCCTAGGGAGTTTGAAAAAGTAATTTATTCTAGAGAAAACGTATGAGTGGTAATGGGTTTGCACCATCACCGTACAATTGCCTCTGGATGATGATTGAGAAAATATGCAACTTTCAGTCTCTAGTTCAGCAAGAGATCAGTTTTTGTGGAGATAACATATTTCAGTACTTTCAGTACTTTGATTTTTATTTCATTTTACTGTTGCATAAGCTTTTTTCTTGATGTTTTTTTTTTGTTGTAGGAAAACTGTCAATGTGATATCTGATATTGTGGAAAACGTCAATTATTTCGACACCAGCTACGCATAAATTCCAAATGTGGTTGCAACGGCATTGCACGTGTTATGTTCATCACTAGGGCATTTACACGTTCGCACACTCTGATCAGGCATACAGTCAGATTGGCGTTCCCTATGTCTATGAATTAGAAGGGACAAAACACAAAACAAATACTAGGTTTCTATAATTCGGAATACCCAAAAGTGCCTGAGGAGTCGATGTTAAATAGAATGTAACTACGACCACATTAAATGCACGAGTAAACCAACGGAATCAGTCTTCAACATTATCACAACAATACAACAGTTTCGGTGAAAATATCGACAATTTGCTTGTGAAGTGCATCTTACAGCTTTTTATGTCTATACATGTATATGCAGTTTGGTTCTGATGAAACAATACCTCAGATAGATAGTTCTTACCTCATCATCTGTTCAACTTTGGTGTTAAGTGAGCTTCATAATAGATCATACTAACCATTACACCCTTAAAGGATGAGCTACTCAATACGTTAATCTTACCAATTTTAAAAGAAACATGGCAAACTAACCAATTACTGCATATAGTTACACATGTAGTTCAATGTAAGTATGCCCCCGGTCTCGTTAGCGTCGGAGGCATATCGTGTTTGGACTGTGTGTCCGTCCGTGTGTTCGGCACTTTAAGAATGCATGAATATCAAACTTTCAACATCGAAGGTCGCATGAAACCTGGATATTTAGGAAACGCAGTGAACCTCCATTGCATGGGCTCCGTTCGAGGTCCCCATTGCGTCCGTGGTTGAGAGGTTTCACCGGATTCTAGCATTATGAGCACTATACTATACTCAACAAAACTAGAAACGTCCCTGTTTTATAGCCGGTGTAGCTCTGTCTATGTATGTACCACATGTTCAAAGTACATGTATTTTAAACCGTGGCGATGTTCAGAATACGATCGTGTAGAGTTTAGCCGATACACACGGTTTACATAGCGGCCAGTGACCGGAACGTTTATTTCCACTGTTTGCACGTGCACGCTATACTTGTCATCGATAAGGTGATTCAGTTCATGTCCTACCATTCATGCGATAAGGGCTATTCGGAAAATTAAAAAACTTTTTTAATTTTTCACTGTTTTCGATATGCCACGGCTTTCCGAAAACGAGCGAAATCAGGCAATTGGAATGCTTGCGGGTGGGATGGCCGCCAGGGCGGTCGCGCCTCGGTTTGGTTGCCGTCGGAAGACGATTGATCGTCTTGCAGCCCGGTACCAGCAGACTGGGGCTGTTCACGACCGGCAGCGACCTGGTAGGCCTCGTGTAACGACGGCTAGAGCCGATCGTTACATTACGTTGACGCACTTACGTCAACGTCGATTGGCAGCCACATTCACTGCTAGGCGATACGGTGTCTCAGGGCAGACCATTCGCAACCGGTTACGTCGTAACGCCCAACCAATCCAATCCGGCACGCCGCCCGTACACTGTCAGATAATGACCCAACGTCACCGTGCTGCCAGACTGTTATGGGCGCGACGTCATCTGAACTGCAGAAGGGCTGACTGGAACCGAGTTTTGTTCACCGATGAATCTCGGTTCACAGTTAGTCATGCTGACGGAAGATTACGGGTATACAGTCGTAAAAATGAAAGATTCACCGATTGTTGCATTGTTGAGAAGAACAGGTTTGGGGGAGGGAGCGTAATGGTCTGGGGTGGGACCATGGGAAACTGGAAGACAGATTTGATTGTTGTACAGGGCAACATCAATGCACAACGTTATGTTGCAGATGTGCTAAATGCACATGCCTTACCATTTATCCATCAGCATGGTCCTGGTGTGACATTGATGCACGACAATGCCCACCCTCACGTAGCCAGGGTCACCACTCAATACTTACAGCAAAACAACGTCGACGTCATACCATGGCCCGCGGTCTCCCCGGATCGCAATCCCATTGAGCACATATGGGATGAGCTGGGCCGCAAAGCACGAGCTAACCATCAGATTGACAATGTTCGCGATCTTACACGGGCGTTACAACGGGAATGGAGGAATTTGCCCAACGCACTGGTATTGCGTTACGTCACGTCGATGCGGCGTAGGATCATTGCATGCATTCATGCAAATGGTGGCCACACTCGGTACTAACGAGATTTACTGAATTTGCCACATTTCTTATTGAAATTCCATCTCTAAACATTAAGTAACACATTTCTGAGTTTTTGTGATTTTTGATTTTGACCCCTACCGCCCTTGGCCGGTTATCTCTCGAATATTTAACAAGATATCCAAATGCAATGTATTGGCTTTGATACAGAAATGAATGAACTTGTTTTTCCATTTTGATTTTTAAAAGTAACCCTTTTGGTTTTTGATGAATCTTTCCTTAAACATGGAGGGACGTTTCTAGTTTTGCTCAGTATACATACTTGTCCGTGTGTTTTCAATAAGGAAATGTATATTACAATCAGAGATCAATTACAGTGATGATAATTATGAATTAAACGAACATAGTTAACCACTATTTTACGACGTAGATATAGGAATTTATCAGCTAATACATCTCCATTAGCCGTGCATTCACATAAACATGTCAGCCACGGTTTACCAGCGACACTTCTCATTCTTTTGCCTACAGTTATGAAAGTCGCAGCCCAAATTACGTTCTAGAGCCATATCAACCACAGGGTTATGCGGTTTGATTTGTACGAGTTGTTTCCCCATTGGTGGCACCGTCTAGTTTCACTTTTGGAAAGACATTAAAATGTGGTGATAAAAACGAACATCATGATCCAAAAACTAAAACAAATGCCGGCAGTTAAATTAATGAGGGTTGATCAAAACATGTCGGACCGCTTCACAACATAATGATACCAGTTGCAGTTTGGATTCACAGTTGGAACAGACACGCAGTTCCACGTTTTTTCTGGTGAAGGAGGGGTTGACCATTTCAACAAGTATTTGGGATGTCACTGTCTTCTTTTATCTCTGGGCGGTTGACATTCCTTATATAGACCCGTTTAATTGTATGCGGCGTGTCCTAGTTGATATTGTTTCAAATACATCCAGAAACATCCGACTTACAGCAATCAATACCACATTCGGATCGAAACGAATGAATGACGGCTGTTGGATGTAGCCAACTACTGAAGGCATTATTATGACTGTATACGTTTATGTCGTTATAATGATCTCATCATTGTACGGATAGACACCATTCATATTAACTTTTTAATTGAAGAAAATGTAGCTTGATAATGTTGTGCTTAAAATATAATCTTTTTTTTTCTGGGACGTACTGTATTATGTTGGTGCAATCGGTATTTTTGAATTTCGAAGGATGCGGGAAGCAATTTGTAATTGGATATGCATGTGCCATAACTTGCGCAGAACTAATTAAATGTATAATAATTAGTAATCTCATATTTTTATTAGCCACGTTTTATACTGTTTTATTTAAAATTATATAAAGCAAGCACGCGTGATTGCGATTATGAAACAAAGTAGGATACCCGAGGCTACAGCTCGTAAATGTATCGTGTTTTAATGAATGGGGCGGAAAACATTGCAATATTCGAAACAGTATAAATAGCTTCGCAATCTACACCGACATATCACGCATGGGCTTTGTCATTGGTAGCGATGGTTCGGACACTGCTGTCCTGGTTTGTAGCGATATCGCTGCTGCCTGATTCCGTCGCATACATCTGGACGGGCGTCTCTCAAGAACCAGGTAACTGTCTGCTGTGATTCTGAGTGTCATTTTTGGAGCTGGTAATTTGAAATGATTTATTCCATTGAAGTCTACAATCTTAGCGGCGGCGCACCATTGTGTATATACAGGTGCCGATCCAGACGGGGGCGTGGTGTCCGGCGCGCACGCCCCCTCTAAAATTGGTCGAGTTTAAATATTTAACCCATTTTTTACGTGGAAAGATCTGCTTATTTCCTTATTTCTCACCCAAAGTGTATGCTGTATATATGCATTGTCTTCCGTTTTAGCGTTACGGGTAGGTGTGTGTGTGTGGGTGGTGGGGGGGGGGGGGGTAGGTGTATTGATAACATTAACACTTAAAAGACGGGAATTTGTCGACTGCTGTCAATTCATATTTTGTATTATTTTCAATAACAACATGGTTGTGCTGTCAAACCATGTTTTTGATGAGTAAAATAGAAAATGAAACATAAACTTCAGACGACAAAATCTTGTTCAGCATTGTAATGGTTAATAACTTTAACCATGACGCTTCACATATAGCACGGTTTCTGCAAAATATGTCTGTAAAAGCTAAAAGGTTCCCCTGTAAAACTGGCAATGCCTAGTTTACCATACGATTTTACTGTTATCCGACTATCACAAATATATTAAAAAATTTAAGCAAGTTCGTGTACATTTTCAGACTGTGCAGATATACGATGTGAAAACGGCGGCGAGTTGATACTGTTTACATGCACCTGTCTCTGTCCAGAGCTATTCACCGGAGTGTTTTGTCATATAGGTAACGAAACACAATATGCATGCACATGTCGATTATATTCATGTTATATATTAGGCAATTCAACACAGATTTGCACTATCACGAGTCTAAAATAAAGTAAATGCAGGTAGATTTGTCTCCATCTTCAATTATATGCTAGTTTGTTAACTACTACAGGTGAGGTGAGTTCAGTTTTACCAAACAGATTGTCATATGAACATTTCTTTATAGTATTGAAAGAACTTTCCTTGTAACTTTATGCGATTGGAAATGTAACCCTGCACTGCATAACATACCAGTATCCAATTTGTATTTCGAAGTGAACCGTAATGTTCTGTCGCAATGTAAGACCAGACTAACGAATGAAGACCATTGTTGGCCCAAACACAATTGAATGCTTTTGCTGCAATCATATTGTTTTAAATCCCAACAGAGCGACAGCAGAGTGTGTGGCCGAGTGGACATTACTCCATAATGAGCTCCGTATTCGGGTGCCCGGAGCCGGATAACTACGGCTGGCAAAGCGGCTATGTGAACTTCAGCAAGCCCGAGACGAGCGACATCCACATGTGGAAGATGCCGATGGTGATGACTGATGCCACGGTACAGGTGACATTTGATCCCACATGCTCGGCCCGTACTACTACCACGCCATCCAGATCAACTTCTGTACGCGGCTAGATTTGGTGGAGAATCCTGATCATCGATGGCCAGCTGGGACGTATTGTATCTTTAAGGCGGGAGGATCATGTCCGTTAGGTAAGTTATATTCAAATAAATATGCCGAATTTATACTATATTTTAACACATTTTTTATGTGGAAGATCTGATTATTTTTCTTAATTCTCACCGACAAGTGTATGTTGTTGCTACTCAGTTGACGGTTCAGCTGGGTGGTAGCAACATATACTGGTGATGATATTGAAACATTGCAGAAAAAAACTATTGGCATTTTAGGAAAGTTAACGTTCATGTGGGTGTCATTTACTCGTGAGAATCCACGCCCCTCTAGACCTAAATCCTGGATCCACCCCTGAATATTTGATTTCCTACATTTTGATTGGTCACGATCTATTTTTTATTTTGGCTACATATACCAATAACACCAGATGTGTGTAATATTGTCTCGGCAAATAAAGGTTCTGTTGAAAAAATAAAGGCGTTTTAATAACTAAATTTCGGACAGTGCGTACCCAGAGTAATTTCCTCTCAATAACTTTGGATATTTTACTCACTGGCATGTATTAAATTTAATGCAAGAAGATGCGCAACGCATGGTTAGTTGTACATGTCGACCTACTTTTGAGCTCTTCGAAATGCACTTTCCTGTGTTTTACGGCATTTAAATTCAGATGTGGTTGGGCTAAGTGATGGGGTGTGTGGTTGGCGGGTGTATGGATGGGATGATGTGGTCCACTAATTCAATGGAATTGGTCTAAGTAATTGAGTGAGTCAGTGGGGTGAGGTAATCAGCTGGCTGAGTGGAGTTGTACCGGGCTCCACGGATGCTGCATGTCAAGCTAACTGGCAGCCAATCGCCTCCTTTTGAGACTTTTTTTATTTAGCTTTACAACAGGCACTCCGGAACTACCGGGGGAACTGGACGTTTCCTCCACCAGGAGTAATTGCTTTTTATGTCGAAATTAACCATCTGCGTTACTCCAATATAGACAAAAATCAAACGATTGAATGTTTATTAGTCTATTTCGGCCAAAATCTGACGGTGTGGAAGGTGACTCAAAACTAAACTAAAATTAAATAAATACTAGTAAATAACAAAAACAAATATGTATATATAAAACCCAATTAGCAACACAAAATCAGCAATCACGGTTATCATGATAGGTTAATATATCATTCTGATGCAGCACACTAAGCTAGGGTGAGGGTAGCACGTCAAATACCATACCGTCATAAATCACTTTCTTCTACTCTTCTCTTCTTGATGGTGATTAGGTAGGATTAGGACGGAATGTAACTATAAGTTAATTACGTAGAGCACACTCGCTAGACATTAATGACTCAGATAGTACATTCGCCACCACTTAATTTCATTTGACCAGTCCGTAGTATGTCACTCAAAACGCACAATACACGTAAACTAGTCTGGGTTCCCCTCAATCATCTCTAATCGATACCCAGGCATACTATATCACACACCGATAAGCTGATAGGTGCTATAGGAGGCCTCAAATTATAGGTTACCATACCTGCATAGATTCTCCTCTAGTTGGCGCACATTTTTGGAGCCTGAATAAATGCATGTATGGAAAGTGTTCAAGCCAATTCCCACTCTTAAATATAAGCCGAATGAATGAAATGAATTTAAATTTAGATCTATGTAAACTCCGTGGCTGATCTATGTAAACTCCGTGGCTGATCTATGTAAACTCCGTGGCTGATCTATGTAAACTCCGTGTTGCAACCCCGAAACCCCCACCCTCCCTGCTGATTTATCAGCTAGGTACGTTGCGGCTCGGAAACTGCGATCCTCAGACGTATTCCTACGCTATTCCTAGCATCACACAATCAAATTGATAAAAAACATCCTCGTGATATTTTCTGTAAACCAGGCTTCAGTGAAAGTAGTGTGACTCTGCACGGTTACACGGCTTCCTACGCGGAGACTGGCGGTGTCCTGCCTGACGTCACTATCGACAACTCAACCTGTACCCTGGGTTACTGTTGCCGTGACGACGCACCGGACATCGCGTATGAAATGGACTTGCCAAACGACTTCCGCTTTATTCTTTTCAAGGTTCGTGATGATCAAAACAAAGCGTACTTGATTGTTCTCCTACGTGTATACGGTTATGTAGATTTGCATTTTTTTTGCTACTTTCTTGTAACCAATGTGTTTTAGATCACGAAGTACAAAACAGGGGTTGGTTCCATTTGTTTTATAATTCCTTTGGCCGCCATCTTGGATTTCAAAACGGCCGCCCTGAAATGCTATATTCATTATATTATACACTTCTAATACAGGTAGAATATTGATTCGTGTTTTGGTGATGATAATCTTTTGACCACAAACAACAACACCAGTGTTATGTTCATTTTTAACAACCTCCATGGCAGCCATCTTATATTTAAAAATAGCCGCCCTGAAATCGTATACAATATATTGTAATCTTCATATCTACATTTATAATGCAGATGAATGGGTATTTTCCGGCTATGTCATCTACATACTTCAAATAATAAAACTGGGGTTGGTTTCACTTTTTCTGATAACTGGTATGGCGGACATTTTGTTTTCAAAATGGCCTCTATGTAAATACTTGTAAATACTTGTCTTCACTACGAACTGTCTTTAGTAAAATGTATTTATAGTTATGTTATGTTGACTGTTTTGCTACGTTCTCGGAACAAACGTTCTTTGTATCATCAATGAAAACATGAGTTGTTCCTATTGCATTCTAATTCTCAAAATGGCTGCCGTGAAAATCATATAATTCTGATATAATTGTGCACAAACCATTTGGACTGATTTTTCCCAGACTATAATCTTTACTGAAAGTAAATTATATATGGCTAAAGTCAATTTCAAGCCACTGTTTATTACAAACATGTTATATTTCAAAATGGCCTCTGTGTGTATTCAGGAATTTTCTTAATTATGGATACAGTGCTTTCAATCAGTTTCGCCACCATCTGCATTAGAGTCTCCATCTTGTTGGTGTCCCTGAAAGGCAGTGCTGGCCCAATCACACTAAAAATGCGGTCAAAGGAGTTGCTTGCATAAAATATATACCCTATAAAAACATGTATTCAGGAAATTGTAGAAGAACTGACGAACTTGTTGAAATTGTCATATTATGACTTGACAAAGCCAGAGACACTGCATTATGATGTGCCACAAAGGTAAGCCAATGTCTAATGCTTCCATATCATTGATTCTAGGAAAACATACTAGTTGATACGCTGATCCACGAGCCAGTAACAGACATATATTCTAACTTTACGAAGGGTATTAATTCACAGGTACATGTAGTCATTGCGAACTTACCTGTCAGTGATCATGAGTTGCAAGAAATTGCAAACTTGACTGAGTAAGAATTGATTCTGCTAGAAAAACGAGTCTAAAGGGATAACTCAATTTTAGAACGCAAAGTCCGGAGAAAATAGTGGCGTTATGGGATTACAGAGATAAACTGAAAATATTACAAGCCGTGCACAATGGCCATCTCGGCATTCAGACATATCTTAGACGAGCGCAAGATATTATGTTCTGGTAAAATGGTAGGAAGATTGAAGATAGAAACTGAAATGCCAAAGAAACTCTGATATCAAACTATATACCAGGCCACCCATGACAAACAGTTGCTACAAACATTTCCACATGAAATGAAAATAATTTCTGGTAACAGTCACACAGCATGAAATCCAAAATGGCTATTGGACAGTTGAAAGGGATTTACAGTAAGCATAGTGTACCAAATACACATGTGTCAGATGAAGTCTGCAATTTGCCTACCAGGAATTTGCTATTTTTTGCAAAATAATGGAATTTCCTTAATGTCACGTGCTCTATGTAGCCAAGGGTCAGTGGTTTAGCTGGGCGAATATTAATCATTATGAAACACAGTTTCGTAAAAACAAAAGGTGGATGTACATACCTATATTTGGGTATACTGTAATATCAAAACTCCCATAACTGGCACGGAATTGTCACCTGCACAGTTATTGATGGGACAGCGGCTTCTATTCAGCTTACTGAGCACTTGTGAGCAGGCATTTCTATAAGTACATGTTTCGATTTGTGACAAGATCAGATCCAGTCATCAACAGAGCAAGAAACACTTACATCATAGTAGCTTTAAAATTAAAAGAGCTAAACATTGGCGACCAAGCTTGACTCCATACATACAGCAAACTGTTGAGACCAGTTGCAGTCTGCTAGCACAATGCCAGATCTTACAGACTGCAGATGGTGCATCATATCGCCGTAACAGACGCTTTCACATGAAGCAATGGAGAACATGAGTATTTACCTTTGCAATGCAACATATAATACCAAAATATACACTTAATTGGATAAAATGGATGGTTTGCCTTATTTTCATCTTATTTTAAAGGAAAACACATGTGCTGACCAAGATATCATTTGAAGAAACATAACCATAAGCCGCAACAATACGTAATACATGTAAATACGTAATACAACAATACATAATTGATGTAAATCCTTGAAGTGGCAATGTATGTGACTCACTCATTTCCAGCGATTTTGAAGATAATGGTGTCTGGTACCACAGTACTAGTTAGCAATAATCTCAAAAGTTTGTGTTCATTGCTTTATGAATATAAGCAGAAGAAACAAACAAATATCACCACTGCATTAAACATGTATAATAAATATTAGATTGTCAAGTTTAAATGGCGGCCTTTTTGAAAATAATATGGCCGCCATTTATATACTGAAATAATTATGAAATACTATTTCTTATCCATAATAAATAATAATAAAAAACACCACATATAACGTTGAACGTTAAATATAAATTAAGTTTAATGGCAGCCAAGTTGAAATTCAAAATGGCGGCATGCGGCTCTTAAAATAAAATCAACTTCAATTGTGTTATATGTTGTATATATATATATGTTTTCAAGCAGACGCACACGTTTTAATCACAATATCATTTGAAAGAACATAACTACAGCCACACAAATACTAGAATGTGTAACAAATCTTTGATGTGGCGATGTTGATAACACACTTAGTTTCGGTGGCCATTTTGAAAATAAGGATTACTCGTAGCACAATACCAGTTAGCAATACTCTCAGCAGACTGTTAAAAAAAATACGAGTATAACCAAAAGGAAAATACAACATCCACGACATTCAAAAATGTAAAATAAATACTGGATTTCAAATTTTGAAATGGCGGACATTTTGAAAACCAAAATGGTGGTGTCTCAAAATGAATTGAACTCATCCTGCCAATATTTCTTGTCCATAATAATGTGTTTTCCACTGCAAAAACACCACACATAATGACTTTGCCCTCAAAATATAAATTTCAATGGCGGCCATTTTGAATTTAAAGATGGCGGCCATATGGCTTATAGAAAAAAAATGGAACCAACCCCAGTTTTGTTGTATGTGGTCTATAGATGAAAAAAAACCTTGGTTCAAACAATGTAGCAAAAACAATTACAAAACCTAAACTAACGACATAACAGTATACACTATACTGGTAAATGTTGAAAGGTGCGAATATGTCACCACGCGCGAATATGCCCGCGGACGTATCCAAGTGGCCATAAGGCACGAATACGTCCGCAGGAAACGAATACGCCCACTGTGATTTTGGAGGTTGTTTCAACGTGTTTTCGACATTTTGGTGGCTTGGTCAAATCTGCATTGCCCACATAATCTCTCATTGGTTATTGACACAAATAGTCTCATCATGACATTGTTCACTATAAACATTGTTTTATCATTTCCTGTAGCAGATTCCTGGACATTAATAGAAAATGCGATTTTCGTCAAAGAAAATAATGTTTTCATCGGGTGTATCGCATTTTCATGTGTCATTGTTAGACGCACAGTTGAGTGAACATTTGGATGTTTTTATATATTGTATCGCGGATACATGATATGCGAGATCGTCCGGTTGGTTGTTTGAAACCCGTCATAACGTCATGGTTCCATATATTCAACGCCGAGTCTGTGGTTATGAACGTTTCTAAGCACTTTCTTGAAATTGTACTCAAAACCAGGCAGTTTGATTGGTCGAATCTGAGCACTGCTCAGTCTCGACCAACAAACTTCCTGATTTGAGGCATGGAAACAAAACATGCCCGTATAATTTTAGAAGGACTCACCCTGTAGCCGATTTTATCAAACTTGCAAAGTATACTTATCTATAAAAGTAAACATTGAGGGAGTAATCATTTATTTTTCCCGAAATGCATTATTTCATATAGAACTAACGACTGCATATATTTGATGATTCAAAGTATGCAGAATTATTATACTGAATGTATTACATTATCACAGCCAAAATGGCTGTGATAATGTAATAAATTCAGTATAATAAGAATTAATACATTTATCCTTAAATTGAAAATTTCTCCCTCAAAGTATAGTTTGCTAGATAAATATACTTTGCAATGTTGGTGAAATAGGCTGCTGGTCTCGGGTGATATGCCAATAATACACAGCTGTCTACTCAGATTATCAACGTTTATGAACATCTACTGGCAATAATAACTCACATTTCAAGCACTATGTAGCTCAGCTCAGTCTCAGACAATCAAGCCACTTGGTTTCACGCACAGTGTTGAAGAATTTCAAATACAGAATTTGACAAATATTTGCAAGATTAGCGTAGCCGGTATTGTGTAGTTGCGAACGTAACTCTTGCAATCACTCCCGTACCGTCCGGTACGGGAGTAGATTGCGAGTTACCTTCGCAACTAAGCCGGTAGTATGATACCACGTGTGGTCGTCTGTTTGTGTGTCAGGTGAGTGGGAGTGAATGTCCAGCCATTCGAGACATGGAAGTGGCGGAAGAATTGTTTGACTTCATAGAATACGGTCAGGCCTGGGACACCGATGGTAGCCTGTCCATGTTCACCACATTTAACGCCACACAGCGACTCGGCATGTGTTACTACGCTTCACTATGTAAGTGCACGCCGTGTGGTCAATCAACAAGAAGCATAAATCGCATAATAGTATAGTTCTCATTTATACCTGAAGACAGGTTGTCATTGGAGTTTGTCCGTCACATGTGGTATCAATCGGGCCAATGCTTGAGAAATAGAGGATCTTACACGTGTGATGATATAATATCATATTTATTAAACGAGTTCATTTATTTGCATAAGAAACGACGCTATACCGAATTTCGTATGATATCCGTTCATGAGTTAATAACTCTTATATTAAGTCAGCACACGTGTTAGATTCAATCTATTACATAATACGCACATCATCAAACATTGAATTACAACGTGAATACCTATTTCATGCAATAAGTATTGTACTTTTTGGCATGTTGTATTTCAGACATCGACATCGAGCCCCGCGGCAATCAGGTCCAGCTGTCCAATCCCCTCACCAGTGATATATGTTGTCTACTAATCGTAACTGTCTATGTCATCTTTTAGTGTTATGTATTTAGATTTTGTCTAGCCCACATTAATGGAAAGTGAGACATAGCGGTCACAATTCCAGCATCGTAGGCGTCAAACATTGCGTTCAAATGTTGAATATTCCCTGATCCGGATCACCAATAGTTTCATCACGTATATGGCTAATCCCAAATCAACCTGTGCATCCACGAAGTCTGTTCTGCATCGACAGCGCTAGATATTCCAGGCGCGGATACAGAAATAATTGCAGGGGGGGGGGGGGGGAGGGGTCTGTAATTACAAATCAGCTTAGCCGACCTCCGCGAGCGAGAAGCGCGATGCCCATCGTAAATTCGGGGGGGGGGGTGTGTGTGTCTCCCCCATGAATTTATTAAATGCCAGATCGCCGCAGATGCGATTTCCTGACACCTAGGGCCACGAAAAAGGTCATCCAACTATTCGATTATTGTAGATTTTCTTTTTTTTTGCCGGGAGCAGGGGGGGGGGGGGGGGGGGGGGGGTCCGGACCCCCTGGACCCCGCCCCCCTGTATCCGCGCCTGTATTCTGTCCACATATGCCTTAACCCCAAATATATAGTCACATCAACTCGTTACATGCTGAGGCTACACACATTTTCATACGAAACATAACAATAAGTACCGAGACGGTTCAAATGAGTAGTTACAACATGCACATTTGTATAGAAATAAGGAAACTATCAAAAAATGACATACAGCACATACCCACATCACAATTGAATAACGCGTGGCAGGGATGGTAAAATGGTTAAATCAAAGTACTGACAGTACTGAAATATGTGATCTCCACAAAAACTGATCGGTGTATGGGGTAAGTTAGCTTTGTAAAACACACTGGTCGTGTAACTTGCAGGGTCAGTACTGAAATATATAGAAAATCGTCCATCCTTTTTACTGCTACTGCCCGTACTGTCCCATGATACCTAAATATAATAGCTGCTGTATTCGTACGCACGAAATGTCTAGATTAGTATCTTCCAGAATTTAACTCATAAACTGAGCACAAAACTGTGAAAACTATAGAGAATAGTATATGTAGAGTTTTAGATGCAAAGCAAGACATACCAAACTGCCATAGGGTAAGTTGGCAGGGCACTATTGTCTTGGTCGTACTCGCCGTTTAGTCGTAGCATGATCAATGGCTGCCCCCATAGAAATTTGCGTGACACAATATGCTATCTCAAGGGAGATAACATATAAAAATCCTAATTATGTTTAGAAACCAGCAGAAAGTCAGTGGAATAATAATTGCCTTGAAAACTCTAAAGGCCTATTGTTATAATGCAGTTGAACCTCTCTAAACCGGACAACGATAACACATTTGTTTTTCTAATTTGTCCCATGAAGAATGTTAGTATGTGAATACAATTTAGATGTTATTGGTTGTACATACTTGATTTCAAAGCAAACACACATGTCTTGGGGTGGGGTCATATTCCAGAATTATATTGGAACCTGTATAAAACGGCCACCCTGTGCTTAGAGGTGTCCACTGAAATAGGCGATTTATATGCAAGTTTTTGTTTTAATGACATTTTATATTTTCCAGGCTTTCTGTTGGTCTGTAAATATAATTATCTTTTTCTTTAACCAGTTTACCAGCCTGTCACGCGTTATTCACTGTGCGTATGGTGTATCCCCATTCTTTCTATACCAAACCTGTCTGTCTAAATTTAACCCGTCAACACAGTGCGTGTGTGCCGTGAAACATTTTTGATATCCTGTCAATACGATTTGGAGATGCGGCTGGGGTTATTTTTTCTATTTTAAAGCTATGTGTAATGTTGACATGACACATAGAATAGTAGGTTAATGCCGTGAATGGGAAAAATATCTGGCGCGACACGGAAACCTAAGCCTTGCCAGATATTTTTCCCATTCACGGCATTAACCTACTATTCTCTATATCATGAACCTGTCTTACTGACGTGGCGCACTTTATAATGGGTGTGGCGATTGTTCATTAGTGAGTGTGATATCTGAGAAGAAGTAATGATTATAACTGATAATACTTTAAATTAATTTTATAATTTACTTGAAGCAACATTCCGCAGGAAAGCCATTAAAAATATACGTCTGTAACAATAATAATCAGAATAATAGTAATAATAATAATAATAATAACAATATTAACACTTTATTTTCACGTTTATTTAATTGATGGTGTTTTTATTACAAAGAGACGACTGTAAAACATTACTCCATTACGACGAAGGATGGATAATTATCAGACACAACCCCTGGCGAGAGATACGTGTACATGGATAAATAGGCCAACGACTAATGTGACATACGGATCATATTTAAAATTAATATGAGATTTATGTTCGTATACTAAGATAATTGTATTTGGAAGTACCAGCTTTTCACTATGTCGGTGACAGAATGACAAACAGTACAGGCTACGCTGGTGATAGACGTCGAAAGGTCGGTTTCACAAGTCACTTGTGAGCGACCCATGTTTTACATTATACTAGTACTCTTAATCCACTACCTGTAGCCTATTTCACCAACATTGCAAGGTATACTTTTCTAGCAAAGTATACTTTGAGGGAGAAATTTTCAATTTTAGGATAAATTTATTATTTTTATACTACTGAATGTATTACATTATCACAGCCATTTTGGCTGTGATAATGTAATAAATTCAGTATAATAATTCTGCATACTTTTAATCATCAAATATATTCAGTCGTTAGTTCTATATGAAATAATGCATTTCAGGAAAAATAAATGATTACTCCCTCAAAGTATACTTTGCTAGAAAAGTATAATTTGCAATGTTGGTGAAATCGGCTACAGACATGATACGGGTGTGGTAACTGTGGTATAAATCACTTAGAGCACGGTTGTGCGTATGTACGATCGATAATCAGCTCGCTGAATCTCGCGGGTTATCTCCTCGTACATGCGGACGAACCATGCTCTATGTATTACATACGCTTTTGATTTATATATCTAGATCGACAAGAATGCTACTTTGAAGAAGACGACGGAAAGTCCTACATGGGAAGACAGAACGTCACGGCCGACGGCGACCCGTGCATTCCGTGGCTGGAAGCCAATCCGGACATAACTATTGGCACCAAGGAATATCTCGGGGAGTTCGAGGAAAATTACTGCCGTACCTTTAAGCCCCGCGACTTGCCGCGATGCTATGCAAACATAGCAGGAGAGATAGAATTTGTCCCGTGTGATATTCCGAAATGCCGTAAGTATACAAATATGGCTTGTCATGTGCCACGTGTCATTGTCGTCATCATGCCCATATTAGATGTATGTGACTGTGACTGGGAAAGTAGGGCTTATGTGTTTTGCGACCACGTGTAGATCCAGATAAGTATGTGCATACGCACAGTCTGATCAGGATCTGCTCAGTTCGCGATTCCATCAATGAAACACCATTCATGCTTCTAACAAACAATACAAATAGTGTTCATGCTACAGAAGTGTGCTATTTGGTCAGGAGCTACACTGGTGAGAAATGCCGTAAGTCCCATTTCTCCAGTCACAGTCACAGTCACAGTCACATTTGCATCTACTTATGACAAGGAGACAGTTGTGCCAATAACGGTTAGATGTACACTACTTAACTATATGCACGGTCGCGGTGAAAGTATGTTTCTTATTTCTCTCTGTAAATATGTATTGGGATTTCATTAGAATTGCGTCCTTCGGACTCAATTCTAATGAAATTTCAAGACATATTCATGATATTTATAGTGAGAAATAAATAAAAATGTAACGAATTTTCTTGCTATTTTTTTAACTATTTATAGCCCAGAAATTTCCCAGCATGCAAAGAGTTAACTGGCACTATCATTGTCACAAATGAACACGTGCAATAACACCACACTCGCAATTTATATTTTGATACTGTCTTCTCTGGTTCGCTTCACAGTGAATCGTTTTACTCGTTTACTTCATACTTCTACGATTATTTCTCTATTCATTCGCTTTCGTATTTAACCCTTTGAACACGAAATCCCGCTATAGCGGTTTATGCAAAACGTGCAGATCCCGATGAGCCGGCTTGTAACGAGCCGTCTCATCAGGATCTGCATTTTTTGAAAGTAATTTTAGTATTTCTTAAAACAAAAACACCCCCTTTTCATAAATGGACGAATCTGAAAATCATTTTGTGACCATTGGATTGGTCGGAACATTAGCATATCACAGTCCATTCCAGTTCCTTAGGGTTGAAAGGGTTAAACACACACATTTACATGTTATGAAATTAACAATTATTGGATCAGTCAAATGCAACCATGTAGAACTATGTTTTTTTCGCCCCGCAGAAATTGATGAAACGTTAGAGAAAGTTGGTATTCACAAGCCGGTGTATGCAGTGCCCTACTTCAGAGAACACGTTCCAGAAAACGCCGTCGATGGTGCTCTGTGTGAGCTAGTTTACTATTTTTTACTACACCGTTTTGGACTTTTCACCTATTCGAATGGGTGATGTCACCAATTAGATTGAGTGATATCACCCACACCTATTCGTTTGAGTAATATCAAATATTTAAATGAGTGCTACCACAAAATGCTATTAAAGTCCAAAACGGCACCAGATAGTTTACACAATATCGAAAATGTATTGAATAATCAATTGACTGATTTCGAGTAGTGATTTTCAGAACGATCTGAAGTTTTATATCCACAACCGTTTTAGTCTGTTGTACACATGTGTAATATGGCTGTGACTGGAGAAATGAGGAGCATGGTGAGTGTTCCATTGATGGAATGGCAAAACAGGGCAGACTCTGATCAGATTGCGCGCGGATGCACAGGTTGATATGGATCTACACTGGTCGCAAAACATGTAGCCAGTCACAGCCACAATTAATAAGGCTGCATAAGCAAGGTGCATGATCACTTGGTTACAACAACAACAACGTCGCCCACTCCAAAGTAAGTATTATTTGATAGTTTCCTTAATATGCAACGGATTTTGATAACATATGGCGCAGCAAACGCGTCTTCATGAGCTGCATTTTGTGGTCTAGGGAGTTTGGCACAGACTTATGTCGTTTTTGCGAAGAATCGATTTCCGTGTCGCAAATGCAGCTTAACAAGACGCGTTTGATGCGCCATATTACATCAAAATCCGTTACGTAATAAGTACATTATTAAAGAATACGTACTTTGAATCGGTACTTGTTGTTGTTGTTAGTACCACGTGATCATACACCTTGATAATGACACAAACAATTGTAAAAAGCGTCTAACGTATTGATTTCCAGGTTGATGATACAAATATTAAACCTTGAAAATTTTACAAATCATAAAATCTTGTTTGTTTGATTGTATTCACACATTAGAACTACGCATATTATTATATTCTGTAAACTGATTATTTCATTTAAATCTGGCATACAGAAACGTCGCATACTAGCGATTGACAACCGACCTTTCCTGTCCATATATGCATACTGTAGGGTCAGCGTGTAAGTGCACACACGAACGAACACGAAAGGTTGGTTCCAACCTGTCATGTTCGTTCGTGTGTGCACTTACACGCTGACCCCACGGTACATCCAAGTACTATCAAAATCGGGTATACCCTTGATCATATATCATTAGCACATATCCTGCCGCACATTACAGTACATGCGTTCGATAGATAGGTAGGTTGCATCTTTCTGTCAAAGTTATATCTCGGTGAGATATCTTGAAATCCATTGTTAGGTGTATAAACCATTAGTTTAACCCTTAGACCGCTACTCACAACAATTGTCGTCTGCTGTTGCTTTTATATGTATTGCCTTATTTCTCAATAAAACATGGTATGACAGCATTTCAGAATCATTTCCAATGGAAATGATTCTGAAGTGCTGTCAATGCATGTTGTAAATTATTCTAAAGAGCTGTCAAAGCATGTTTTTGATGATAAAAATGAAAAATAGAAAATGAACAGCAGACGACAAAAAATTAAGGGTTAATAAAATAATTCTTGTTGTCGAACAGTATAATTTACACGGAGCCCCGCAGGGGACATTGCTTTTTTTATTAAAATCGTTCCCACGAAATAACAATTCGTTCCCTCAATTTAGTTTAAACAATATTTTATTCACATTTTGACACATACAGTATCATGTTTACAAATGTAGTACACGTTACAATAATTGAAAATGTGAAAATTATTCAGAAGAAAGCTCGAGAGCTTATAACACTGTCTCCTTTTGTTATCAGTACATTTATTTTGTTGTCGTGACAAAACGCATAGAAATAGTAGTATGATTGTGCAAAGCAAAGCAGAACAAATTTTTGACACTGTTTAAACTGATTTGGAGAAGAAAAACAAAAAAAAATAAGAAAGAGAAGTAGGAGGTATAAACAATAATAGTTCCCTCAATTTAACAATTCGTTCCCTCAATTTAGCAATTCGTCCCGACGATATAACAATTCGTTCCCACGAATTAACAAATCGTTCCCGTGGGAACGAATTGTTATTTCGTGGAAACGAATTGTTAAATTGAGGGAACGTGGGAACGAATTGTTAAATTGAGGGAACGAATTGTTATATCGTGGGAACGAATTAATATAAAAAAATAATTCTACGTACACTGCGGGTCTCCGTAAATTTATATAGGTAACGAAACAATTCGTAAACATATATCGTTTTTTTTTCGTTTTTTTTTACCAACATCGTTTTTTTTTCCAGTTGGTAACCTGGCTGTTGGTAACAGGCCTATAAAGAAACCATGGATTCAGGTTGATTTGGAAGAATATTTTGAAGTTCACCAAGTTCAAGTTTATAAATCCTTAGGTAAGATGTTTTGTTACATTGAGTCATGTAACCATTGCTAAGTGCCCATATCGATATCTACCTTCGAGGGATTTATTATTTATTTTTACCGCAATGCAATATTTCAAATACAACACACGCCTGGTTGTATCAGGGGCCCGTTTCACTAAACTTTGTACGACTAAAATGTTCGTAAGTGCACAATTATGATAGTCTGTAAATTTCACATTAGCATATTTTTCTTGTAAACAATTATTGGATTTACATTTATTGAGCATAGGCTGCATATGCTCAATAAATGTAAATCCATAATTGAAATTTCCAGACGATCCTAAATTTGCACTTACGAACATCTTAGTCGTACGAAGTTTAGTGAAACGGGCCACTTCATATAGTGTATGTATTACATTATCGTAGCGACTGTTTCGATTAAAACATATGAATATTAATTAAGTGAAAACATATCGTATGATATTTAGGTGGTCGTCAACGCTTAGTGTCCATCTGTGAAAAGCAGCTGGAAATGCAGCCCCGAATAACTTAGTCATTTCTGGCAATGAAATGGAGATCAACGGTACTGGCAATAAACGTCCAGAAATGACTACGTTATTCGAGCCTGCAGTGTGGGTTGATTTTCACAGATGGACCCCTAGTGTTCACCAGCTACACATGTTTGTGAACGTTTTTATATTCTTCGGAGACCAACTGTACTCGCAATAAAAGTGTCTATGAAATTCATCCGAGATCCACGATACTGGGGGCCGTTTCACTAAACTTTAATTGATGGATTATCATAATGTTGCACTTACGAACATTTTAGTCGTACGAAGTTTAGTGAAACGGCCCCCCTGGTAATTAAACGTCCAGAAATGACTAAGCTATTCGGGACTGCATTGCCGGGTGCTTTCAAAGATAGACACTAAGCTTTGATGTCAACCATAGTGTTCACCAATTTACAGTGTCTATGAAATGTTCTAAGTTAATCGGAGCATAACGGTACTGGCAATAAAACGTCCATATATGACTTAGTTATCCGGGCCTGCATTGTCGATTGCTTTTCACGGGACATTAAGCGTTGGTGGCAACCCCTAGTGTTCACCAGTTTCAAATGTCACATGACTTAGTTATCCGGGCCGGCATTGACTGCTTTTCACAGATGGACACTAAGCGTCACAGCGTTGATGCTAACCCCTATTGTTCACCGTTTAACATGTCCATGAAACCATGGTTTGTTGCATTTGCTGTGGTAAGAAAAACATTCGGCCAGTTTAACATGTTTCAAATGCGTGAAGAACTCCACGTAACCTTTAAACATACCAAATGTTTTTCATACCATAGAAAAACGAAACTTCCCGTGATTTCATTACTTATACATGATTTACATTGCATTTTCTGATAAATGTAGTTTCAAAAATGTAAATAGCCAAATATGGCGGTACGATTAAGACGCATGTTGTTTTACGTCATGTGTCGCAATTTATTGAACAGCCACGTTGCTGGTTAATAGCGTGCACTTATTTATCGTTTATCCATACATCCGTTTAGGCAGAAGTTAAAAGTTCCCGCCTCTGTTTTACATAGACTGGTTCCCGTTGAACAACCGGTTTGTATCGATACACGTGAGTAAGCAACAATGGAGCTTCTTCAACTACGGTTCCCTGCAGTGTGAGGAGAGAAGGTCTCCCAGAATGGCTAAGAAGTTTCGCTTCGTCTGCTACAGGTACATTGCTAGGAACTTCTGGCACAATGATTATACAACGATTTATAGCATATATGAGACCACAGGTGATGGGAAAAAATAATCTGATAATCTCTTATTGTATAAATATATAATATACTACATGTATATATAATGTTAGCGAATATCTCAACTGTCGACGTCACATCGAGCATCTTCTTAAATACAAAAGCATATGGCTTGTCTCATATATATACCACTTTTATAATAAATAGGTTGTCGAACTTGGAACGTCACGAGAAACTTCCCTTAGAACTACTTTCAAGGCACCAGCGGCACAAAAATTGGCTGTTGTTGTCGGTTTGACGTGAAACTTACAAGCTCTGCCAATGATAAGGTCAATGGTGGAACATAGAATATTCCCAATAAAGCGGTATGGTTCAGTACTGGCTGGCAATTATTATAGGAATGAATGGCATTTTTGTGGAATTTATCGGGGATATAAACTTGGAAAAGTCGCGGTAATACTGGACGAGGCCGGAATGAATGGCATTTTTGTGGAATTTATCGGGGTATAAACTTAGAAAAGTCGCGGGAATACTGGACGAAGGCCGGAAGGCCTCGTCCAGTATTCCCGCGACTTTTCCAAGTTTATATCCCCGATAAATTCCACAAAAAGGCCATTCATTCATTATAATTCCAGCATTTGAAATAAATTCATCAAGAAAATGTTTTTATTTTCCGTTTTCTTAATAATTATTTTAACTGCGCCTCACGGTTACAGAAAGTAGTTCGGCGTGGAAGTTTACTGGGATATAAATTTTGGACAGAGACTTGCTACGGGCCAATCAAATGTTAGGGAATTGTGTAAATATTTTTGTGCTGGAATTCTTAGATCATGCTCCATGAAGAGCTTGCAATGTATCATATAGTGATGATTTGTTCCCAAACGAAAACAAATGGAAACCACAGTGAAAATGATCGTTTCGTACAACGATATTCATAGAGACAATTATCGTTTGATTTTGTTCAGTACGGCAAAGCGATATTTTCGTTTAAATAACCGGCTTTCAACTATTTGAACGCATGAAGTTCCTTTCAACGCATCGTTTTAAAATTATTTTCGTTGCGGTATTTTTCATTAGAATGTGATGTTTTCGTTGGTTTAATTAAACGCGACAGAAAACGATGTTTTAAGCCAACGAAAACATCGTTTTCTAATTACGAAAAAACAAAGACGATGTCAAAACGATGTGTAAACGATATACAATCGTTCGTTTGTGGAACCAGGAGCAAAGTCTGACTGCATAATGCATCAATGAGAAAATCGCTTGGACACAGATTTCGGCCTTCACGTGCCAACAATCGCCGAAGTTGACGGGATATTTCTTTTTTAAAAAAGAGTTTTACATTGAATGCATACTAATATAGATGATAACTATTAGGTGCATATATAGCCTCAGCCATAGCATTTAACCCTTTCAACCCTAAGGAACTGGAATGGACTGTGATATGCTAATATTCCGACCAATCCAATGGTCACAAAATGATTTTCAGATTCGTCCATTTATGAAAATGGGGTGTTTTTGTTCTAAGAAATATTAAAATTACTTTCAAAAAGTGCAGATCCTGATGAGACGGCTCGTTATGAGCCGGCTCATCTGGATCTGCACTTTTTTGCAATTATCCACCAACACAACATTTGAATTGATTACGTAGTACTGACATGAGGTAATATAGGCAGAAAAGACAATCGATCAGAAATTTGACATACACACGCAGTTAGAAACTCTAAACTCTTGTTAGTTGAAAAGCTGTTTGATTAGTTTACTACTGTATACGCTGTCAACAACATTTTATAAACTGCTTCATTTTCGGTTGGTTTTCTACGAAGCCCCGCAGGGAACATGGATTTTTTTTATTAATTCGTTCACACGAAATGACAATTCGTATCCTCAATTTAACAATTCGTTCTCTCGAATGAACAATTTGTTCCCACGATAAAACAATTCGTTCCCTCGAATTAACAATTCGTTCCCACGAAATGACAATTCGTTCCCTCAATTTAAAAATTCGTTCCCTCGAATTAACAATTCGTTCCCACGATATAACAATTCGTTCCTACGAATTAACAATTCGTTCCCGTGGGAACGAATTGTTATTTCGTGGGAACTAATTGTTAAATCGGGGGAACGAATTGTTAATTCGTTGGAACGAATTGTTAATTCGTGGGAAGGAATTGTTATATTGAGGGAACGAATAGTTATTTCGTGGGAACGAATTGTTAGTTCGACGGAACTAATTAATACAAAAAAGAATTATACGTCCCCAGCGGGGCTCCGTAGTTAGACATAATAAGCCATTTACTTTCGAGTTTGTGCATGACCATTTTACAGGCCCATCGTTGGACAATACGTGACGATACGGAACTTTGACGATTCAAATCCATTGAGTCACTGGGGATTGTGGCATTTATTTGAACTCAGCGAGATTGAAATCTACGGCAGATGTAAGTTCGTGAGTATGTTGAGATATGTAGTTATTCTGATCTCAAGGTGAACCGCTGAAAGGTGCAACTATGTCCGCACCTTGCGAATATGTCCGCGGACATATTCGCAAGGTGCGGACTTATTTGCACCTTTCAATTGTTTGCTTGGTTCAAAGTTTATAAAAAATATATTTACGATATTTTCCGCAAATGAGGTCGACAGTTGACGAAATGTTCAGAGCGAATGTATATTTGCTCCGAGCATTTCGTCAACGTTCGACGTCATTACAGAAAAGATCGCAGTTTCTGTAAATATTTATTTATGAAAATCTCTCGCCTGCTTAGTAGGTACATGCTTGTACAAAACACGTGGCTTGTCTTAAATATGCATGGCCATATGTGTGAAACCTGTAGAACCGGATCAGCCAACATTTCTGCACAATATGATACATGTACTTTATACTTCGCCATACTTTCTAAGCCAATCGCTAACCAACGCTCTACTTATTTCACATATTTCAATAAGTTGCATATTACCAGATTTAATTCGACAGGAAATAGAAACTCTCGGGTGGGAAATTGTATTATAGACTTGGGGTAACTATAAGTATGTTATTGTTTGCATATTGGATGTTTAAGGAACTAAATGCTGCGGTCGCTAGCGCTCCCTCGCATTCACATTCAATTCCTTAACAATCCAATAGGTGACTAATAACTTGTACATCTTACACTGGTAACGGTATTGTACCCATGATGATAACTACGAATAGTTCATTTACACCACTTTGGCTTCAGATGTCAGTTTTCGTCAAGTTCATATATTCGTTCATTATTCGACTCAGGAAGTTGTCCTCCAACGAAAATTATTGATTATGTAGTTAACCATTCCATGCCAGATACCCCGGCTATTCACTGAAATACAAATTTACAGCCATTTTATATATCTCCATTTTCTTCATTACTCAATTGAAGTACATGTTGTTACTACTAATTTGAACATCACAATATATACTTCGTGCAGAAAAATGAATTTTTTTCGTGAAACGGGTTAATAAAACATGGCATTATTTTACAATGTACCAGTAGTGAACTGAGTATCTGAACAGTTCGCCATTCCATCAATGAAACACCCGCCATGCTTCTAACAAGTAATATACAAGTATCACAGTTTTGTAAATAAATTTCATGAAAAATCGCGCATGTTTTTACTAAAAACATGCGTGTTTTTTCATGAAATATACTTATAGTATTTTAAGTACAAAATCACATGACCTGTCGCGTCTGATTTAGCAAAAGGCGTGACTATAGTCGCCGCTTTTTCCGTCGTTGTCGTCGTCGTCCGAAATGTCAAAAAGTTTGTACAAGCTTCGATTAACTTAAATAATACTTGACGGATTGCTTCAATATTCCGACACTTGATACACGTGAGCATCTGAATCACACTCATGCCGCCATTAACATAACCTTGACCTTTTTTACCTTCACATTTTTGCGGAAACATTTAGCCATTTGTATGTGCGTCAACAAGTTTGTACAAGTAGTATAGGAAAGAGTCAGTTCGTCCCCTTTTTGGTGGGTAGTGAAAAAGTAGTGGAAAAGATACTGAGTGTGTACGAGGCGATATAGTACAATAACAACAAATTTTGCGTAGATGGTAATCTATGAAAAATGTAAAAAAATAATGTGTATAAAGGTTGAATCCCCATTCTAAGCATATTCATAAAATGGAATGAAAAATAAAAAAACTTATCTCCTACGCGTATATTATTTTGGAAATTGTCATGTTAAACAAATATGAGGAGTAGTTTTTGATAAGTCACGGTGGTGTAACGGGGCTCAAAAAAGTTTTATGTTCCGTATGGAGGTGCCGTCGGAACAGCTGGGCTGTAAGGTGGAGGAATATCCTGCTGTTGCCTCAAACACGCGAATAAGCATATCACGTCCCGAGACGGGCGAGGAGATTTTTTCTCTCGTCGGCCCTCCCTTCCATAACGAATTTTTTTATATCTTCGTCCGCCAGAATTTGTGGTCGAGCCTTGGACCGGATCGTACCCTTTAACTCCTGGTATCTGACCATCTCTTCGACGACCATTTTGAACTCGCTATCTGATATATCGTTGTCGGCTATCGCGTTTGACACGATAACGTCGATACTGTTTTTCTTAGATCTCGCGAGAACCGCTATTCGATCGTGCTTTCGACTCTTTGCCTCTAGATTTCGACCCACGAGTCTGGTCGTCATGCAAAACAGTCCCGCCCCCGCTGCTACAGCACTCAAGGCCACCGCGACCGGTGCAGCGACGACTGTTGACAATAAAGACACACTCCCCACCCCGCTTATAACGGATGCTGAGGCTAACGCGGTGCTCACCCCCTCTAATATATTGACCGACCGTCTATATTTCTTCGCGTAGCTCGTCCGCGTCTCTCCCTCGTGTTGTAGAATATGTTGTATCTCGACGATCCTGGTCATCCTAAAGGATGCCGGGTCGACCGTCCCCGAAGGTAAGTGTGGATATAGTTTCTCGTCATTCATCATAAATCAAGTCGTATTAACAGTGTCACTACAGTGGAGGAAGCTGATGGGTCAGCACTTTTTGTAACAAAGTTAATAACACTACCTGCCGAAACTTTAATTGTAGTGTCATCATCGAATATAGTAAACCCTGACCTCTGTCCCGCGTGCTTGGTGATGCCAATATTCTGTTCTACACCATTCAGGACGACATTCACTCGGACTTCGGCAGTGGTGTGTCCGCGAAAGTTGACCGAGCAGACCGCCATTCGAAAAATCGTCCCGGACACTGCCATGGTGTATCCCCCGTATCTGTTGCTCGCGTTGGAACCGAATGCATATTCGTAGGCCCCCTCGCTTAGTGAACCCCGCTCTTCGGCACAAATTGTTATGACGTGTCTGCTAGCTTGCAACGTTCTAATTTGTTCAACCGCCCTAGTTAAAACTGTGTGGGACTGTGATACCCACCTCTCCAGTCTTCTCATTGCGGCTTCATCGTATGCTGCGCCCGCGACGGGAACGTCACGTTCTATGTTGGAACTACCTGGACCGTATATGCTCATGATTAATATGTAAATATATTATGTTTAATCGGTTATTTCGAGAACGACCAAAATCGGGTAATAGTTAATCAAATGTTTAGCTTGCTCATCGAGAATAGAAATATTCAACTCGTGTATGTGTCCCGATTCCAAAACTTTCATCTCAGGGTTTGGGAAGTCTAAGGTAAGGGTTCTCACCATAGAAACAGTCGCTGGCGTGCACAGATTTTAGTAATGTGCTGGGAGCTCCGTCTAACGTGTTGTACGATGTGTTCAATTGATCCAGGTGCACCCTGAGTGTTTTCGTGAAAACGAAGTTAACCGGGTCGTCGCCGGTGTGATCACCTGGCCCAAACCAACCCCTATTGTCGGAGTATGTTTTTGAAAAACCGAGCCGCACAGCCAAATTCGGGGTGATCGTTACCTGGTTCGTGGGTTTGACGGTAAAGGTCGCGAGTCCGTTATACTTCGAGATTGTGAGGTTGGCTCTACCATCAAGCTCCGACGCAACAAAAGTTTGGAGGGCTCTCGAACTCCAAAGGCCGGGAGGCAGCTTTACACCTACTCGTTGTCTATCCTTCACGTAGCCGAACCCTTCATTCTCCCCAATGTTGTTCCAACCAACAGTGAACGTGATCGATCTGAGGCCTACCCGGCGTTTTCCGCAGCAGTTGTCGATCGACTTTTGAAGTTCACAACTCTCATTTTGAACATTAGTGATAGAAGCAAACATAATAATAATATCTTTCAATGGATACCCAAGCATTTAGCTTTAACTCTAATGCAAAGTACGCGGTCGGAGGTAAATACACACAAAAAGACGTTGTTGACCACCTTGTACACCCAACTGTAACAGTTAGACCGGACAGTGGCTTTGTCACCAATTTTCCTTACGATGGAGGCTGTGAACGGGTGGAAAGCAACACCGATGCAGTTTTGGCAGAATCAGCTAAATTTCGCTGTATGGTGCGCAACAGCCGGATGTGGAGTTTCGCATCAAGACCATATGGCATCCAAGAATGTCATGCTCCGAAGTGTCTACAACTTTCACGTGTATTATACTATTAGGAGGATTATCAAAGAACTAGGTATTTCACTACCTCAAGACGACGGCTGGAATCCATTTCCAGCACATACGACCGTAAGGCGTTCGAAAGACTGTGTAACGAATTTGACGTTTCAAAAGATACGGACTGGAGACAGAATTCTGGTACACTTTAGGTTTAGGTGACGTTTACATAACAGGTATGGGGTTTGTGAAGCACCCAAAAGATCCACCACCACCAATAAAAACAAAGAATACCGACTTCGTACCATCAGTACCATGGTCTTTCAAAATCGGCCCATGTTGATTTCATTTAGCAACCTGCGTGGGTAAATACCTCGTGGGGATCATTTGTGTTAGATAAGGGTCTAGGGTTCACACAGGCGGGTGTTACTCGCCTGAACGATTCCATTCGCACGTACGTTTGGGCTATCCTCGGTGCCCAAAAGCAAACTGGCAGTTCTATACTAGGCACGGGAACGGCGTTTGAGGCGCAAAAACAATTCTTGGTGCTTGTTGAGGACGCCATCTCGGCTAAGGTGGACCTGGAGAAGGCGATCCAGAATTATCAAGACGTTTTGCAGACTGCCAGCACCCCGGTAGACTACGTATTTGGTATAGGTCTTTATATGGCGCCGAGCAATATGATACTACGAGACGACCCGGTTGACGGTTACAATAATCAGATCGTAATCGCCACCGCCAATCAAAAAATCGGCCACAACGGGAACGTGAACGTGGATATCATCAAGCACACCCCCAACAGCGGAAGCGATTTCATAAAACCGCAAGCACCCACCCCAATTCGCGAATCAAGTTCATTTGAACCCAGTGTTCCACCGAGTTCCGCTCCTGTTTCACCCTCTGCAATAGGAACCCCAATTCACGAATTGAACACTGTTGAACGCGATTGGGGAAAAAATAGTATCACAACCCACGAGGAGGAGAAATTAGGGCTCGTCGTTGCCCTCGTGGCAATCGGACTACTTACGCTTTGGTTTTAGAAACTCTCGGGCGGAGAAAAGTAGGAGACCGGCGATCGCCACGATTAAAGTCCAAGCATTATTGGCGAGCCATCCGGCCGTTTTTGATAATATAGATAATAAGTAAGAAATGATAGTTCCGATCAGTCCAGGTAGTGCGACAGCCGCCTTTCCGGCTAATTTAGCTAGAAGACTGGCGAGGGCTTTTAGTTGTTTTTTAACCCACTCCTTGGCTCCACCGGATGCTGGCGCGGCTGGTGGTGTGGGTGCTGGCGCGGGTGCTGTTGTGCCGCCTGTGAAAGCTTGAACTATGGTTGTTATAGTCATACCGATAGCAACGAGGTGCTTGCTATCGTGATGCCCTGCTCTCTGAACAAAGTGCGAAGACGTTCACCGAGTGTCGTCTCCTCACGCAGAACCCTCGATATTGTTTCGCGGATCCGACTGATTTGGGTGCGAAGAGCCTCGCGGTTAGTTGCGGCAGCCTCCAAACGAGCTGCTTTTTCATCCAGCAACGACCGCATTCGTTTGTTGATCAGCTCGATAGATTCTCTATCACCACGGGCTTCCTCAAGTTTTCTTTTTTCTAGCGCGATATGGTCATCCAACGCCGTGAGTTTGGAGAGGTTAAGGACCAGTTCACCCCGGATCGTTTGCAGAGCCTTATCGAGTCCCCGGAGTTCTCGAAGAGGTAACGGTGGGTCATCGTTGAGTATTTCCCCCAATTGTGATTGGACGCTGAACGTGGTCTCCATCGTGTTAATAGCGTCGGTGGCCATTCGAGGGACCTCGCTGAGCTCGACAGTTTCTATCGCGGCGGACGTCTTCGCCATCGTTTCGTCGGTAGACGTGAGGGCCTCTACAGCGCGGGACGGCATAATTGTTTTACCGCGTTTCCAATCTGTGAATCCTAGTTCGTTTCTTATGAGTTCGCCACCGCCCCTGTATTTGAAAATGGTGCTCATCGTTAGGGGTTTTCCGGTCTTTGTGTTGATGGTAGGGGTATTTGATGATTTTAGTCGCAATCTACCGTTCAGATCCAATTCGAATTTGGAGTAGTCGCGTCCAACAGATGGGACCAGGCCTTTTTCTATTAAACTGTTGTAGTAGTCGTTTACAGCTCCCTCAAGTAATTCCCGACTTTGACCAACGCTGCTGGTAGCGCCACCCAATTGGATTGGATCTGGAGTCTGTATGGTGGGTGACGTGAGGGAATCCTCGAAGCCATCATCATCATCCTCATCATCGAGGTAATCGTCTCTGCCGATTTCATACATGTCAGCATCGTAATCAGCCATTATTTATAAATTATTATATTAAAGATAAAACCATACAGGTTTAATAGATTATGTCTTCGAGTCAATACGGTCGCAAACTCAATCCATATCGCAGACTGCGTGACCCCCTCGGGGCAAAAGGTGTGAGACAGAGTGTCGTTATTACGAACAACCCCTCAACGATCGACCAGAACCAGCAACTCTTAGTTCGCTTCCCCAACCTCGGAGCTAGCGACGTCATTACGCCGGGGACTGTTCGCCTCGCTTTCACTATTTCGCTTACATCGACGGACGCGGACCGAACCATCGTTCAGAACCTGGGTCGCACCATCGTCAAGAAGACCATGATAAAGATTTCTGGTAATGAGGTGTTGTCGATCGATGACAGCGACGTCTACCATTGTTACCAGGACCTGTGGAAGACGACACAAGAGCGCGAAAATGCGGTATATCAAGGTATTGACACCAGTCGAAATAAGAACGTAACCAGACTTAGAATCGGGGCTGGTGACAAGGCAGATAACGTCGCGAGCGACAACGCGGTCGCGGCCGCTTACGGCAACCGATTCTACATCCCGCTCGACTTTGAGTTGCTGGAGAGTCACATGCCCTACTATCAGAGCGCTTTGGCGGACCGCCTCGAATACGAACTAACGTTCAATGACTACGGCCGAGTTATCATAGCCACTGACATGACATCGAAGTATACGATCGACAATGTTTCGCTGGAGTACGACATGGTCACGATGCCCGAACTCGCGCGATTGATCAGAACCCAGTACGCCGGGCGCGTTGCCATACTTTACGACCGAGTTCTTCGCCACCGCAAGAAGACGAAAGACAAAGGCGACACATTGTGGAATATTAATGTCAACGTACCCGCCCGCTCGATGAAAGGTATACTGATGCTGTTCGAGGAGGGTCGGTTCGCGCTCGGTGCTAGAAAATCCGACAAATTTTATAACCCCAAAATCACGAAGGTAGAGGTGACGATCGAGGGATTACCCAATCAACTCTACAGCGCGGGTCTTCGCGCGCACCAGCAGTGGGACGAAGTAAGGAAACATTTTGCTTCCGGCTCTAAGCGTTCCTCGGAGGTTGCCGCGGTTGTCAAAGACCTGCAGCTCTCGGACGTCTCCCTCGCGGATTTCCTGACTACCAAATACGCGTTATGGCTAGACATGCGAGCCAGCGACGACGACCAAATGCACGGTAGCGGACGCCAAGTTGAGAACGCTAGCGAGGGTGTGACGATCCAGATAACCAAAGAGGCGGATGGAGCTGGCACATTGAACGTGTACTTATATATAATTACGGACGCGCAACTCAACATCGAAGATGGTCGATACGTCTCAACTTTATACTAATTCTCAAGAATTAATTAAATACCAATTCACGATTGAAGATGCCCACTCTGCCATAATATGTGGGCAGACAGGATGTGGAAAAACGGTTTTCATCCTGGACTTGCTCGAGGGGTCATATCGTAGTGCCTTTCGTCACATTGTGATCCTATGTCCCACTGTGTGGCACAACGATACTTATCCGCGGCGCCAGTGGATATGGGACGACCCTGAGGTATACGTTATTGACCCATGTGACAGGCTTCACGATTGGTTGCGCTGCTTCTACCAAATATTTCAGGGTGAGCCCACCCTATACGTGATTGACGACTGCTCGGCCAAGGCGGCGATGACCAAAAAGAAGGACATGCTCTCCGAGCTCGCATTTTCTGGCCGCCATGCGAGGCAAAGCGTATGGATATCCACTCAAAAGTACAACGCCGTCCTCAAGGATCTGCGCGAGCAAAACGAAATGGGTCGCCCTCTTTCACTGCAAGGACCGAGACTCGTTCGATGAATGTCTTAGAGAGAACGACGTTATCCCAACGCGCGAGGAGCGCCTGGAGGTTCGACGGATACTTTCGAAAACTAAACACGCCAAGCTTCTGCTAAAAACTGATCAACCAACCGCTTATAATGTAATTAGCAATTACTGAACAATGCTGAGCAATGCTTAACAGTTACTGAGCAATGCTTAACAATTACTGAACAATGATTAAAATTACTGAACAATAATTAAAATTACTGAACAAAGCTTAACAATGTTTAACAACGCTTAACAAGGCCTAAAAATTACTGAGCAATGCTTAACAGTTAATGAGCAATGCTTAACAATTACTGAACAATGCCGAATAAATGTTGAACAATGCTTAACAAATACTTAACAATGCTTAACAATGCTGAGCAATTGTTAAGAATTTGTTGCTCCGCTGCGAGCTTTGTTGCGAGCATAACGGTGATCATAAGTATTGGGTGGTGCGCTTGGCAATATGTTAAACTTATGAGACTCGTAAGAATAATTAAATTAGCAATAATGAACTGCGACGAACTTCTCGATCAGCTAATGGAAGAAACCTCAACACAATCGGGATCGAACACCAATCGCGAATCAAATCCCCGATTGCACCTAACAACCCCCCAATTCACAGATTGTAGTTCAACTTCAATCCCGAGTGCGAATGAAAACGCGGCGAGACGCGAGCGGTTGGCTGCGCTGGTTGTTGGGGGGCAATCGGAGCATTATCTCGGTAGGTGTCTCTCAGTTTGCCAGGTGGACAAAATGTCGGTTGCGGAGGTCGATAAAATGTACGCGCGATACGAATCTAAATTAGGTGCGGAGATGACAAAAACTCTCGGATCGGCGGCTATTCATTTTTACGCTACCGCTGTCAGTGCAATTCTCCCTATTCCAAACACCGCGGGGTTGATTAGTGATTTAGAGACTGACCCTTTTATAGGACACACTCTTAGAACAGCATGCTGCTCAATTTATCACAACTTTGGAATGTACTTAGCCCCGCTGACAACCGCGTCGACCACGGGTAAACACTGTCAATTTGGACATATATGCCCACTAACTATAAGCTCAGAAAATGATGACACAAGACACACCCGCGAGAGTGACGGAACCCTCAACTCCCAATCGAGATTGGATGAACCCGATTGCAACTCCGATTGATCCTCCAACGAGACATAACAATCCAAAAAGACAGGCAGCTGGGCGAGCGGCGGCTGCCACACGAAAAGCTAAACAAGATGAAATACTCGTCGATCTTCGAGAGGCCAAACGGTCGTTGCAATCGGAGACAGAGGCGACAAAACACCCGGTGACAGCTGTTTCTCCCCCAATCGCCATTGGGTTGGAACCGATTGCTCCAACTGATTGGATCCCGTGGGTTGTTGTCGGTGGTCTGTCAGTTGTGGGCACCCTGTATGTGCTTTACCGTTTCAACAACAGGTCAACGAAACTGAAATTGAAAAAACAACCCCCATCACTGTTGGACGCGGTTCCAAACCAATCGTTGAGGGATGCACCCTATTTAAACATTAAACGCGATCCTTTTTATATGCAATAATGATGGCTGAACAAGATGGTAAAATGTTAGTGAATGCGCTTTATCACGCCGTGGTGATATCGGGTTTCAGTATCGGGTATGCTCAACTATCAAAGAGATTCTTAGGAGGGCCCGCTCCCAAATTGGACTTTACTGCGAGAGACGTAGGGCTCGCGACCTTAGATGTAGCGACCGCAGTTTGGACCCGAGATTATCTAGTTAAAGCTGGAATTCTACCAGTTAATATATGGAAATAAAAATGGCTTCGATCGGAATAATGATAGGTGGTGCGCTCGTAAACGCATTGGCGTTCAGCGGTAGCAACTTTCTATTCTCGAAAATGAAAAGCTCGAACGTGAATGAGGAGCGTAAGCGTCACGATTTAGCTGTAGAACAACTCAATAGCACAAAGGAAGCGTGGTCGAAAAAACGAACCACCCATCTGGACTGGGTCAATGAAGAGCTTCGCCGCGAAAATCACGCCGCGCAAACTTTTCAGAACGTTGAAGAAGCCAACCGCGAGTACGCGCTGGCATATCCGCACAAAAGGCTCGCGCCGCTGGATCGTGAGCCCCAACTTTCAGATTTCTATGTACCGTCAGAGGCCCAAAAAGACCGCGAGATCGCGTTCATCGTCGTGGGAATGGGTGTGGTGGGTCTCGTCGGCTACTATATAAAATAATTAATTAAAACAATTTTTTTTATAAAAATATATATATATATAGAACGATGTTAGTTGACGAACTTTATGACGCTATGATCGATGTAGGCTACACTGCCCAAAAACATCGTTTACCTGGTGCAAAGAGTATGATTCGTCTGGCCCGAGATTCTCTCGAGACGTGGCGCGAGGACGAAAAAGCGGCCACCCTTTTCACAAAGTGGATGTTAGATTCCTCCGAGTTAGATTCCCCTCTCCTGTTTCAACCCAAACGCGATTGGGGCTGCAGCGAAACTTCCAACAAAGGTTTATTATTAACGACGCAGTTACCGGACGAACTGGCGACGGCATGTTAGAGATTGTCCGATATATTAGAATACTTCGCATACGATGAACACGCGCAAACTTGATACCAAACCCTCGGTTCACTTAGCGCGCAAGCTAGCGAACACGTACTATAGCCCCCGCGGGTACTGGAAGGGACTCGCGGCCATCAAGAACCTCGCGGCGGCGACCAAGGTTTCAGAAAAAGCTGTCATGGAATGGCTCAAGAAGCAGGCCATCTGGCAGATCTATTTACCCACGCCTCACAATATTCCGCGCCCGAAATTCGACGTGCCGGTGCCGAACCAAGTTCACCAAGCGGATCTCCTGTTTTTCCCTCACGATCGCTTCGGTCGCAAGACGTACAAGTACGCGCTGACAATCGTTGACGTAGCGAGTCGCTATAAGGGGGCTGAGCCGTTGGCTACGAAAGAGTCTAAGGAGGTGGCCGAGGCTCTTTCCCGAATATATAAAAGGAGTCCTCTCAAATGGCCGAATCTTCTCCAGGTTGATCCCGGCCGCGAGTTCATGGGTGCGGTATCTCATCTATTATCTAAACACAAAGTTTCTGTCAGACGCGGCCGCGTCAACATCCACCGGGACCAGGGAATCGTGGAGCGTTTCAATCGAACCCTGGCTGAGAGACTGTTCGGTCACCAATACGCCAAAGAACTCGTAGACCCTCATACGCGATCTACCGAGTGGGTGACAAGACTGCCCGCCGTGGTCTCCGCACTGAACGGAGAGGTGACCAGATTGATAGGTAAGAAGCCCGTAGATGCTATCAAGTTTAAAAGGGTGACGAGCAAGCCCTCTGCCGTCTCGCGCGGGTGACCCGTTGGTTTGGCGGAAAAACGGCTTCCATCGGATGTTACCGTCCGGTACCTCTATCAACCGGGAGAGCTCGAAGGTGGCAGCCGCCGCACGACGGATCCCGTGTGGTCTCTGAATGTATATCATCTAGATCGATCTATTACCAAACCCGATGAGCCCGTAATTTACTATTTGGCTGATGGTCCATCTCGGGGGTTTGTTCGCGAAGAACTTCTCGCGGCGCCTTCTGACACCCAGCTACCCCCGGATGGTGTTCTCATGTAATGAGCGCTGCGGCATTATTTAGATCTGATTTTCATATGTCACCAGATATGTCTGAAAACTTTGTTTCTACTATAAGCAAGAGCGAGGAAGCGTTTCATATAGGAAGTCTTCCCGGTGTTTCAGAATATCGGGAAAATATGGATTTTTATGGGTTGTTAATATATCCTAGAGCGTTTGCACCTAATGAAATGACAACTATGTTTAAATAGTATCATTAGGGGGGTTGGTGTATAATTTTCCAAAATTATTACCAATTTGTTCCAAATTTTCAAAATGCTTAATTTTTTCACCATTCCACCCGTTGTTTTCGCCCCATTCTTTGCTCGGGTTTTTAGTGCCTTTCGGGTCTTGCCTATCAGGTCTTTTGACCCCCGTTTTCTCCGGTATCCACATTTCTGCCCCAGTTTGTAATGTGGGGTCCCTACTCCATAGATTTGTAAGTCTGCGTGTTCCTATTTTATATTTCTTTTTAACCCATTCAGCCGGAACTTTCCCCCGTGCATTAGATATCTCTATTATGTCGCTTATACTAAGTTTGGTTTTCGGCATTATTTATAAATTACCGGATATATTTTCAATTGTAATAATTAATTAATTAAATCAATAGCGGTTCCGTATGTATTCCATCCGGTAAAACAAATCTCTTATCGTAATACGCGGATAATCCTAATTTCTGTTGCGTGTAGGTTTTCATATTACCGTCTTTCATTCTGAAACCCCTATTTTCTCCTTTGTCAATTTCCCCGGTCGTACCACATTGTAGGGCTGCATAGTATCTCCCCCACGTTAGCTCATTTTGTCTCGCGGATAAACCCTTCGCGGAGTGTTTCACCACGGGTTTAGAAGTGTTTAAATCCTCTACAAAATAACACTTACTAGAAAGCGCTATAGCTCTATCACCACAAAACTCAACCTTAAAAAGTCCAGGCTCTCTATCACTCCATTTATCCCAAGCCAGCCAATTTTTCTTATCCAGTTCATATTCCTCTCTTAAGTGCGGTTTTATGAGATTATGAAAACTACCATATTTCTCTTTTCCCGGCGGAGGTTTTTCGCTTATACCCATATATAAACTATCCGTATCCATTTGTATTAGTTCAAAATCGGATCTATCTACATACTTATCTAAGAAATCGTAATAAAACTCTAACATCCTCAGCTTAGCAAGCTGATATACCGCTATACCACAATGAAATGGTCTATCCATTTTAGATTCTTTTTTTCTACATGATATCTCATACGCGTCCCCAATCTCTTCTAAATCACTAAAATATGCGGATTTCAAAGCCCTATCAACACGCTTCTCATCCTTTGTCCATACGGTGTTGAGGTGTTTTTCTGGAGATTCTATCATTTTACCGCAGCACGAATTTCCTAACAGTTTCATTATACCCGCAATTGGGGCCTTGGTTTTGTCCACATCCCCCTGTCTTCTGGCCTCTGTAGTTTCCTTTACAAACCATTTAAATGGTGTGGCTTTTTCGTACTCGAAGCTGGTGTGTATACCAGTTATTTTTAATCCGTGCTCTAAATACCACTTCAAAAGTGGAACGTAAAGCAATAGACCTTTCGCGAATAATACGCCAACTAATTTCTTACATTCCTCCCTCTTTCTTCCCGTGTGTTCTAAATATTTTAACATGTGTTCTGGTACTTCTGATCTCTCTACTACCCTATTAATAAATATTGGCGGCATTTCCCCAAACTTATCTCTAAGTTCGGTAGGAACTTCTATATTAACATTAACAAATCCGAACCATTTTCCTAACATAACATTTTCGGTGAATATTTTTATCCTCTTTGGATCGTGAGGGTCGTCATTGTGGTGAACTGTCTCTTCTCCGTCCGGCATATCTTTGCTGAGTGTCGATAAATATAACGCGTTCGCATCTACACCAATAATTCCCTTACATTTTTTCTGTCTGACTGTTTTCATTTCGTGTCTAGCTGTTTCCCTTTTCAGTTCCATTTCTATTTTTGTTCCGCCTCAATTTTCCTTTTCTTTATATATTTTTCAATTTCCTGGTCTACTTTTTTCATTTTCCTTTCCATATTTCGTTTTACTTTCATTTCCATTTTCCTTTCCATATTCTGTCTAACTTTTTCCATTTCTATTTCCATTTCCTTTTTGGCTTCCATTTCCATTTCCATTTCCTGCCTAACTTTTTCCTTTTTCCTTACCATATTCTGTCTATCTTTTTCCATTTCCTTTTTGGCTTCCATTTTCATTTCCTGTTCTACTTTTTTCATTTCCAGTTCCCTTTTCTTTATATATTTTTCCCTTTCCATTTCCTGCCTAGCTTTTTCCATTTCCATTTTATGTCTAGTCTCCGCTTTCTGTCTAACTTTTTCAATTTCCAACTTTTCAATTTCCAAATCCTGTTTTGCCCTTTCCCTTTCCAACCTTGCATTTTCCATTCTTATTTCTATTTCCGCTTCTATTTTCGTTTCCACTTCTAGTTTATGTTCAATTTTTTTCTTTTTATTACTGGATTTTACCATTTTCTTTCCTATTTTATGTTGTCCTTCTTTCATGTCCATTTCAATGTCCATTATCGTTTCCCTTTTCATTTCTATTCTACGTTTATAGTCTTCAATTTGTTGCATATACTTTTCTATTTCAATTTCCCCCCACCGGTTTTCATTTTCCATTGCCTGCCGATATTTTTTTATTTTATACCCCCGTCTTTCCTTCTTCCGCTTAACTTTTTCTATTTTATTCCTAGTTATTTCAAGTTCCTGTCGGTTCACTTGAATCTTTTCTGTATTTATTTCAATTTTCAAATTGGCTATGTCCATGTTTGCCGTTCTACCCCGAGTAATAATTGTAGGGTATCTTGGAACTGTTGTTTCCGAATCTATTTCATCATTTTCGATTGAATTAAATTGTTCCTCAAATTTTGGTCTGATATATGTGTCACCCGCCTCTTCTTTTCTACAAAACACAATTGAGGGTCCACCTACTAACGCTTTTTTATCTTCCTCATACTTTATTTCTTTAGGCGCGTAAAGTCCCTCGTTTTCGTTTGGAATAGATATTTTATCGTACGTTTTTCTTTTTATGCTGCCGGCGAGAAGATAGTGAAGTCCTAATCCAGGAAGAGCAACCGCATCTTTCAACATATCAATACCCCGGGTCATATAAAATACAGACATTTTTTCAAGCGCTTCTAAAAATGGTCCAACATCCAAATTATTGTAATATTTTAACCAATCCCTGAATGTTTTCATATTTTCGGTCTTATAAATCTTATTACATTCCGCTAATTGTCCAACCGTTATTTCGTTACTAGGATTTAATTTATTTGTCCAACACTCTATTCCCGGCAACCCCTCATAATCTAATTTATCGACACAATCAAACCATTCGTACGGAAAGAACGACTTTACCCCAACACAATCATAGGCTTTTATCCACGCGTCGTAAGAGGTTTCTGGACCAAGATATGCTTTTATATCCAAGAATCTAAATTCCGGCGTTAATATATATTTTATAGTGTTAACTTTCTTTCCCACATTAATCTCCGGCGTATTATCAGCTAATATTCCTACTAAATGTTTCCTTATTAAATTCAGGTCGTATTTACTAGAATTGAAACCCACCACCTGGAACTTGATCTATCCATTTGTTAATATATCTAGCCTGCTGTTTCGGTAAATTTCCGATACATGTGGGAAGATATTTCTTTCTCACCTCCTCTCTTATTGCCTTTCTCCTCTCTTGTAAATGTTTAACGAACAACTCTATTAATTTCCCGGCATCCGTATTACATATGTGGGTTATTTCATTCCCTAAATTATCTCCTATACTAACGCTTATTGGAACGTGTTCATTTTCATATTCGAGCGTACCCGTGTTACTTTTATTGCCGTCTTCGCGTAAATACGCTTCAAAATCGTACACAATTTTATATGGATAGCCCGTTGTTGGTGGTTCTGATATTGCGTTGACGACACCCGTATATTCACAGCTCCACATGGTTTCTATCTCGTATTTATCACCTATCTCATCATTAATAAAGAATGATTTTTTATTTCTCGCCTCTATTAATTCTCTTCTTTCCTTTATCTTATCCTCTATTTCTTCCTTATTTACCGTGCCAATAATTTTTCTTTCCATAAACGTCACATACTTTTCGAGACACTTTAAACACCCGTCCCAATAACAGTCATAAAATTAATACACCGTTTGTGTTTCTTCACAAAACCCTGAAACTGTCTTCTTTTCACCTATCACTACGTTTTCTCCACCATGCCCACACATGGCGTGATGAATGTGTGGACCTTTAAACCCTTCTATCCAACTTATAGATTTACTAGTCGCAAAGTTTTTGTGGTAAAACCCTCTTTCGAATGGAGGTGTTGGTCGTCTTATACCCCTATTTTTACCCTCTTCGCGGGTGAATATAACTTTCGTCTGACCCTTTTTACACGTAAGCTTATGTCTATTTAAATTACCCGCTTGAGAAAATTGTTGATTACATTCACCACAAACTATTACGCGACAGGCCTTATTTATGTCCGTAATCAAAAAGGCGTGCTCGTTATAAATACCCACCGTAACTTTGTCATTATATTTATCATTTGCCACCTTCCTTAAACTCCAACCACCACTTTCATATGGCTCATACACTTCAATTCAATTTTATTTCTCCAACATTACAAAATTTATCATAATCTGTAACCATTCTCGATATCATTTTTAACACCTTATCAGGTCTTGCACCCGTTAATTTAACAATTATACACCTGAATAAACAGTGGTCGTCACTAAATCCATCCAGGGGTTTTATACCCTTTCTGAACCGTAACCACTCAGGAAGTTTTCCACCCGCTACTGTTGATACTTTTGTTTTATTATTACCCTTAATGAGACTAATTATTTTAACCGTTACACCTCCCCACCTAACAAATCTCCATTTTGTGTTTGGTCTCTCTATTTTATCCACCATTAATTTGTTTTCCTCCTTTTCCTTTTCATCTATCCATTTTTCTGCCTCAGAATACGTTCTTAGCCATGGGCTTCCTGTCAGCTGCTTGTGAAATATAATAGATCTGGGTTTCCCAAATTCATCCGTCTGATTTATATGTTCTAGTTTGTAGGAGAAAGAATATCGTAAGTAAAAACTGGTGGTTATAAACGGTGTTAATTCCTCCACTATTAACGACTTAATATTTCGTTGTGTCATCCGCTTTATTGTAATGTTTGTTGTTCGGCGGCCTTTGACTATTTTACTCTCCGTATTAATATAGTTTTCAAGGATGTCTTCACCCTCATTTATTATGTTTCTTATTAGCTCAGTTTTAGGTTTCCTTTTTTCTCGCACATAACCACTTTTAGCCCTCAGGGATAATATAGCCTCATTGTAAATTTTTGAGGAAATGTTTTTTATTTCTGTAGGTGTTAGATCGTTCATTTGTCTTTTAATTTTATTATAATTGTATACAGTCCGCTTCATAATTTCGTCATTTATGGTCTCTTTAATTAACTTTTCAAATGTTTTAACCGTTGCTTTGTCTTTATGTTTTATTCCTAGTTTGGCCGCCTCCACTTTTAATTTGCGCAGCTTTGGGGATTCATGACGCTTTTGTGATTCTGTCACAGATAATTTTTCTTTTAAATTTTGCATGTCTATATAATTATCAGGATATTTTCAATCGTGAGAAAATAATTAATTATACCTACTCCTCATATTTGTTTAAATTGACAATTTCCAAAATAATATACGCGTAGGAGATAAGTTTTTTTATTTTTCATTCCATTTTATGAATATGCTTAGAATGGGGATTCAACCTTTATACACATTATTTTTTTACATTTTTCGTAGATTACCATCTACGCAAAATTTGTTGTTATTGTACTATATCGCCTGGTACACACTCAGTATCTTTTCCACTACTTTTTCACTACCCACCAAAAAGGGGACGAACTGACTCTTTCCTATACTACTGTACAAGCTTCTTCATCATGGTATAACTCCAGCGACCGGCTGTGGTAGGCGACTTGGCATGGTTTCCGGCTCCATTCACGACTACCAGCTATCGGGATCCAGTGAGGAGCAGGAGTACATGTACGATTACGGGCGACTGTTTCGGTCTGGGCTCGGCTGGTGTACGGGTAGCCTCGGCAAGTCGTCCGATGATCCATTTTATCAGGTAATGAGATTTGCAATAGATTGGTCCTGTTGCTTACTCACTGAATAAAAAAATGCTGTTAAATGTTGATTCTAATGCACCGAAAATAGAAAGCACGCATCTGATTGGTCAATTGAAATCACAGCCTATGAAATATGAAAAATCACAGCATATAAAATCTCCGTTTTACCAGTCTGTGTTTTACAATTTGACAGATTTATGTAACCCTGCGCGCTTTTGTAAACAATGGCCAGCGGCGGGGAATGCAAATATTTCCAAATTAATTTCGGCACATTTTCGGTTATCCATTCTGCCATATTGACCTGTACAAACCAAAGTGGAAAAGAGAATCTACCAACGACTGACAAACGTGACTTCAGTGTGGTGGCCCTTCAACAAATTCCCAAATATATTACCCCACCCGCCCAAAATGCAGAAGAATTTAGTAAAGTGCTCAAATGCAAACTCAATATGCCAATACTAGCCCATAACTTTACGAATTCCAAAGTGCACATACATGTATGAGTATACATAATAAACTGTATTGCAGATGGGTAATCACCTGAATTAGGCGTAAATCCAGGGAAATCCTAGGCCTGTTGACACAACAAGTTGTTGACATTTCCTTTGTAAAAATCACATGAACCCAATGTAGAAATGTTGGCATTTCTTTAAACGAATAAAAGCAAATAATTGTTACAACTACACATATAAAAGCAATACAATTGTTAAAATAAACATTACAGTTGAATAAATGTATAGATGTCATAGAAAAAGTCCCGTTAATCTCAATTTGAAATGGGAATATTCTTCGGCGGAGTTACATTTCTTCAAATTAATTTGGTGTGAGGCGGTTATCGATGACGACAACAACCTGCTGACGTATTGAAAAATATCACTGTTCGTGATATGCTACGACGTTGCAGAAAGCGGGGAGCGCACTACTAGGTGCATTAGAATGGGGATAACCATGCTTTGTTTTTCTATTTGGAGCGGTATGTTTGAGGTGTTATGGTCTGATAATCAGTTTTACGGCTCCGCTAACGCGTCGCCGTAAAACTGATTCACAGACCATAAAACCTCCCACATACCGCTCCAAATCGAAAAACAAAGCATGGTTATCTACTAATTTTATTGCGAAAAATATTTAGGGTTTTTACGGTATGAGCTAGTGTATGGTTTCCGTCATTGAAAACGTCCAGCCACCGGACTCCAGTGAATGAGTATTTGTACGATTACGGGAATTTCATGTTGATTTAATATGTCTGTTAATATGTCTATATGCCCCTCTTGCTTTTACAAAGGTGGTGGGGTGGGTAGCATGATACACCAGATAAGGTCTGCGATCCTGTTACGCGTCATATATATTACGACAATGACACACGAGACGATTCTAAAGAACTCCCAACTTACCATTGTTGGTGAAGAACTAAGAAAAATACCTCAATATTTGGTTAAATTACGCATCTTAACTGGAGCTCTGACATGTGCGATATATAATGAAGTATATTTACAAAATGTACGATAATTCCAATAATTTCAGTAAATGATGACAGTTGACGAAACTTTCCGAGCCAATGAGGTACAAACTGACACAGCTTGTCTCATATAGGATTCAACACAACAAAATATGGTTTTATGGATTCGTTAAGTGTACATGTATATGAATGTATTCACTATGCAATGGGAACATATTGCAGGTCGACTTAATAGTACCGACGGTGGTGCAAGGATTCGAGATTCAGGGGTGGGTGGAGAATAAAGACGAGCGACTGCCGTTGGAGCTATCCCTGGAGTATGGCATTAATCAGGACGATCTCACGATATACCAGGAGACTGAAGGCATCGACAAGGTCAGACAACGCTTGGGTTAATAGTAATATGGTAGTTATATTATGAACAGAACATGTATGGGGGTGTTCAGCGGGTATTTACACAGATATTATGGCATCATTTTCAGACATATTTTACCTTCAAATGCATGCATGCCCCTTTAAACTGTGACCTTGCGGAATGCATCATCACTATCATAAGCTGGGTGTCATTTAAAAGTTACATATGCTTATTTGGCTTTACGTAAATATACAAATACAAAAGGCATGACCTAATGTATTTATGTAGGACCGTGAAAAAAAGGCACACTCAGCCTTTTTCACGATCTTACATACCGGCTTCGTGCGATAGAAGAATGAACTAGCTAGGTTAAATTAACCGCCTCATTGCCTCCTTCATTTAATGCACATATTTCGACTGTATGGCAGATATTAGTAAATTCGGAAACAAACGGGCCAACGGTCATTGGCCTGCAATGTTTGGGCTCAAATGCCCGGGTTTGGAAGGTCCTCGAGTCAATTCCTACCCTTAAATATAAGATAATAAAAGCACTGTATTTTTTTAAAACTGGTGGAATAGTGACACAATTATATACTTATTTAATTCATATAAAGAACATGTGCCTACTGAGTGGGCATGTACCTTTAACAAACAACGCATACTTCTTAGCAGGGAGTTATGTTTTGATCTATAATAAGTAACTTTCATCTTAAGATACGCAAAGTGTGAAGCGAAGCGTGCCGCCATTTGTACACCAATAAATCGCGCGATAGGATCAACAGGTTCGATCCCTCGTTTAACTTGTTGCATTGGGGGTGGGGGTGGGGGAGGGGGAGGATGGGGCGGGGGGGGGGTGGGTCCCAAAATCAGATCGGAATATTTACATAATTTTATTTTTTTTATATTCAGCCCTGTAATTAGAATAACCTGGCTGGTGGCAGGTCCATACCACACCAAAATCACTTGGCCCCTTCCTTCCCCTAATGTAATATGATTACGTTACTCGTATTAATCACATAAGGGGGGTAACCAGATTCAACTCTCACATACAATAATGTCAACGTTAATGTTGAATCCCGATCGTTAAATAGTAATGTCCGTTAACATTTTAAGGAAACACGGTTATCACCCCTGATATCAACTGTTCTTGAGTTATTGAGCCTAACTCGTTGTATTGTCCAAGGTCACCCCGCGACCTTGCCATTTGACCTACTGACCTCAAATCAATAGGGTCATCTGCTGGTCATGACTAACTTGAAAACCAATACTGGGCATCCTAGGTCATGGCGTTCTCCAGTTATAGAGCGGCAACTGTTTTATCGTCTAAAGACACCGTGATTTTTACCTTTGACACACTGTAGTCAAATCAAATTGGTCATACACTGGTCGTTACTGACTTGCATACCAAGTTTGAGAATCCTATGTCAAGATTATTTTGAGCGCAAACCAAATCGCTAACAGACGGACAGACGCCATAACATGATACGCCCCTAGTGCTGTCTGAAATCAGCTGGAATAGCTCAGTGGGTAGAGCATCGGACTCCGGATCGGGAGACCCCGAGTTAGAATCCCGCCACTGGTCGATTCGGCGTGTCATTGGGCAAGACAAGACATATTCTTGATAGCCTAGTCCTATCGGACGGGGATTTAAATAGTCGGTATCGACATGCAAGGTCATCGAGCCAGTGCCGTCGTCAAATCAAAGCATTTACATTTACCTTGTCTGCATACGTGGCATGACTTTCAAATAACCCGGCGAATATGCCTGCTCTATTCTGTTTTATTTTATGGCACTGTTACCCCTCATTCGAATTTTCATGTGACATATTTGTCTGGACAATATTTTATTAAATTTTGTTCGAGTTTTTGTAACATGTGACATATTCATTTTTGTTGCAAGGGGTAGTGATGCCAAACGTAAACGTCACACATTTGTGTATTCTGTGACATATAAGGTTCAACACCCCTCGACCACCGTTGTGCGCGAGCCATGTGTTTTATTATAGTGTATTGCGTTGGTTTTTACTTTACCTGTCCATGAGTCTCCATTGGGTATCTTGTTCTCTATTTTTCCCTGCAGATATTTCCCGTAGATAGCAGTCAGGCGGTGGCCATGGTTAGACGATTTCTCCTGACTCGTGAAATTGTGACTCGGTTTGTCAAGATCAACATACTCAAGTCCGTGTCTACACCTTGCCTCAAGCTAGAACTTATCGGTTGTCCAAAACGAGGTATGTGGTTGTGCAGATATTGTGTTCGTTGTGTCCTCGCAAACTTTAAACATACCAAATGCTTTTCATACTACAGTAAGCGCATTGCATGTTCTGGATTGTTTCAAAAATGTAAATACCCAAACACGGATGCACAGGCTGATATGGATCTATATACCCTGGCCGTAAAACCCATAAGCCCCATTTCTCCAGTCACATCCACAACAGACACTAGCCTGGGCCCGTTTCATTAAACTTCGTACGACTAACATGTTCGTAAGTGCAAAATTATGATTTCACATTAACAATGTTTTCTTGTAAACAATTATTGGATTTACATTTATTGAGCAAAGCCTGCATATGCAGCCTATGCTCAATAAATGTAAATCCATCAATTGATTTTTCCTGACGATCCTAAATTTGCACTTACGAATATTTTAGTCGTACGAAGTTTAGTTAAACGGGTCCTTGGTATTCTGTATGCGAATTTCTTCACGCAGTGTCCAGAGACCTGACGTGTTCCCCGGACTCGACGTTGTATGGGTATGAAGTGATTAACACCACGTCTTACTGGATGGATCACGTGGTCGTCATGGAGATGTCAGAAGTGGTCTGTAGGAACACGTGTCTGCAACACGACTGTCTCATGTTTGTAATCAAATCGGGTGGCATGTGTTCTCTTATAACGACGACACGGTAAGTTGTGTTGAATGCATATGTTAGAGTACACGTACAACCGTCCTAAAGTGAGACACGCCTATAAGAACACAGGTGATAAATAGCCCGATAGATCTATATATTATCTCATTGTATAAATATGATATACTAGCTATTGGCACGTGTTTTTTTCCCGTGACCTGTGCGACGAATTGAAGATGTGCGATATCTCATGAAAAGTATTGACAGGATTTATAATATTTTATAATAACGTTCAGAGCAATTCTGCCCTCCCAAGTCAAACTGCAGTATCTGTTAAACTGCAGTATCTGCACTATGATGCTATGCTGACCCTGTGCAATCATCCCCAGGTGGGGATGATGCAGTATCTGCACTATGATGCTGTGCTGACCCTGTGCAATCATCCCCAGGTGGGGATGATTGCACAGGGTCAGCATAGCATCATAGTGCAGATACTGCAGTTTAACAGATACTGCAGTTTGACTTGGGATGCTTGCACAGGGTCAGCATAGCATCATAGTGCAGATACTGCAGCTTAACAGATACTGCAGTTTGACTTGGGAGGGCAGAATTATTCATTTATATTAATTTACATAATTTTGTTTCCGTTCTTTTTCATGAAAAATCTTCTTAGATACAAAATAACACGGCTTATCTCAATTAGACGGAAAACCTCTACAAATGTTAAAAATGTAACAGTTGCACCATATTCAGGTAAAACGTCTGATGATGATTGCAAATCGAAAATCACACCATTGGGGCAAAAAGGAGGTCGGGAGTGTCCTGTACGAAATTGACTCTGAAACCTCGCTAGAGAGCTTGGAAATGGTATAACAAATTCCAATATTATTTAAAAAAAAAATTCTTTCGCAATAAAATCAAGATTTGATGGAATTTCATCAACTATTTGTTTCGTGGAGATGGTGACTTTTTTATTGATGAAAAAGTACTTACGTTTTTAATATATTTTAGATTTAATATGTTTAATGGCCAACGTTCGTCGGCAGCAAAATTTGGAACAGACAGTATGCAAACATTTCTAAATCGAACACCATGTGCATGGACGGATTCAGGAGGGGGGGGGGGGGGGTGCGGACCCAGCGTGCCCCCCCCCCCCCGCCCCCCCCCCTAACATTCGCCAAGTAAATATTTTTTACAAGTTACAAGGCACGTTTCATGCCAAAAGTGCCATGTATTCCATGCATGTTTCGGTCGTTTTCTTATTATTTCAAAATTTAAACGTTTTCAATCAAAAATCATGTCTAAACATACTGTGACAGTGTCAATATTTTTTCTCCAAAATGTGCCAGAACGCAGGAAATGCGATGTAGATTCTGCTCGGACGACTATTTTGCAATAGCATAGCTCGTTCGATAATATAATCAAGTATTGCAAAATAGTTACGCACGACGCCCCCCCCCCCCCCCCCCCCCCCCCCCCCCCCCCCCTCTAACGCGAAATCCTGGATCCGCGCCTGCGTGGCCGGTTTAGAGATGTTCCACAGTTAAATATGAAATGAATAATTGTGAAAGTGTATGGTATTTCTGCATTATCACAGATAATAATTGTTCCAGATCGACTTCGCAGATCGGTGGTATTTTTTCATATAAATGATGCTGAACGCTGCCGAATATGTCAAAGCACACCGGGATGTTTACGCTAAAAGATCTCGCCACCTTTCGACGTCATTTACGGAAATTATTGTGTCTATGTTCGGAATCTATATCGACGAAATACTATAAATAATAATCAAAACGGATGTATGTGTCTTGATGGTTCCATGATGATCGTTTTCTTTTGATCAATATTTTTCCTAGTGATGGATCGTAGCTAGTTATTTCCCTTTTCAAATCTATTTATAGAGACACGGTCCAACGCTGTATTTCAGCGTTTATTTCTTACTGAAAATCACAAAAAGAGTAGACAGAGTAGACACCTGTGCAGTCTGATCTGAGTCTACACTGATTGCAATAACATTAATAAGTGTGAAAATATGAATCTTGCAAATAATGTAGTCCCAGATCATATTGCGTAGAGATGTAGGATAATGTGGAGCAACATTAGACGAAATATTGACTCCTTTTCACAACATATCATGCTGCATTCGCTCTTTTTACAGGCAATAAGGCCATAAACTACACAATTTGGACCGGATTTCTATAAATAAATTCAACGGGAGATAACTAGCTACGATCCTCGATTGTAATCATTGAATATTTTAGGCATGCTATTTGATTTGTTTTATCCATCCACTATAGGTACAATACACATTTCTTCCACTGGGTCGTGCAGCCACTTAAAGAGAACAGTATACACACAAAGCTGTGCATCACCGGTAAGATTTACCGTACTCAAGGTGCGCCACCCCCATTTATTTGTATACGCCCGTTTGAAAAAAAACGCGATGTATTATATGTATTCACCTTGTACGGGCCGGCGGCGGGCCGGCGGCGGGCCGGCGGGCACAGCTTGTCCACGCATTAACTAGATTTCTACTTGACGTATAGTAACCAAATTCGGTATAAATGTTTATCACGGCAAGATGAAGAAACCTATTCATATTAAAATATGTTCGATGACTTATCTCCCATTGGCAGCCATTTTCAACTTTTGGACTTTCTATCCTTGTCCACGCAATAACTCAAGTTCTACTACACCGATCATAACCAGATTCAGTATACATGTGTATCAAGACAAGACAAATAACTATTAATTTTCAAATATTTCCGATGCCTTATTATTCCCCCACCACCTACATTCGGCGACCATTTATACTTTTCAGACTTCGTATTCTTGTCCACGCAATAACTCAATTTTTCCTTGACCGATCATAACCAAATTCGGCATACATGTTTATCACGGCAAGACGAAGAAGCCTATTCATTTTCAAACACTTATCTCCCCTTGGTGGCCATTCTTAATGTTCGTACTCGGTATCCTTGTCCATGCAATAACTCGAGTTCTACTTGACCAATCAAAACCAAATTCGGTATACATGTTTATCAAGGCAAGATGAAGCACCCTATTGGTTTTCAGTGACGTATCTCCCCTTGTTGACTGGCCTTGCCTCGTTGTGTCCTTCGGCACTCTTGTTCCTATACATACACTAACCAATTATCACATATTGTGTTATTCTCTACTAATTTCAATTTGCGTATGTATGTTGTGGGACCTATTTTCCCATAAGCTGCACCAATTCCGCTCTGGATATTCACTAATTAAGAAATAGGTTTAATTATTGCTATGAAAGATAAATTCAATTTCCTGTGACCACCCTTGTGGTGGCGCAAAAAGGTAGCGGCTGGAATTAAGACCTCATCACATGACAAAAATGTTCCAACTTACAAACTGATCCCAAAACATACGAAAATGGAGTAAATGTAGTTTAGTACACCAATTGACCAGTTTCTGAAAGCAAAAAGTGTCTATGGCATTAAACCACCGGCATTATCTTGTTTTCTGTACTACTTTTGACTAGACTGCGCATGAATATCTGATGATTCAGTGTGAGTAAATCTGAACGCGCATGATATTTAAATGTTAGTTGCGAACAGTAACTATTGAAATATACTCCCGTACCGAGCGAAAATAAGGCTACGGCAGTGTGTTATTCGATCAGGTCACAATCGCATAAGCCGCATTTATCTAGTCACAGCCACATATATATGTTATAATTTTTACACAATTCCCTAACATTTGATTGGCCCGTAGCAAGTCTCTGTCTAAAATTTATATCCCAGTAAGCTCCCATGCGGAACTACTTTCCGTAACCGTGAGGCGCAGTTAAAATAATGCTTAAGAAAACGAAAAACACATTACGAATGGCCTTTTTGTGAAATTTATCGGGGATATAAACTTGGAAAAGTAGCGGGAATACTGGACGTGGCCTTCCGGCCTTCGTCCAGTATTCCCGCGACTTTTCCAAGTTTATACCCCGATAAATTCCACAAAAATGCCATTCATTCCTATATTGAATATTTACTTTTTTTCAGACGTGTCCAAGATGAAAGATTTTCAAACGACGATAGATGAACCGACGTTACTGCAGTCACCGTCATATCCCTTCAATTACGGTCAGCTGGTGCAATATGTGTGGTACATCAGCTTTGGAAGTGAATCATCATATGTAAATCTGTATTTTATTTACCTACAATTGATTGAGGCAGACACCGTATCTTCACTAAAACTAGTAAGTCGTTCCTTCGTGACAGTATATATACATGTGTTGTATTTGGGCTTTGGACAGCATGTACATGTATTGTTTGGAGATTGTGTTCGGACTCGGACATGTGACACAAAACAATGCCCATTGAAAAACATTCCATTACCCCACCCACTTGGTCTCATACAGTACTATCTTCTATTATAGAAGATAGTACTGTATGAGACCAAGTGGATGGGGTAATATATTTTTGTAATGGGCAGTTTTTGTGTCATAGGTCCGAGTTTTCCACCTGTGTTCGGACTGTATGATTGTTTGTTTTATTCAATCGTAAGTTTTACATTTGGGCTTACTTGCGCTTTTCGGTCTCTTCAGGAATGCTGTTTCTATTTTGTATTTTTAGTTATTTTGTGTTTTGCCTAATGTATATAGTCTTGAGGATCGTTGGCCATTTATTATGGAGTGCACTTTGAGCCATGCTGAAGTCTACACGTATGGTGCATATCCGTTATTGCAGGTGGTTAAATCCCCAAACGCCGTGATGTCTCAATGTCGTAGCTTAGTCACCTTGTATAGGAACTAAATATAAGGTGCAGTACAGTGCAATTCAGTACAATACGGTGAAATATATTCATATATTTGATAAAATAGACGACAACATACCAAGCGCGAAAACAAGTCCAGTTAAAATATTCATTGTAATATAATATTTAAAGCCATACATAACCAGGCCATCAATACGTTCACTTATTCATAAGAAAGAAAGAAAGAAAGAAAGAAAGAAAGAAAGAAAGAAATCAACCTCGTCACGTCCCCCAATATTGTTTTCATTATTTGGCCACGGAAACTCTGTTTACATCACGTGACCAACGGTTTCAGTGTTTTCTTTGAAGCGCTAGAAATATGCTGAAAACTGGTGTTAAAAACACCCCAACATGTAGCTCAAGTGGAATTGGGTAATAATTGATCTAGATTTGCAAGCAAACCGTGTCTGTGACCGGAAAACACCCGGACTATTTTTTATTGCCGGACTACTTTCGCATACACCCTTGGTGATTTCGCACCATTTATTATTCTCTAACCTATAACTAATACTGACCAAGCAATACAGACTATAGCATATCATATTTGACCATCGGCTAGCATAAAACGTTACCTGATGAATATAATACCAGCCCATCACGTTTATCACACTCGGCTTGGGAACGGTGAGCCTCGGAATTTCTACGCATTTCCTAACGTTGCCTGATAAACTTGATATCAAAATACACTATACCGATATTCCCTATGAATAATCACAGGCACTTTGTGGTATGAACGATAAAAGCCTCTTTAAACTCGTACCCAAGTTTACTCCGATATTCAATTTCTGCAAGGTACAACACTCGCCATTTTTTAACCAACGGAAGTGGTACGGGGCGCCAAGTGGGACATGGCTCAATTTTGTCAATAAAATTCACTTTTGTGCCACAAAACTCCAAAATTCAATTCTGTGTAACAAAATTCAATTCTGTGTCAAAAAATTAAATTCTGTGTCACAAAAATCAATTATGTGTAACAAAATTAAATTCTGTGTCACAAAATTCAATTCTGCATACGTTTCGTATACGTATTTGCATACGTTTCGATTATGTTGCCCAAATATGGCACACGCATGTAAGAAGGACTACCATTGGTCAGAAACTGGACTGGAGAAATGGGTCACGGTCGCCGATCAGCGATCCAAAATGGCGTCTGAAGAAGTAAGTTTCAGAGAACGCTGGATGAAACACACTTGTTACTGCTTTGTAGCTTAGTGTTGCAATCATAATATAACCAAAATAACTGTCCATAAAGAAGTATAATATTGATATATTGGGTTATATTTTCGCATTGAAATATTTAAACCTGCAAGTGTGTCAAGGTCATTAGCAAGGTCAGGAATGATCGAGACAAATTGTCTCCCCTATTATCATATGAACCAAGTATACTTCAATTGTTATGACGCTATGGCCAATATAGTCTGATCAGACGAACGAAAAGTGGTAACAATGCAGTTGAAGTGTAAGGGATAGGCTAGAGTAGATAAGTACACGTAATCACTTAATCACTTATAATGTACACAATATTACATGGGTAACACACAGGAATACATGACACATTGATATGCGAACATCACTGTACTGTGCATGATACTATTCAATTACTACAAGGTTGTAAGACAATCGACTGTTATACGTAACGCAACTTAAAAGCTATAGACGAATAAACTCAGTATGTGGTATATCAATGGTCCCGTAGTGGACAATAGTATGAATGCACAAGTACTTTGATGATCGCTAATCAAAGTGAAATAACATACAAGTATAACATGGCATAACTAACATTGGAGGACAAATGACAATCATCTGAGCTACCCCAGTGCTGACGTATCTCAATAGATAGTGGTAACCTCTGAGTATCAAGGTCCCAAGGTCTGCCTCACCCGCAATATGAGGTCTAGTCAACAATATGGCTATAATCCAACTTCAAGTGGATTAATCCATCAACAATATATGTAGTCTTACTACAATCCTTTAGCCATGATGTGCCATGATAGGAGTATTACCATACACTATCAAAGTATACATATGTATTGCCTATGCAATATATTTCCAAAGTATGAATGTCAAAGTCAAAGCCGGATGTGGTTACATCACATGATAGTCAATAACGATAATGTTCCGGAAGCTGGTACCGGAAGTAAAGTTCCCAAGGTAGTATTATTTCCGGAAATGGTGGACCAGAGGTAAAGTTCCTATGGTATCACTCGACTGTAGCAACCCGGATGTGGTAGACCGGATGTAAAGTATCCATGGTGAATCAATGGGTTGTAATACCGGAAGGAAGTGGTAGTCCGGATGTAAAGTTCCGATATAATACAAAAATGGCGATTATCACTATGGCTAAGACGCCGGGAAAAGTTTCACTTAGGTGACATTCAACTCGGTGGTAGCATAATGATATGATATGTGTGTATGGCGTTTCACTTCACTAAACTATGGCTGTGACTGTCTGCTGAACGCGATGTAGCTATCACACACTGCTCTATACAGGCCTGTACCCGGAGCTGCTACACACACTGCGCCAGACAGACGTACGGACACTCGGACGACCTGACACTCTGCACTGACTGGGGTCTGCCCTCAACGAGTGGACCAAAACGTCCAATGTTGCCCGCTGGAGCGATCTCAAGAGGCTACAAAAATGAAATGAGTCTCCAATTACTGGACGAATACGCACAGACAGACAGACATGATGCACAACGGACTAAAACGGGAATCGAACAACGGCAAATCACAGCTGAAATAAAATGCTGTAGGTACATACACCAAAAATCCTCCGTGTCACTGGTGTAATACAGTACTAGTCTTCTGTAACCAGAAAATATGTGTCCCGCCAACACATAGCGAGACATCGCTTATATACGCACCAGTGAAACCATGCACGGAATAATGAATATGCCTACCCCTCGTTCGACATCTCACATAAATACTACAAAACCATGGCTTTTGCCATTTCACCCGTGGGTTATATTTGGCATAAATATATGTTCCCACGCCATAAATTCAACCAAACTAGTGTACAGCCCTCGCAGAATAAAAAAATATCCATCCAACATAGTATATCCCACACTACCATAAATCTGCACACTATAGACCCAGATCTCATAATCCGAAATCTACCCGACTGGTCTCGACAATGCGAAGGTCGCTTTTTGGCCCCGCCAAACCCCTCCATATCGGTCCTACGGCTATACACGCAAATGAGAGTGTAGCACATTCTAAACTCAAATATCGTGGTCATTTACGGAAATATCACGACACAAAGCATCACCAGTATGGGATCTGATATATCCGTGTTGGCCAGTACCAGGCTATGCTGAAACACTAACCCGTAGCATACATAACAGGGCAGACCATGGTATGGTCTGCGCTATATACTGGCTTCACCTACAGAAGGTCCCTTATATGGTGAACAACTGACACGCGGACAAACTCGGCTGGCACGGATAGTGGACATCCGTAATACTAAAAGGGGTCTTTTCCCTAGCGAAAACAGCACACGCAGTCAACGAGTTCTCTACCACACACATGCATAGTCTGTGGCAAATATGGCGTGACATCAGTAAAACATTGCTCCTAAAATGGACGTGTATTTAAATCCGCAAAAAGGACACGCATAAACGTATTTCCACCAATACAACATAAGCCCCGTTATTACACGCACATTGTACATGGGAAATGTACATGCTAAATCACAGGTATGTAAAAATCACAGGTGAGTGAAATCACAGGTATGTGGAATCACAGGTATGTGAAATCAATAGTACGCACAACAATACAAAACAGTACCACACATCACAAATATACAATTATACGGAAATCCGGAATGTACAAGAATGCACGTGTCACGCGACAAAGTGTACTCCACCATCTAGTAAAATGGACTAAGACCGATCTCAACCAATCAACGTAGAGATGACATAGACTATCAGTTACGCAAACTAATTTTTGTAGACAAAACTGACTTTTGTGGACAAAACTGAATTCTGTCCCACAAATCTGAATTGTGTTCACAAAACTTACAAAATTGAATCCTTTATAACAAAAATTAATTTTGTATATCAGAATTTTACATAATTGGATTTTGTGATTTTTAGTGTTACAAAACTCAATTTTGTCTGGACAAAATTGGTTTTTGTATCTGAATTTTACATAATTGGATTTTGTGATTTTTAGTGTTACAAAACTCAATTTTGTCTGGACAAAATTGGTTTTGTACACATAATTAACCTGTCCTGCATGGCGCCCCGTAAGTGGATTATTTTTCTTTTGTCCGGTTCGCTAATTCAGTAATTGTAACGCGCGAGCCGGGCCCAATGTACAGCAGCACCACTTCCGTTGGTTTAAAAATGGCGATTGTCATACCTTGTATATATTTAATATCGGAGTAAAAATGGGTATGATTTAAAAAAGCTTTGTCGTTCATACCAATGAAAAACAACCACAGGCAAATGTATTCGACGTCCACCCGAGTTCCTGCGTGGACACGCTCACGATTGACGTTGTTGACGTCACGTACCAGAACCAGGCAATTTTCATAGACGCGGAGATTTTGTCGAGAAGTTCAGTTCTCGTGATGAAGTTAACCACATGTGCTGCCTACTCGAGACACGACTTTTCTGGCTTCTTGATCAACATCACGGCAGTTGGTAATATATTGCATGTAATACAGGGATTCCGCTGGGGAAAATAAAAAAATCGCCACTTCAAAAAAAAATAAACAATTGGAGATAAAAAATTACAATTTTCGAAAAATAAATTAAAAAAAAAAAAAAAAAATGATTTGTTTATTTTTATCGCCAATTGCGAAAGTGGCGATTGCCAGCGGAATCCCTGGTAATATACAATTATTCCATTCCCATTCCAGATGTCTCGGGACATAAATCCGGTATTTCAAAATGGTAGTTAAATAAACCATATACATTGTTTGTTAGAAGCAGGAAGTGTGTTTCATTGATGGAATCGCGAACAGTGCAGATCTTGATCAGGATGCATAGGCTGCAATGGATATACCCTGGTCACAAAACGCTACGTCCCGTTTCTCCAGTCACAGCCACATAAACGGCTTAGTGTCTTTCACTATCTAAATGAACACACTCATCAAGTAGGCTACTGTATGTTCCACGTTTTTCTGCGGGCGATCTTTTGGCTATTAAACACATTAAATCTACAAAATAGTTCAATGTAAGTACATTTTCACCAATAACAAAAAAAAGTCACCCTCCCCAAAGTTTTTTGTTTGATGAAATTTCATTAAATATTTATTTTATAGCGAAAAAACAATTTTCCTATGGAAATTTAGCACGGGAGAAAAAGAGATGGAATATTTGACGCAATTTCATCAAATAATTTTTTTTTTTGGGAGAGTGACATTTTTGTTATTGATGAAAAAGTACTTAAATTTAAATATGTTTAAGATTTAATATGCTTAATGGCCAAAAGATCGTCGGCAGCAAAACGTGGAACAGACAGTAGTTCGTTTGATCGATACTCTACAATACAATACAAATAGTTGATCTCAAACGAGTTTCCATTTGATATGAGATTTATGAAACGAGTCAAGCGCAGTGTATTGCTGGCGAGTTTCATAAATATCATATCAAATGGAAACGAGTTTGTGATTCTGTTTATCACATGACTTCACACTCCAAATAGTATAATACTTTGAGATAGCTGATACGTTGCAGTGAGAAGACGCCATTGACTATTTTCGCATCGAGTTGAAAAGCTCCACCAAGAAAAATATTTTAATACTAGCAATAAATATATTATAAAAATATGCCTTTGAAAACACTTCATAATACCTAACTCGAGCGCATTTGAACAGTTGGATTGGTTTTACTGAGACATGGACGCTTCTAATGGCGTCTACAACAGGATGACGTCAACGTCAAAACAACATTTTCTTTGTCGCGTCATTAGGGACGTCATTTGGAACGTCTTCATTTACGTAATTACGGTGATTCGGCTAGCCTATCAAATTCGCTATTCCATGTATTATTACACGTGTGTCATATCACATTGGGTCACAACACGTCATAACAAGGTGTTCATGTGATCAAATATATTATTACACTCAGTCCATTGTACATGATAACACCCGGGGCCCGTTTCACTAAACTTCCTACGACTAAAATGTTCGTAATTGCAAAATTATGTTAGTCTGTAAATTTCACATTAACACTGTTTTCTTGTAAATAATTGTTGGATTTACATTTATTGAGCATAGGCTGCATATGCAGCCTATGCTCAATAAATGTAAATCAATCAATTCAAATTTGCAGACGATTCTAAATTTGCGCTTACGAACATTTTAGTCGTAAGAAGTTTAGTGAAACGGCCCCCAGGAGTATGTATATACGCGCGTTCGGGGCCTTCGGGTAATAATATTACTCGTGCGTGTATGAACACAGGTGCAAGACTCTGACATAAAAAAACGCATTAAAAATCACATTACCCCACTCACCAACCTGGATTCGTACTGTACTGTACATATAAACGTAATGTACAGTACGAATCAATGTGGGTGGGGTAATGCGATTTTTAATGGGTGTTTCTTTCATGTCACAAGTCCGAATTTCCACCTACATGCATTTGTATGAATGGTATTATATTTCAACTACATATTCAGTAGCTGCATAGAATCTGACGTCCTGTCATGTACTAGTACAAGGTGTATGATCACGTGGTACTAACAACAACAACAAGCACCGATTCAAAATACGTATTCTTTTATAGTGTCCTTATTACGTAACGTCAGATGGCACAATACAAACATATAACTCAACAATAACAATTCCATATTCTATAAAGATTGGTACAATAAAGGTATACTATATATTAAAAACATATATGACTACAGAATAAAGGACTTTTACAAATTCCATAATTTAAAAAACTTATATAATCTACCTAATGGAGATTTTCTGCGGTTCTACACATTGATAGGTAATATTAAAAATGATTGGAAAGAAAAACTTAAAACAGAACCTATAAACACTGACACACCTGAGTATCTAATTTCGAAAATCATATCAGCTGAAAACCCCAATAAAATAGTATACAATATACTGATAAAATCGATGAGATTAAACACATTAAAACACGTTGAAAAGTGGGAAAATGAATTGAACGTTCAGAATATTGATTGGAAAACTATCTTTTCGCTACCTTACAAATGTACTATAAGTACCAAACTGAGAGCATTCCAGTATAAATACAATTATTTTTTATTCAAAAGCAAGATAAAACCATGCAACTTGTGTGAATTTTGCCATATGTCAGTGGACTCTAATGAACACATGTTTTGGGAATGTTTAATCATTCAATCATTTCGGACGGATATAAATCAACTGATAAAATCAAAAGTACTGGGATATAACATGAATTTAACTTACGAATACATCTCATTCTGCAATATTAACATATCCAAACAGAAATCTTAATTAGTTTCATTATTCTGTTAGTAAAATACTTTATTTTCAAATGTAAATGTTCTTCAACAATACCTACTTTAACCCTTTCACCCCTAAGTAACTGAATGGGCTGCGATATGTTAATTTTTCAACCAATCCAATCATCGCAAAATGATTTTCAGACTATTCCATTTATAAAAAGGGGGTATTTGTTGTTCTCAAAAATATGAAAATTACTTTCAAACAGTGCAGATCCTGATGAGACGGCTCGTTACGAGCCGGCTCATCTGGATCTGCACTGTTTGCATAAACCGATATAGCGGGCTTTCGGGTTCAAAGGGTTAAACTCATTTAATCTCTGCCTTCTGCAAACAATTTCAATTGAAGAAACAATAGCAATTATGAAAAACAAACATGAACAGTTTAAGTCAAAATGGAATGGCTATTTATAACTAAACTAGATAAGTAACATAGTGCATACTATAATGAGGTTGCCTAATATTACCTTATTGTTTTTCTTCCACGGTGATCATATTAAGCCCATTAACTGCCCTATAATATACCCCTATCCCAATATATATACAGTGGAACCTTTCCAAACCGGACACCCTGGGGGTTCCCAGGGTGTCCGGTTTGGAGATGTTCCACTGTAAATCAAGCATGTGAGCACTTCATGACACAATATAGTGTTTTGCAATTATGAAAAGTCATTGTAATCAGAGACACATAACAGCGAAACACATCTAAGGTAAGCATCTATATTTCCTCGAGTGTCCGGTTTAGAGGGGTTTCACTGTATGTGTATACTATACTATAATAAACTCATTGTTGCCCTCGTAGATACTGGTACACTCCTGCATGTCATTTATCGTACCGATAAGGCGGTACTCTGACAATAATTTAACATATATATTTTTTTGTCAGAATATAGCCAGATCGATCGGTTGAATACTTGTACAACTGAATTGTAATTGTATAATGCATGTATGTGTAAGTGTATATTATGTGTAACAAAGAGAAATAAAAAAGGAAATTTACAAAGATTTTCGTCAGACATGATACATAGTACAAGTTTATTTCTCCATGACGATAAAATGATCAATTCTCAGGGATTATACAGACGCGGCGATATCTGTTGCCGATTTCATCAAAATTGCAAAGTATACTTTCCTAGCAAAGTATACTTTGAGGGAGCAATCATTGATTTTTCCGAAATGCATTATTTCATGCAGAACTAACGATTGCATATATTTGATGATTAAAACTATGCAAAATTATTATACTGAATTTATTACATTATCACAGCCAAAATTGGCTGTGATAATGTAATAAATTCAGTATAATAACAATTAATAAATTTATTCTAAAATTGAAAATTTCTCCCTCAAAGTATACTTTGCTAGGAAAGTATACTTTGCAATGTTGATGAAATTTATGACCTAATAATGTACATGTATTCGCCCCAGATATACCTGGATGTGGATCGTCGTCGGACGTGTGCACTGCTGTATGTACGGCTCCGTCAGCTGTTATCATGAACCCAGGCTTTCCTGCAGGCTACACGAACATTCGAACTTGTCACTGGAAGATTCAAGGTTAGTAATTTGTTATACATTCAATCAGATAAATAGGGAATACCAGGCTAAATCATTTTGTACCTCAGAAGATGTGCCGTGTTTCATGTATATATTAACAGAAACGTGATATTTTCTGTGTACTTGATGTCGACGGTTGATGGTGAAATTTTCACAGCAAATGCGGAATTGTATTACGCGTTTACTCTGATGATTTCGTTAACTTTCTACATCATTTGCGGAAAATATCGCATTTGTTTGTAAATACTTTTCATGAGATATCACACATGTTCTAGAAAAAAATCGCATGGCTTGTCTTATATGTTGCTTTTCCATTTCTGAATACAATTGTATCATAGGAAGACCACTTTGGTGTTTATTAGTAGACGAGAATCGGGATCAGACAATCAAATTGCATGATTGCGAGTTGGCATTGCAAATATATAGACCAGGGCTCCAGATAAGGAATTAGTAATTGAATATTGTTACTCCATCATTTCTGAAGCAATTTGGTAAAATTAAATTACACTTCTGTTTACACATCAACAGACAGCAATTATTGAATAGTTTGTTTCGAAATGAAAACATATCGTGGCATGCATTTCATTAGAATTGTCTCCTTGGAGACAATTCTAATGAAATACCAAGATGTGCTTTCATGGAAAAATAATAAAAATACGCTATATTGGTGGGCTGTTTGTTTTTTTGCAGCATGATAAAGGTACCACAATTGTTCTCATTGCTTTTTGATGCTCGCTACTTCTGATTTCAATTGTGTTTTTGGGAATTTTAATTGGGTATTTACTCAAATACGCAGCTTATCTGGAGCTCTGTAGACGTTGATGATTTTAACTTTTTCACTCCTATCTGACTGGAATGGATTAGATATGTTGATTTTGCAACCAATCCAACTGTTTCAAAAGGATTTTCAGACTAGTAAATGTATGAAACAGGGGTGTTTATGCTCTCAAAAATATGAAAATTACTTGCAAAAAGTGCATATCCTGATGAGACGGCTCGTCACGAGCCGGCTCAACTGGATCTACACTTTCCGCCAATACCACTATACAGGCCTGTGGTGTTGAAATGGTTAATGCAGGATTAATACTGGCGGTTGTGTATATTGACAGGAAATCCGGGCCAGTATGTACAGATATACTTTGAGGAATTGGACGTATTCCTGGTTGATGCGCCTGGTGTGTGTGACGGCAATTACGTGGCACTGTACGACGTCTCGCTTGACGAACAAAGGGACATAATCAAGACGTACTGCTCGTGGAATAAGCCGATTGGCGTAATCAAGTCCAGCTGGCACTCCATGGAAGTAGAGATCTTTGTCAGCCAATCGCAGACAGCCGATGGTAACGGCTTCAAAGCGGTATACGAGCTGATTGACTACGTTCAAGATATAGAAGAGAATACTGCACCAGGTATGTATGTTCCGTTCACTTCTGAATTCATAATACATTTCGAGACACGCCATGTGATTATCTGTACTGAGGTAACAAGTTCACGAAATTTTCATAGGAAATGCGGAATGTTTTGCACATTTCGTCAGATATCAACGTCATTTACGGGAAATATTTTTCGTGAGGAATCGCATATACACATTTATTCTTAATAGGTACATACTCACATGGCTTGTCTCATATTGCTTGTTTAATTTCTCCAGGGTGTCCGGATCAGTGGGCTCGCTACGACACGCAGTGCTACAACTGGTTCCAACACAATACCAGTCTCATGTGGGCTGAGGCGGGAGACAAATGCAGCGAACACGGCGGCCATCTTGTAAGCCTCCAGACGAGTGAGGAAATGCTGTTCGTTCATTACCTGCTCACAGAGAAATGGACAGGCAGATTCGGTTACGGACTCAACGATATATACATTGGTAATTCAGACATTGTATGGAAGTTGACATTGATGAATATACATTTTGTAAGATATAAAATTACCATATGCATTGTATATTATTTCTAATATAACCAAGATACGATCACACACATAACATGGGTTCACTGGGGGATAGGAACAAGACTCCGAAAAAAAAGGTAATAAATTTGTGGTTGTAACTGGAGCATTGCGGCATATGGGATGTGTGATCAAATAGCACACTCTTGTAGCTTGATAGCGATCTATATGTTTTGTTACACGCACGGTTTGTTTTATACGCCCATTTAAAAACAAACGGGACGTATTATGTTTTAACGCGTGGCGGCCGGCGGACATAATCAGACTGTGCGGATGCACAGGCCGGTCTGGATCTACACTTAGCGCAAAACCCATAATCCCCATTTTCTCCACACATCCACTTTTATGATCGTATTATGAAGATACGGTGCCATGAGGCGGTTCACGCTAACAGCGGGAATTTCCATACTGATATATGATAAATTGTAAATTTATACTTGTTTACTTGTAACAGCCATAGAGAATACACATTTAATCACAAATGCATTGCCATTACCTTTATGAATTAATATAGATATGTTGGAATCATATTTATACCCACTATTTGAGGAGAAAAATGGGTTTATTGTTTTCGTCACAGGTGTTCGTCCGTCTATCCGTCACATTTATTGTAAGAAGTAAAGCTTTTTAATCGTAATAGGTAGGGACTTGAAACTTGGTGTGCGCCTTCCTCATGGTGTGTAGATGCGCAAAGTGAATGTCAATGTCAATGTTTAATTCAACCCCCGCTCATGGATTATCTCCCCCCCCCCCCCACCCCCTGTTTTACGTATAATCTCCAAAATTTGCATTGTAAGAAGTAAAACATTCTAACTGTAATAGCTAGGGACTTGAATTTCGATTTTTGATTCGATCCCCAGTCATGGATTATCTCCCCCGTTTCGACTTAGCATTTGGGAAAAGTGGGTATATTGCGATGGCGCGTCGACTGTGCTCTAGTTCATTATGTTTCTCTCATAATACGCCAGTGGTGGCAATAGTTTTACCTCTGGCATATAGCATGGCATTCATGAGAAGGACAGATACCTTTAATAACACACTCCTTTATAAATGTACATTAATGCAAATACATTAGCTGGGCCCGGTTGTTCAAAACATCCGTTAGCTTAACGGACTGTTAAATCCTTAACTGAATGGTTAAAATCTCTGTTTAACAGAGATTTTAACCATTCAGTTAAGGATTTAACAGTCCGTTAAGGATTTAACAGTCCGTTAAGCTAACGGATGTTTTGAGCAACCGGGCCCAGGCTAATTAAACGTAATGTATACGTATATTGTTATACAATGCATTTCTTTAAAGGTTTTCGTTTTACAATGTTTTTTTTTAAATTTCTGTGGACTTCTTCAGTATATTTACGATTCACATTCATATATTAATAATAATAATACAGTGATTTCGCAATACGTACATGCATCACTGTAACAGCTATCAATTTGAAAAATAACTGTTAACCTGTTTTATGAATGCATTCAAACTTGTGTTTTACAGGCCTGCAAAAGATTGGAGATAATGGAAGATTTGATGACTTCGTATGGTCGGATGGTTCACCAGTCACCTTTACATCATGGTGAGGCGTCGATTTCGTATACACTAGTATCATGGGCCGTTTCACTAAACTTCGTACGATGAAAATGTTCGTAAGTGTAAGTTTAGAATCGCACTATGTTCAATAAATGTAAATCCAATAATTGTTTACATGAAAACATTGATAATGGGAAATTTACAGACTATTATAATTTTGTACTTACAAACATTTTAGTCATATGAAATTTAGTGAAACGGCCCCCAGATGAGTGGTTCATGGTTGTTTGTTTGTTTCTTTTCACACAAATCGGCATGTTGTAATGTAAAACAAATGTCACCATCATTTTACAATTAAAAAAATAATATTTACAACATTTGTAAGTAAAATATAATATAATAAATCCATTGAATCATATATTATTTTATTAGAACGTTGACTATTTCTCATGAATGCTAGGGCTGCTATCAAGGTATATGATTATATAGAAAATAGTAGGTTAGTGCCGTGCATGGGAAAAAATATCTGGCAAGGCTTAGGAAACGGGATGGGCGAGGCTCTGCCGAGCACATCCCGTTTCCGTGCCGTACCAGATATGTTTTCCCATTCACGGCACTAACCTACTATGCATACACACTTTGTTGACGGGATAAATATTGTAACATATGAAGGAATCTACATTATAGATAGGTTACAGACTATTTATATTTAAGGATGTTAATTTACTCTAAAATTGCCCAATATCATGAAAAATATTTACAAAAAATTACGATCTTTTCCGTTGGATAGAATTCCTCATAAATCCCATAAGCCCCATTTCTTTCGTCACAGCTATATATCAGCGACCATACTATTGCGTTTGTTACATCCATACATGATACAGGTTTGGCGGGAACAGCGTCGCCCTCCTCGGTGACCCTCCACAGCCAGACGGCCATGCTAACGAGAGATGTACAACCTTGAAACTGACTAGCATTCATCGCACGCAGAATTGGCACGATGTCGCGTGTGCCTATGACAAAATATCCCAGTATATATGTGAAGTAACACTGGAAAATGCCTCAAACAGTGAGTTTGACGGAACATGGTCTTTAAAGGTACATGCCCACTCAGTCGGCACACACTGTTCTTTATAGGAATTAAATAAGTGTATAATTGTGTTATTTATTTATACTACATGTAATTAAATGCGTCAGCTGAAAAAATAATATTTTCGACAGATTTTAATGTATGATCATTGCACATCAAGAAATAAATACAGAGAATAAATAGTAATGTCCGTTAACATTTTAAGGAAACACGGTTATCGCCCCTGATATCAGTGTGGAAATTTATGTCTGATATAAAATGTATACTAATTCCAATCAATACATGGTGTAATGGTGAATGAATGTTTATTTTGCCAGAAAATGTCTCAGATGATGTATCAGATATAAATTACATGGTGTGCCTACTGAGTGGGCAAGTGTACCTTTAACCCTTTCGACCCTAATATAACTGGAATATATTTCGATATGTTAATTTTGCAACCAATCCAATCGTCACAAAATGATTTTCAGACTAGTACATTTATGAAAAGCGGGTGTTTTTGTTCTCAAAATTATGAAAATTACTTGCAAAAGTGCAGATCCTGATGAGACGGCTCGTCACGAGCCGGCTCATCTGGATCTACACTGTTTGCCAATACCACTATACAGGCCTGTGGTGTTTAAAGGGTTAAATAAATACAATATACATACAATTATCAGTAAGTTAAATATCATTAACTTATTTATTTTCACTTACTGATACTTTTACGTATATGTAATGCATTTATAGACATTGGCCTGTTGTTTTTTTTCAACCTGTGAGTGCAACAAAACATGGACGGGAGATAGTAAAACGTTCAGATACGGTTGGAATAACTCCTACAAGTTTCATTATATCATCTCTTAAACATTGGGTAGCAATGATCAACAACACACACCGGGCATGAATTATAGGAGGCATATATTTCCGATAATGTATCAGTTTTTATCACTAATGCTATCATATACTACATAGATATAGTGATCAATCAGAGACATGTTACAAAGACGGGAAACTCGTTATGTAAGGTATTAATTGTAACCTTAAAGGTACATACCCACTCAGTAAGCACAACATGTTCTTTATATAGGAATTAAATAAGTGTATAATTGTGTCACTATTCCACCCGGAAAACAGATATAATCATTTTGTAATATTTATTTTACTGATAGTGACGCGCGTTGGTATCAGGCTATTTTCATATGCAAATGAGGCATGATATTGTTTACTTATTTATACTAATGAAATGCGTCACCTGAAATAATTATATTTTCGACAGATTATAAAGTATGATCATTGCACATCAAATCAAAGTACTGAAAGTACTGACTGGCGGGAGACAAGTAGCCACTTGTGAATTTGCATACTCAGAAATGCCTTGTTAGAAATATATTCGATGTTGATTATTGGATGTACAATCTGCAAATTTGGAGAACTTGATCAGTTACTGATGTTTGTAAAATACAGCCTGCTCTAAACACAAATAGGTTGATGAAGCAAAGGTGCTTTATGTCCGACTAATAAACCGTTTTACGAGGTATATTGCAGACGTATTATGTGAAATCTTTTCAAAATTATGACTGGGCGTAGGCCTACATACGTGTATGCTGCATGAACGGCAAAATGTTTTCATGAATTTTGTTTCGCTCACCCAGAGGGTAATTTTTCGAAAATCGCCCGTAAACCACAATATGAAAAAGAAATGGCCTTCGACGTCGCATTGCGACTGCGTGGTACACGATACGGGGGGCGTCTCAATAACAGCAATTTGTTCTCTTCAAAAGTAAAGTTCGGCATGCCAACTATTTTACACATAATGTTGAGCATTGCCGTTGCTATTAATAACTTGCTCTCAGTTCACTCGCTGACTTTAAATGTCACCTGACTGTTGTTAATTGCGAACGCAAATTGAGCCTATTGGGACGTCCCCCGATGAACAGAGAATCACGATCCCAATAGCGATACGGGGGGCGTCTCAATAACAGCAATTTGTTCTCTTCAAAAGTAAAGTTGGGCATGCCAACTATTTTACACATAATGTTGAGCATTGCCGTTGCTATTAATAACTTGCTTTCAGTTCACTCGCTGACTTTAAATGTCACCTGACTGTTGTTAATTGCGAACGCAAATTGAGCCTAATGAGACGTCCCGATGAACAGAGAGCCACTTCCGAAAGTAGACCCGTGCAAACGGCCAGAATCACGATCCCAATAGCGTGGAGACAGTATGTCTCCCGCCAAAAATAAATACAGAGAATAAATAGTAATGTCCGTTAACATTTTAAGGAAACACGGTTATCGCCCCTGATATCAGTGCGAACATTTTCGTCTAAAATAAATGTATAATAATGCCAATCAATACATGGGGTAATGGTGAATGAATGTTCATTTTGCCAGAAAATGTCATACGTACAGAATATACAAACGTATCTATATCACTATAGTATAACCTACTGCGTGGGCATGTACCTTTAATCCTTGGGTCACCGAATCTGAGGAAATTCACCAAATATTTCTGTAAATTTGTTGCTAATGTGAATTTCGTTATTAATTGTAGTTTTAACCTTACGAACTTCATAGTCATACGAAGATTATGAAAGAAGATCCGGCAAGGTCCAACCATTTCTTTATTTCTCATCAGAAGTATATGTTGTGACGATTCATTTGAACCGTCTCGCCGAGACGGTTCAAATGAGTGGTCACAACATATACTTTGGTTCAGAAATAAGGAAAATAAATAGAGAATAGTAGGTTAGTGCCGTGAATGGGAAAATATATCTGGCAAGGCTCAGGAAACGGGATGGGCGAGGCTCTGCCGAGCACATCCCGTTTCAGTGCCGCACCAGATATTTTTTTCCATTCACGGCACTAACCTACTATTCTATTTATCCCGTCAACACCTACAAATGGCTGTAAAATGCAAAAATTGTATTGACTGGATATCAAAAATGTTTCACGTCACCATGTTTCACGGCACATACGCACTGTGTTGACGGGATAATAATGAGACACGGCATGTGATGTTGTAACTTCTGAAGGACATCCAAGCGTAATTTCATGAAATATGTTTACAAAATTTACAATATTTCCCGTAAATGGCAAAGTTGACAGAATGTTCTAGTACATGCGCATGTACTCTGAAAAGTTTGTCAATTTTTTACTTTGTTTATATGACAAATATTGTAAATTTTGTAAACGTATTTAATGAAATTACGCAGATGTCCGAAGGTACAAAATCACATGGCGTGTCTCTATGTGTTGTAGATATCAGCGACTATGCGGAGCCAAGCGACAGCCCGTCCAACATAACAGAGGCGATAACCGATATGTGCACCAGTGGGGAACGTATACTCAATGTATACAAGTGTGACAGAATTCCCGATTGTCTGGACAGCAGCGATGAACTCGACTGTATTGGTACAGTGGGGTCAGCGTGTAAGTACACACACGAACGAACACGACAGGTTGGAACCGATCTGTCGTGTTCGTTCGTGTGTGCACTTACACGCTGACGCCACTGTACATAAGTATTTTTTTTTCTTGAAATAATTGACCAGAGGTATGCCAATATGTGTTAACCCTGCTTACTGGAACAGACATTTATTTATAGTCAGGTTACAAGGTAAACAACATGACTAATAAAAATGCCATTGCGCTTCTGTAAAAGAAAAAGATAAATAATTATTGGGAAAGAAAAAAACATCCTATCATTCGCAATATATCATTCATGCGTTTGAAAGGATGGAATAGAACCATAATTTTGTGAAATTAATTGTTTTCCTATATATCCTGCTTCTGAAATATGTACTGATTGTATCAACATATTTTCTTCTATATCCTGCTTGTGAAAAGATCTGTAGACAAACCCAGTATATGCATAGTGTTTGATTACAGATACGAGGTGCCCAGCTAACAGCCGTACGTGCGATGACGGGGCCTGCGTGTCCGTCAGTCTGTGGTGCGACTTCAGGGATGACTGTGGCGATGGATCTGATGAGGCCAACTGCGGTACAATGTAATTTTCTAGCTATGCTATTCGAATATTATGGAGAGTTTATACATGTATGTGGCATTGCAGGTCTTTAGGAAGCCCATTACTTACATTCATCTGAACTGCAGTGGAAAGTTCAAACTACAAATATATGGTTATAAACAAACTGAACATGCATAGTAAATGCAGAATTATCTATTCCACATTTGCTTTGAACAGTTCGTCAACGTTCGCCTACATTTCAACAAAATATGTTTCCATGGGGTATCGCACATCTTCTTGGGTACAAAATCACATGGCTTGTCTCACATTTACAATGTACATTCGATATTCTCCAGTATACCCAGTATGCGATCCATCCAAGTGGCGCTGCGACTCCGGGCAGTGTATACCGGATGATGAAAGGTGTGATATTAAACCCGACTGTTACGACTTATCGGATGAAATAGATTGTGGTAAGTGGTACTTATTGTGATTGCAGTAAGTGCTACTGATTGAGATTGCAGTAAGTGATACTGATTGTGGTAAGTGCTACTGATTGAGATTGCAGTAAGTGATACTGATTGTGGTAAGTGCTACTGATTGAGATTGCAGTAAGTGAATTTAGAAAATGCAGTATCACTTACTGCAATCACGCTCAGCATTTTAATAAGTAGATATATAAACATTTAAAAAATAATGAATCTGTGTGCGGAATCGAACTCATATCATACACGTACGGTCAAAATGTTATCACATGTAGTCTAGACCTGCACTGACTCATGGCACCACGGCGACCTACGCAATATCAGGTAATTTACTACAAAAACGTTATGAAACATGTCAATTTTGGGTGTCTTCCTCATTCCCCCAAGTTTATAAAAAATGGTCATTTTGTACTTGGGGTAATCAGGAATTTGTCCAGTTAGGGGATTAGTATTAACATAGCCTTAGGGTGTGAAAACATTATATTCTGTTTCAACTTATAAATTGCAAACATTATTGGAAACTGTTGTAAACTTGTGAAACTTAATTTTTTTTAAAGATGAGAGGAAATAAATACAATAGAAAGTCAATGATAGTGTATCATGTTTTATAGTTACTTATTTTAAATGTACATAGATAAATTACAGCACATTGATACGTGACATTTTTGGTGAAGATATAATTTTTTTTTATTTTTTTTTATTTTCTTACTTCTTCATAAAAACTGTCAAGTTGTGAATGCTTTAAAATCGTCTCATTCAGACGATTCCAATTGGTGTCTCAACTTGCATTTTTCGGTGAAGATTCCAATATGTCTTATTCCAAAACTTGCCATTTTTTAGTTAAGAAAAGAGATAACAACATGTAACCCAAAATTGATCAAATTACGCACCTTAATCGAAGTATGAACATTTCATATTTTCAACAAAAAATATATTGTGACAGCACATTGAAACATTGACACATTTGTCAGCACATTATAATTGTCTCCTACAGTGATTGTCTATATGTGGATGATACTGGACTATAATGAAGATACCTATGTATGCTATATATACATGCGGGATAGCAAGTCACGGATAAATAGGCACTTGGAAATAGACTACAATGAATTGTTGGAACAGGGAATTATTAAATACAAAAATTTGGACAAAGTGATCGTCAGTGGAGATATGAACAGTCGAACAAGCACACAGAACCCGGATCATACGGACATATTGGAACCGGACAGGTATATAAAAGCGGGCCCGGAAAGTGACATTATATACTATGACATTCCACAGCGCGTAAACCTGGACCACGTGATCGATGCACGTGGGCATTGTCTGCTTGACCTGTGTAAGTCATCTGACATGATAATAGCCAATGGCCGCTTAGGGGCGGATCGATATATTTATGAATGAAAACGGGCGGAGTGTAGTGGACTACGTGCTAATACAATACGACAGTATTGACAATGTGGATTATTTTGAAGTTTGTGAGGCCAATGAATTCTCTGACCATTCGCCGTTACAAGTTCGACTCAAAATAAAGCGGGCGCAACAAAATACAAAAAATACAACGAAATATACCAAACTAATATGGGACAATGATAAAAACAATGAGTTTAAGCAGTCAGTACGGAATGACGTGGATTTTTTCACAGATATATTTAATGGAATAGACAATTCGACAAACATCGACGATATTGTACGACAATTTAGCGATACATTATATAACACGGCTAAAAAACACTTTGGAAAACGGTAACGTGTGGTAACTCGACGGGGACCCCGCCATCGACACAGAACGAATGGTTCAACAATGAATGTAGACAAGCAAAGTCTGAACTGAATCGAGCAAAGCGACAATATCAGCGTGATAGAATGGCTGCAAACAGATTGAATTTTGTTCAAAAACGTAACTTATTGAATAAAGTAAAACGAAGGGCCAAAGCTGAATACAAAACAAAGGAGGGGACCCGGTTATCAAAATTAGCAAAGGATAATCCAAAAACATTTTGGAAAAAAATGCGCAAGTTCTACAAAAAGACGTGAGAAACAATTGCAAGCTATCTGAAAATGACTTTTTTGAACATTTTTCGAAGTTATTTAGCGGGAAAGAAGATATGCCGAATGATGATGAAATAAATCCAGAAGAGGCGAGGTCGATCCACGACTTAGATTGTGAATTTACAATTGAAGATTTGCAGCGAGTTATCTCCTCATTGAAACTAAATAAATCGTGTGGACTAGACGGACTTGTGAATGAAATATTTAAACACTCGTCAGACGTTATCTCCCCCTTCATCCTGCGATTAGTGAATGCGATCTTCCAATCTGGTCACTACCCAGCTACATGGTGCCAGTCTACCATCACACCCATACACAAGAAGGGGTCCATCGACGATGCTGACAATTACCGGGGCATAGTGCTCAGCAGTGTATTGGCAAAAATATATTCGCAAATGTTACATAATAGACTAGCGAACTGGGCCGAAAGAAACGAAAAGATACTGAATTGTCAATACGGGTTTAGACAACACAAATCGATAGTAGACTGCATATTTGTATTTCATGCAATTATCTCAAAGCTACTACACGGAAAGCAAAAGTTATTCGTAGCATTTGTGGATTACCAAAAGGCGTTTGACAGTATAGACAGGCGGATGTTATGGCAAAAGCTGATCACTCAAGGTGTCAGCTCGAGCATGGTGACAGCTATTCGAGCCATGTACAACCAAGTGAAACTTTGTGCAAAGTTTAATAATAACACATTCTTCTTATCGAAGGAAGGCGTGAAGCAGGGGGATCCGATGTCCGGGATTCTATTCACATTTTTCCTGAACGATATGGTGGACAGTCTACGCACAGATGACGCTGATGACACATTGGACCTGGACAATATCAACATATTTATGTTACTTTACGCAGACGACGCTGTACTGTTCGCAAAGACTGCTCAAGATCTACAACTTCGACTAAATAAATTAAAGACATATAGTGATACATGGAGTCTAAAAGTAAATACCCAAAAGACAAAAGTGATGGTGTTTGAACGAGGTCGTGCATCACAACCGAAACTGTACTACAATGAATTTGAACTTGAATTGGTGCAGCAATTCAAGTATTTGGGTATAATGTTCTATAAAAATGGCCATTGGAACAGAACACAAAAATGTATTAGTGAATATGGAACTTACGCATTACACAATTTGACACGAGTGCTAATTAACGTTACACTTCCCATTCACGATACCTTTACGCTGTTTGACGCCCTAGTGGGCTCTGTATTAGGGTACGGTCTGAAATATGGGTTATCATCACGACAGGGACATAGAAAGGGTACATACAAAGTTCTGTCGCAATCTACTTGGGGTTAAAAAATCGACACATTTGTCTGGATTATATGGCGAGCTCGGCAGAAAACCATTGGTATTATTTCGAAAAATACGAATGATTCAATACTGGTCTTCAATTTTCAAAAAAGACGATAAATTGTTGCATAGTATTTACAACATGTTGAAACATGATGCAGATAACAATGTAACATATAATGGCTTGAACTGGGCTCACCATATAAAACAAATATTATCAGAGACTGGTTTTGCAAACGTATGGCTAAATCAAGGCGAGATGGAAATCCCATGTGCTCAGATCAAACAACGGTTAATAGTCAGTTACGATCAAGAATGGCATGCGTCCATACACGACTCAAACAAACTGAAACTATACTGTCGGTATAAATCCGATAATAATGCAGAGACATACATAGACACTATATCCAATAGAAAGCTTAAAGCGACTCTAAGCCGATTTAGACTTTCTTCACATTCTCTAGCTATTGAAACAGGACGGTACAATAATACAGCCAGACAAAAAAGATTATGTACATATTGTAACATGCGCAAAGTCGAAGATGAGTACCACCTATTGCTTGTGTGTCCACATTATGCAGACTTGAGAAGAGCATATTTCACAAGATATTATTGTCACTGGCCCACGTTGAATAAATTTGACCAGCTCATGTCCGCTTAGCATAAATGCACGAATGTCAGTAAATTCTTATTCTATGCTTTTAAACGAAGAACCGTTAACAATATGCCTCAGTAGTGATAAACAGTAAACACACATCGTGCCTTTCCGTAAACTGATACAAATAGCAAACATAGAGATTACTCAATTGCATTCTCTATGGTTGACATTTGGTATCGCCACAAAATATAATCCTAAACTGGTGTTCGGCGACTGGGCGATCATAGACATCAAACACAATGACCACCTAACGTGGAGGTTGTTGTGGTTGTAGTCTGAGATCTCCGTAATCACGACAAACTTTAACGATCAAAACTTTCGCAATAAATTATTTAACAAAGGTTTCCCATTCACAGCTCCTCAAATCTCACTGTACTGTATAAATTTCACATAATATGGCAAAAACATGTAATTTGTTATAAGCCAAATAAAATATATTGTATTGTATTGTATTGTATATGTGCAGTAGCTTCGATGCTTCGTCCGCATAGTCCATCGTGCGCATCTCCCCGTTCTCAAGTCGCATCTTAAATAGTTGGTTTGTATGATAATTGACATTCACCAAACAGCCGTAATTTCTTGAAACAGATTATAGTTTTGGGTCTCGCCTTTTCTAATTTACCTGTAAAACTGACTTGGGGTAATCAGGAATTCTGGGGATTAAATTTGGGGGAATGAGGAATAAACCCAATTTTGGCTTGAAGCCAGCACGCGTGGTCAAAACTGATTCATATCGGTATCATTTCGTCACCGTACTTTCCCGATTCGCTACTACTGGCCTTTTTGTTAATAATTTCAAGCTATACAATGCCATTCACTTTTTATCGAAAACAACGCACTGAGTGACACAGAAGTTGAAAATGCGTGCTTTTGGGAACTTTTGCTCACAGAAACAATCAGGCTGTATAAATTCCGCTGTAGACGCATTTTATAAATGACCAGTTATAAAGCGTCTTCCTTATGTTATGACTTAGACACGAATTGTTTGGGAACGTTCAACCATGGTACCCGGCATCCGGGACGGGAATGTATGTTTTAGTTGAATATTTTCACCAAACATTTCATTAATCACTCACTAGCGCAATGGTGTGAGGAGTGTTTCCTAGTTAACACACATGCATGCCATGATATGTCATCGTACTTCGAATTAGAAAGGTACGTTTTTTGCTTATATTTTTTTCTATTTCAATATACAGTTTTTATTTCAGTAAAACTTCCTGTGATCTGATAAAGTGCAATACATCAATTATCTCGACATCAGCTATGCATAAGTTCCAAATGTGCTTCGCAAAATATTCGGGGATTGATGAGGAAGATCTTTATTATTATTCGTATCACCTTATAATTCCAGCACAAAAATATTTACACAATTCCCTAACACTTGATTGGTCCGTAGCAAGTCTCTGTCCAAAATGTATATCACAGTAAACTCCATGCCGAACTACTTTCTATAATCGTGAGGCGTAGTTAAAATAATTCTTAAGAAAACGGAAAATAAACACATTTTATTTAACATGCTGGAATTATAAGGAATGAATGCCATTTCTGTGGAATTTATCGGGGATATAAACTTGGAAAAGTCGCGGGAATATTGGACGAAGGCCGGAAGGCCTCGTCCAGTATTCCCGCGACTTTTCCAGTTTATACCCCGATAAATTCCACAAAAAGGCCATTCATTCCTATAGTACATTTCAACTGTCAGTAGTGTTGCTACAAAGGCGTTGCATGTGTCATTTTCATCACATGGACATTACACGTTACGATTCAGGTCGAGTACCGTCAGAACTTACACATGCATTCATGATTATCATTACTGCGACACAGAAGAAGAAAAATAGTGTGTTTTGTCCGAAAGATCTACTGATGAAGTTAAATGTAGTTTTGCAACTCTTCAATTGAGAGTTGCAGAAAACATTAAATATCTGGCGGGAAGTTTCAGGGCCAGACTTGTTTTATATATGTTTTATATATATATTTTATATATATATATATATATATAATTGTTTTATATGTGTTATATAACATATATATATATGTTTATACAGTAGCTACTTATCTCCGCAAGTATATACAGCCATTGCCGTCATACTGATATGTTGAAAACACCGTGTCCCGTTTGAGCAGGTATTTGGTCTGAGATGTGAGCAAAACAGCAAAACAGCAAAACAGCAAAATGCAAAAATAGCATGTAAACACCGGGTCCCGTCCGATCACCGACGTTAATAAACGCAGGACCCGTTTCGTACTTGGTTGTGTGACTGTCTGGGAATACCGGTGATGTAGATTAAGAATATATTTAATATGTACTAGTGTGGGGACAATGATATTCCACCCGAGTGTAAAAATATGTTGTCAGAAACGATGTTGTCAATATATACCGATCTTGATAAATACAAGCAAAAGATATTGAAATTTTTTCAGGCATATGCACGAAATCTGCCGCGTTCCAGTGTTACGACCAGCAATGCGTGGCGAAGTCCCGCGTGTGTGACGGCTACTTTGATTGTCCAGGCCAGTTTAATGAGGACGAGCAGAGGAATTGCACGGCGGTCACCCGCTTCAACTGTGCCGACTGGATGGTGATGGGATTCACAGAAGATGGTTCATACATTATAGACCTAGGAACAGATAGTATGTATAGGACAAGCCATGTGATTTTGTACTTAAGAAAATGTGTGATATCTCAATAAAACTATTTACAACATTTAGATTCTTTCCAAATGACGTCGAAAAATGACGAACTGTTCAGAATAAATACAGAATATAACATTTCGTCAACTTTCGACGTCATTTATAGAAAATTCTACAGTTTCTGTAAATAGTTTTTCATGAAAAATCGCCAATCGTCTTAGATACAAAATCTCATGGCTTGTCTTTTAGATGTTCGACAGGCATCTAGTTCTTGCTTATATTGAAGGCACACACTTGTGTTGATTTGTTCGATGATTTATTTTTCGTTGATGCTTGGTGATTTTCTTTCAATCGTCAATTGACCGTACTTGAAACTCGTCATGACCAAAACGATGAACGTATTGCTTTTGCAAATGATATAGCAAGGTGCCAATGTATAATACATATAGCAGATGTTTCAGGGAATGTCATTTGACTTACAAGATGTATTCCACTAGTATCATATTTGACCAGGTAATATACGTTGTATTGACCGAATACCTACTCCCTGGTAAGACATCGGCATATCCTGCATTGACTAGATATCTTTATTCATATGTTGTAGTAACGGACCAAGGTCTATAAATGCATTAAATATATAGTGAAACCTAGCGAACACACAGAAAGCTAACAAATATATAATTTTGAAACGTTTCTGTTTCATTTACATCTCGATACAATATGTTCATGATTACATAACACACAATCGTACATTGGGTTGCTCGCATACCAGAATTACAGTGGAACTTCTTTAAACCGGAAACTCCCAGGGTGTCCGGTTTAGAGAGGTTCCACTGTACCTAAACGTGTCAGGAAATGAAAAACAAAGTTAATGAATGTTTTGTTTTACTTCCTGTTATAAATCGTAAATGTTTTAAATTGTTTTCATGATATATCTTCTTCTTCTGTAGCCTATTTCATCAACATTACAAAGTATACTTTACTAGCAAAGTATACTTTGAGGGAGTAATCATTTATTTTTCCTGAAATGCATTATTTCATATATAACTAACAATTGCATATATTTCATGATGAAAAGTATACAGACTTATTATACTGAATGTATTACATTATCACAGCCAATTTGGCTGTGATAATGTAATAAATTCAGTATAATAAATTTATCATAAAATTTAAAATTTCTCCCTCAAAGTATACTTTGCTAGAAAAGTATACTTTGCAATTTTGATGAAATCGGCTACTGAGGTACACAATCACATTGCTTGTCTCCTTATGAGAAACTATGTGCAGGTGGCTTCTCGGTTGAGTGTCGATTCAGAAAGTACGAGAATGGTACCCGCATCGCACAAACAATTGTACACCATGAGCAAGAGGCGCAATTGACATTGGATTCGGTGACAATCGGGGGCTTACTGTATATGGAGCCCCGATACAGGTAAGAAAGCCCAAATACAGTGAAACCTCTCTAAACCGGACACAAAGAAAACACATGTGTTGTTATTTGTTATGAGGTTTTGGTCATTTATCTTGGGTGATAATGTCTGCTCGTGATCACATAGCACACAACTATGGCTCAGAATGATCAAATGTCTGATTCACAGTGAAACCTCTCTAAGGCGGACACCCTGGGGACCTCCCAGGGTGTCGAGGTTACACTGTAGTGTAAAAGCGCCAAGGGTATATGCAAACGTAATTGGATGTAACAACTAATGGTTCGGATGTTTTGAGGACACGGACACAGTTTGCTAGCAAACCCTGGTTCAGTGCTGCCCAATTCCATTGAGAAACATACTGGTGTGTTTTAGCACCAGTTTGCAACATATATGTTGTATTTAAAATAAAACACTGAACGTATTGGTCACGTGATGTAAACAAAGTTGCATTGGCCAAATAATGTAAACAATATTGGGGGACGTGACGCAGTTGAATTTTTCTTTCTTAGGAGTAAGTGAACTTAATTTTTATTCGTACATATCCAATGCAGGCAATGTGTAGGTCATGCAAAGTAGTACATGTAGTTGAAACGACCCAGCAGTCCTAGTATCGTCATATATCTTCAATTAAACCACGTTACACAGGGCCATGATGAAAACTCATTTTTAATTTTATATATTATTTTATTTTAAAAATCCTTTCATGCCCCTTTAACCCTTTCCCTGTTTTGCGATATTTCGACTCATCCATATCAAAAACATCTGACTAACAGAATGAAATGCTGGGTCAAATGATGGTTAAATTATCTGATAGAGTAGAAAACATTGTGGGAAAAGGAGAAATTGCTTGTTACGAGAAATTGCTTGTTACAAGCAATTTCTCCTTTTCCCACAATGTTTTCAAAAGACATCTTCTGCAGAGGCGTGAAAAGTCGTCTATATCAGGGAAAGGGTTAAGCTATATACATTTAGTAATACTAGTTGCTGTTTTCTAACCTATAGCGGCACAGCGGAGCAGAGAGAGGTGCTCCTATCACGTGGTGTCTGTTGGCAGCGCCTGTCCGTTGCCTGCTCGTACAGCATACACCCCGCTATGTGGCGAGGGAAAAACGGCACGGTGATGGGCGTCTACAACAAGACTAAAGAATGCGCCTGCCCGTATGTCGAGACATGTTACGGTGACAGATCAAAGTGAGTATCTACATATATGAGATATATGAGACAAGCAATGTGATGTTGTACCTAAAACATGAGTGATTTTGAATAAAATATATTTACAAAATTTACTATATTTTCCGTAAATGATGTCGAAAGGCGACAAAATTATCATAGCAAATACTGAATTCCGCATTTGCTATAAAAACCTTTCGGCGTCATTTACAGAAAATATCACAATTTCAGTAAAAATATTTCATGAAAAATCTCACATTTTCAAAATCACCTGTCGTGTCTCATTTTAACTGAAGTATTTTTCTCACCTCACCCAATATTCCCGAGTTTTGTCGCCAGGTTATTAGGAAAACCATGATACGGATATGGGGTGGGATAAATTACTTAGAGCACGATTGTCCGCATGTCTGCTGAATCTCGCGATTATCTCCTCGTACATGCGGACGAACCGTACTCTTAAGTACTAAATACCCCCGTGCTGAATGGAATGTCATAAATCGTCGAAATGTACCAGTAGCCCATTTCACCAACATTGCAAAGTATACTTTTCTAGCAAAGTATAATTTGAGGGAGAAATTTTCAATTTTAGGATAAATTTATTCATTTTTATTAATGTAATAAATTCAGTATAATACTTCTGCATACTTTTAATCATCAAATATATGCAGTTGTTAGTTCTATATGACATAATGCATTTCGGGGGAAATAAATAATTGCTCCCTCAAAGTATACTTTGCTAGAAAAGTATACTTTGCAATGTTGATGAAATAGGCTACTGGGGTCAAGTATTAATGGTGCCTTGTACCAGCTCTGTAGCCTATTTAACCAACATCGCAAAGTATACTTATCCAGCAAAGTAAACTTTGAGGGAGAAATTTTCAATTTAAGAATAAATTTATTATTTTTTATTATACAGCATTTATTACATTATCACAGCCAATTTGGCTGTGATAATGTAATAAATTCAGTCAAAGTATACTTTGCTAGAAAAGTATACTTTGCAATGTTGGTGAAATAGGCTACTGAATGTGCGGATACACCGGCTAATCTGGTTCTGCACTGGGGTAAGGCGGGGCGGGGGCATATTGCTTTGCTCTTGAGGTTCGTTTTTCGTCAGCCCATTCGTGGTCATTTGCGCCGAAAATATTATAAGAGCTTCTCTATCATGACATGAGTTTAATATTACCGGAGAGATTTCTTTAATATTCACACACTTGATACATGCGGACATATGCGAAAACACAACCATTAACATGACCTTCACCTTTCTGACCTTCACAAGGTCGCAGAATCATGTACATGTAATATACTTTTACGTCAAAATGTGTGTAACAGTTTATTTTCTTGCTTTATGATTCAGTATTCCATGTGGTATACCTTGTTTTACAAACGTAATAATCGAGTTATCTGGTTCGTGGTATGTACTGTATATAGGGAGAAGGGTTCCGGTGATATTCATATGGCTTTATTATGCATCATCAATACAGTCCACTGTACGGGGTCATATAATTATTTTTTTTATTAATTCGTTCACACTAAATAACAATTCGTTCCCTCAATTTAACAATTCGTTCCCACGAAATAACAATTCGTTCCCATGGGAACGAATTGTTAATTCGTGGGATTTAATTGTTATATCGTGGAAACGAATTGTTAATTCTAGGGAACGAATTGTTAAATTGAAGGAACGAATTGTCATTTCGTGGGACAGAATTATTAATTCGAGGGAATGAATTGTTAACTTGAGGTAACGAATTGTTATTTCGTGGGAACGAATTAATAAAAAAAATCCATGTCCCCTGTGGGGCTCCGTACCACTGTAACGAGCACACTTCTCACCAATGCGGCTTGGGTTCGATCCTCGACCTGGGCAGTATGTGAGATGGTATATAGTGGTCGCCAGACCGGACAAGTGGGTTTCCTCTGGGTACTGCGGTTTACTCCCACATTACTCCTCCATCGTGCCAACGATTGCATTTCGTGCCCGTTTGTATTCGTTGTAAAATAAGTAAAGTTTAACCCTTTAAACACCACAGGCATGTACATGTATAGTGGTATTGGCAACTACTGTAGATCCAGACGAGCCGGCTCATCAGGATCTGCACTTTTTGCAAGTAATTTTCATATTTCTAAGAACAAAAACACCCCCTTTTTATGAATGGACTAGTCTGAAAATCATTTCGTGACGGTTGGATTGGTTGCAAAATTAACATATCAAAATCTATTCCAGTTACTTAGGTGTGAAATGGTTAATACAGTCCTCTGTTTTACTTACAGTTGCTTCTGCGATACACCAGCAGAGCCGGGCAAATATAACGACACCTGGTATACCACTGGCCACCATGAGTGGCTACTCGACGAAGGCTACATCACCAACCATGACTTCCTGCCCATCCAAGTCGTTGAGACGATCACACCGATGCCAGTTGGCGGGAGTTTTGAGAACAGGTTGCGCGCAACACTTGGGCCACTGGTCTGCGAAGAAGGTACGAGTATGTTCCAGTTGGGGATCATAGCTAGTTACTTCCTTTGCAAATCTATTTATAGAGATCCGGTCCTTTGCTATATTTCAGCGTTTATTTCTTACTGAATACCACAAACAAAAACAGTTTTGCGATCAGAGTAGACCCGGATCATGACTGCACATCTGGGTCTACATCGATTGCAATAACAATAATAAATGTAAAAATATGAATCTGGCAAATAATGTAGTCCCATATCAGGTTGCGTAGATATGTAGGATGATCTGGATCAACACTAGTCGAAATCACTATAATTGCTCATTTCCATAAACATCATGCTACATTCGCCCTTTTTTACACGCAATAAGGCACTAAACTACATGTATACAATTTGGACCGGATTTCTATAAATAATAATGGCACCATAGAATAAAGAAAACCCAACACATTGTCACAAGAATACAATGTATGTATTCTTGGGGACCCAGCCCAGCTTAATATATACTGGAGTAATGCAATAATGTGATTGCTTCGAAAGTTGAACTAAGATGTGGCTGTGACTGGATGCTTGTGCATCGGCGTAGTCTGATCAGGGTCTGCACTGTTTGCCATTCCAACAATGGAACACCTGCCATACTTCTAACAGTAATATAGATAGTGTGTTATTTGATCAGGAACAGTGTTTACCGAATACGAATACATGTACATATCGTCTAACCCTCCCGCCTACATCAGTAGCCTATTTCCCCAACATTGCAAAGTATACTTTGAGGGAGTAATCATTTATTTTTCCGGAAATGTATTGTTTCATACAGAACTAACGACTGCATATATTTGATGATTAAAAGTATGCAGAATTATTATACTGAATTTATTACATTAGCACAGCCAAAGTGGCTGTGATAATGTAATAAATTCAGTATAATAAAAAATAATAAATTTATCCTAAAATTGAAAATGTCTCCCTCAAAGTATACTTTGCTAGATAAGTATACTTTGCAATGTTGACGAAATAGGCCACTGACGTGCAAATAGTCTCTGGATAATAGAGACAAACAAGTGACTGTGACTGAAGACATGGCGCTGATGTTATTTGTCCTGATGAAATAGCACATTCCTGTAGCTTGATAACGATCTTTACTCCTTGTTGCATGACGGGTGTTACATTGAATCTACACTGGTCACAAAACCAATAAGCCCATTTCTCCAGGCATAGCCACAAATAACAGCTTGTGTTACACAATCGAATTTTATACATATAGTTTTAGTCGATTCAGATGTAAAATGAAAGTACATCGAATATACCCAAGCACACTAAGTAAGGGAAGTGTTGGGTTATCCCTAGCGATACTAAGTATACACGTTATGTTGCTTAACCCTTTGAACCCGAAATCCCGCTATATCGGTTTATGCAAAAAGTGCAGATCCAGATGAGCCGGCTCATAACGAGCCGTCGCATCAGGATCTGCACATTTTGAAAGTAATTTTAATATTTTTGAGAACAAAAACACCCTCTTTTCATAAATGGATGAATATGAAAATCCTTGTGTGACCATTTGATTGGTCGGAACATTAGCATATCACAGTCCATTCCAGTTCCTTAGGGTTGAAAGGGTTAATCTCTCGCCAGGAATGCAATTGTCACAATACAGTACATATGAACGTTTCTGTGTTATTGCAATCATAAGCAAATATAATACTATAATTTGCTTGACTATGTCCCCAGTCTCGGTAGAGACCGGCGGCATATAGTGCTTTGACTGTGTGTCACGTGTGTGTGTAGGTGGGTCCGGTTAATAAGATTGCCGCAGTTTCTCCAATCTGACAACGGGTGCATTTGTGTACAGACAGGCCACATATTCTTGTTTATTCTTTGCAGTTGTGCCTGAGGACGGGTTCACCGATCAACTAGTGTGTACCAATAATGATTTGGTCCTGTCCTACAGTCGATGTATTCTAGACTTTAACTCCTATGGGGAGATTATTGGATGTAGAGACCTTTCACATATGGGAACGTGTGGTAAGTTGATTAATAAATTACGTATCCTATACTAGTGTATTGTCTTGTGTATTGTGTATTGACATTTTTGTGGAATTTATCGGGGTATAAACTTGGAAAAGTCGGAAGGCCTCGTCCAGTATTCCCGCGACTTGTCCAAGTTTATATCCCCGATAAATTCCACAAAAAGGCCATTCATTCCTTATAATTCCAGCATTTGAAATAAATTCATCAATAAAATGTGTTTAATTTCCGTTTTCCGTTTTCTTAAGAATTATTTTAACTGCGCCTCACGGTTATGGAAAGTAGTTCGGCGTGGGAGTTTATTGGGATATAAATTGTGGACAGACTTGCTACGGGCCAATCAAATGTTAGGGAATTGTGTAAATATTTTTGTGCTGAAATTATAACCTGTAGTCTAGAGTACTGAGAGCATATACTTGCTAAGGGCAATTCCAGTGATACAAACTACAGCAGTATTGGAAACGTATATCAACCCATGTAAAGAAGAAATGTACGCAATACATCATAATAAACACATGAAAGCGGCCGAGGAGCCATAAGTCCGGCACAAACATGCACTCCACGACCAGTGGTATGCGGTTCCAAACAGAAAGTAACAGTATGTAAAACTATATAAGAATAAAACAAATGCAACGAAAGCCCCACAACACATATTCTATTCACAAATGAACTACCGAGTAAATAACAGTGCCAGCAGGAAAAACAAATCACAATGGAGCACAGTACATTAAGACATGACAGCAAGGATGCCGCCTTGGAACGTTCACCACCTTGGCCAATTAGTATCCCGGGTATCATTTATATCTGCCTGTATTGGTAGCGCTTGCGTTATCGTGGTATATTACGAATTAATATTAATATACGGTCATGCATGGATGAATAGCTCGTTTCTCTGTGGTATTATTACAATACATGTAATGGGTATTAGTAATTCGTGATTGAAACCTGTATGCATGCATTGATATATCAATCTAAGCTGCATGCATTGATATATCAATCTAAGCAATGTATAGCTATGCACCAGTAAAACATGAGTGATACTTGATTAGATTACTAAGACCATAACAAGTACATTGGTTCTCAGATATCGCCGCGTCTGAATAATCCCTGCGCGTCGAGCATTCTATCGTTATGGAGAAATAAAATTGTACTGTAAATTCGCTACATGATCAATAAAAAACACTACCATGCAAAAATAAGTTAAATCCAATCATGTCTGACGAAAATCTTGTGAGTTATTCACGTCTAAAGAGGTTATAGTCACTATATAGAACATATTCCTTTTGTTTCAGATGTTTGTCTCTGATTTTATTAGAGACGAACATCTCGAACAAAAATAAAATATTTAAAAATTCTGCCCTCCCGCTTCACATTCCGCAAACCCCGTGTCTAAGAACCAGCGTACTTTTTTTACGGCCTAATAATATGTTGTTGTCTTTATATAAAGTGTGGAGCAATTTCTCCTTTTCCCACAATGTTTTCTACTCTATCAGGTAATTTAACCATCATTTGACCCAGCATTTGATTCTTTTATTCAGATGTTTTCGCTTTGGAAGAGTCGAAATATCGCAAAACAGGGAAAGGGTTAAAGTTACTACCAACTATCTGTGTTACCGTTAGTACGATTTGGTATGGGAGGTTTGCAGAGTTAATGCTATAGACGGTACGGGAGTTTTGCAGAGTTAATGCTCGCAACTATGTTACTGATTTCTTGTCTGTTCAGGCACGTTCCAATGCCCGCCCGGACACATCAAATGCCAGACGGGATACTGTATTCCACTACGGCTGGTTTGCGATGGAATAATGCATTGCAGTCTCGGGGAGGATGAATCAAATTGCGGTATGCAGACATGCTGAAAACAACACATTGTGACATTGTAGTGAATTTGTTTATCCCTTTAAGGTGCATGTCCACTCAGTAGGCACATGTTCTTTATATCCGAGACATCATCTGAGACATTTTCTGGCAAAATAAATATGCATTCACCATTACCCGCGTATTGATTGGCATTAACATAAATTTTATATCAAACGTAAATTTCCACAGTGATGTCAGGGTCGATAACCTAGTTTCTTTAAAATGTTAACGGACATCATTATTTATTCTCTGTATTTAACGTTTGATGTGCAATGATCACACTTTGTACAATGATCACATCTGTCAAAAATATTTATTTTTCAGGTGACGCATTTAATTATTATAAATAAATAGCATGCCTCATTTGCATATGAAAATAGCCTGATACCACCGCGAGTCACTATCAGTAAAATAAATATTACTAAATGATTGTATATACATAGTGGGCACTCGTAATCTTTAGAACTGGTGGATTAGTGACACAATTATACACTTATTTAATTCCTATGTTAAAAGAACATTTTGTGATTGCTGAGTGGGCATGTATATTTAACGTTTTTACCTCTGCCAAGCCAAATAATCCGGGTTTCAGATCAAACTAATGGTCTTGTACACATACATTATGTTTGCTGATAATAACCCATAACGATGCTTATTTATTATAAATAATGAAACATCGTACTTAGAAAGTGTCCTATTTTTGTGAACAGAATTCACCAAACTTGTCACACATTTTGGAAATAAATCGTATGTACAGTTCCATAACTAAGACATGTATAGACAATAAAAACAGTGATGCATCCGCACAGTCTGATCAATGTCTGCACTGTACGCCATTCCGTCAATGAAACATCTGTCATGCTTCTAACAAGCAATATAGATCATTATCAGGCTACATGAGTGTGCCATCTGATCATGAGCTACACTGGTCATAAGTACCATAATCCCAATTTCTCCAGTCACAGCCACATATACCAATTACCCCCAATGTATTTTCAGAAATAAATCGTACATGCGCTGGAATGTATCGATGCCACTCTTCCCCAATATGTCTGCCCGTGAACCAAGTATGCGATGGTCAACCAGACTGCCCGCAGAGAGACGATGAACGCCTCTGCCACGCCAGCTGTCCAGACGGCTGTACATGTGACGTCCTCACGGTCCGGTGTCCCGACATCGCCAACTACACTTATAGCGAACTATTCCTTCAAATCCATTCAAGTAGAAAAGTAAACCTTTCAGGGAACATGCTAAATGTTCTTGAGATGAATTTCGGTTTACTTCCATATTTAGTCGATTTGGATATCTCTGAATGTGGTGTGCGTTCATTGGTTCAGTATCTATTCATAGGTATAAAGAACCTACTGAGGTTAGATATAGGGCATAATGAAATTGAGGTGTTGCTAGAACACTCATTTGCTGGACTTGGATACCTGAAAGAGTTGATTTTAGCTGGGAATCCGTTAAGGCATTTACAAATTGGTGCTTTCTTGGGTTTGGTATCATTGCCAGAGCTTGATCTTTCTGGAAGCAAGATACCAACTATTATTCGTGAGACGTTTATGGGACTGGACTCTTTAATAATATTAAATATAAATTCATCAGCCGTTCAATATGTTGAAGAGCGAGCGTTTACGGAGCTACACTTACTGGAATCACTGGATTTGAGTGGTAACGCAATTTCAGATTTTGGTCAGGAAATATTTGCAGGTTTGTATAGTCTAGAGTACCTCTATAGTAATACGTTCACGTTGTGCTGTGTTCGCCCGGTGTCGGTCAGCGAATCCAACTGTTGGCCTCCCAGAGACGAGTTCTCCTCATGTGACGACCTAATGCGAGAGAAGGTGCTTCGTGCATTTCTATGGATAATCGGAATTGCCGCCCTTCTAGGAAATGTATTCGTGTTAGGAATTCGTTTTTTCCTGGATAGAGAAGGTTTAACAAAGACGCATGGCCTGTTTGTAACGAACCTCAGCATTGCGGACTTCCTAATGGGCTTGTACCTAATCATGATAGCTATAGCAGATACGGCGTTCCGTGGTTCATATGTTTGGAATGATTATCAATGGCGTACCGGCGCTACCTGCCAATTTTCTGGCGTTCTCTCTACATTGGGTAACGAGGGGTCCGTCGTGTTCTTGTGCTTGATTACAATTGATACCTTGCTTGTAGTCAAATTTCCATTTGGTAACGTCAGAATTTCACGAAATGTGGCTTTTGGTATATGCGTAGTAGTTTGGTTGATTTTAATTGCGGTGTCAGTTATACCACTCATGCCAATTGATTACTTCAATGGGGAATTTTACTCCCGCTCGGCAGTATGTCTCCCGTTGCCCCTTACACGTGACAGGCCGTCGGGCTGGCAATACAGTGTGGCCATTTTCATCGTCTTCAACTTCGTGGCCTTTGTATTCGTTGCCACGGCTCAGATTTTTATCTATAAGATGATTTCGACGAGCGGCAAGAAGGTGAAGTCCAACAAACGTCGACAGGATATGACAATTGCCAGGAAACTCTTCATTATCGTCGTAACCGACTTCCTCTGCTGGTTCCCTGTCGGATTGATGGGTAAATGAGACACGCCATGTGATTTTGTACTTAAGAACATGTGCCAAGATCCTGAAATCATTATATTCACAGAAAATCTGATTAATCTCTCGTTAATGAGATATCGCACATGTTCTTCGGTACAAAATCACACGGCGTGTCTCAAATGACTGTGTCTATTGTCGATATAATTAAGGAATAAAACGATGGGATGTTGCGTTTAATATGGTACGCTAAACATTTGGTATATTTAAAGTGCGCAGTATATCACAGAAAACTCAACAGTCCATGTGTAATGCCGTACAGTTACATTGTAGTTTATAAAATGTAAATAACCAATATAGGAATCAATGGCCTTTTTGTGGAATTTATCGGGGTATAAACTTGGAAAAGTCGCGGGAATACTGGACGAAGGCCGGAAGGCCTCGTCCAGTATTCCCGCGACTTTTCCAAGTTTATATCCCCGATAAATTCCACAAAACGGCCATTCATTCCTTATAATTCCAGCATTTGAAATAAATTAATCAAGAAAATGTGTTTATCTTCCGTTTTCTTAAGAATTATTTTAACTGCGCCTCACGGTTAAGGAAAGTAGTTCGGCGTGGGAGTTTACCGGGATATAAATTTTGGACATAGTCTTGCTACGGGCCAATCAAATGTTAGGGAATTGTGTAAATATTTTTGTGCTGGAATTATTTACATGTATGGCGTTAAAACTAAGAATCATCTTGTTGTCATTTTTTCGCAATTCACGGAACAGCGATGTTGCCGGTCATTAACGTGCCGTTATTGACAATATCGTGAACATTAATGACATTAACAAACTTTAACCAAACAACAATGTCACGCGACGTCACGTGTCGCTAATACATTGCACCGTGGCACTATTTTGGAGGCAACACCATATGGAGGGTATATGTTGATTTTGGTGTGTGGGTGCAGACTCCCCGCTCAATAGTCCGCCGTGGCATTATTGTATTCACCTCCACGGGTCTGAACTATACTGAGCAAAACTAGAAACGTCCCTCCATGTTTAAGGAAAGATTCATCAAAAACCAAAAGGGTTACTTTTAAAAATCAAAATGGAAAAACAAGTTCATTCATTTCTGTATCAAAGCCAATAAATTGCATTTGGATATCTTGTTAAATATTCGAGAGATAACCGGCCAAGGGCGGTAGGGGTCAAAATCAAAAATCACAAAAACTCAGAAATGTGTTACTTAATGTTTAGAGATGGAATTTCAATAAGTAATGTGGCAAATTCAGTAAATCTCGTTAGTACCGAGTGTGGCCACCATTTGCATGAATGCATGCAATGATCCTACGCCGCATCGACGTGACGTAACGCAATACCAGTGCGTTGGGCAAATTCCTCCATTCCCGTTGTAACGCCCGTGTAAGATCGCGAACATTGTCAATCTGATGGTTAGCTCGTGCTTTGCGGCCCAGCTCATCCCATATGTGCTCAATGGGATTGAGATCCGGGAGACCGCGGGCCATGGCATGACGCCGACGTTGTTTTGCTGTAAGTATTGAGTGGTGACCCTGGCTACGTGAGGGCGGGCATTGTCGTGCATCAATGTCACACCAGGACCATGCTGACGGATAAATGGTAAGGCATGTGCATTTAGCACATCTGCAACATAACGTTGTGCATTGATGTTGCCCTGTACAACAACCAAATCTGTCTTCCGGTTTCCCATGATCCCACTCCAGACCATTACGCTCCCTCCCCCAAACCTGTTCTTCTCAACAATGCAACAATCGGTGAATCTTTCATTTTTACGCCTGTATACCCGTAATCTTCCGTCAGCATGACTAACTGTGAACCGAGATTCATCGGTAACAACAAAACTCGGTTCCAGTCAGCCCTTCTCCAGTTCAGATGACGTCGCGCCCATAACAGTCTGGCAGCACGGTGACGTTGGGTCATTATCTGACCAGTGTACGGGCGGCGTACCCGGATTGGTTGGGCGTTACGATGTAACCGGTTGCGAATGGTCTGCCCTGAGACACCGTATCGCCTAGCAGTGACTGTGGCTGCCAATCGACGTTGACGTAAGTGCGTCAACGTAATGTAACGATCGGCTCTAGCCGTCGTTACACGAGGCCTACCAGGTCGCTGCCGGTCGTGAACAGCCCCAGTCTGCTGGTACCGGGCTGCAAGACAATCAATCGTCTTCCGATAGCAACCAAACCGAGGCGCGACCGCCCTGGCGGCCATCCCACCCGCAAGCATCCCAATTGCCTGATTTCGCTCGTTTTCGGAAAGCCGTGGCATATCGAAAACAGTGAAAAATTAAAAAAGTTTTTTAATTTTCCGAATAGCCCCTATCGCATGAATGGTACGACATGAACTGAATCACCTTATCGATGACAAGTATAGTGTGCACGTGCAAAAAGTGGAAATCAACGTTCCGGTCATTGGCCGCTATGTAAACCGTGTGTATCGGCTAAACTCTACACGATCGTATTCTGAACATCGCCACGGTTTAAAATACATGTACTTTGAACATGTGGTACATACATAGACAGAGCTACACCGGCTATAAAACAGGGACGTTTCTAGTTTTGTTGAGTATACATATTGTAAGATCATTGAGTATTATAATGATTTCATCGAGTAGTATTAAATATATATTAATAGCAAAGGTGTTCGTATTTTACAAGTTCATCTGTACAACATCAACCTTAATAGTATTGCTCACAAACATGTCTCTTAAACATGACACCGTTCATGCGTTTATTGCAGGTATGTTGGCACTGAATGGGCAGGTGATATCAGGAGGGGTATATGCCTGGGTTGCTGTGTTTGTGTTGCCCATCAATTCAGCGTTGAATCCATTCTTGTACACGCTCGGATCGTCACTGACAAGCGTATGTACATGTAATAATACAGTTAAATGTATTATATGTGGTTGTGACTGGAGAAATGGGGCATATGGGGGTTGTAACCAGTGTAGCTCCTGATCAAATAGCACACTAATGTAGCCTGGTAACAATTTATATTACTTTACTTGATAGAAGCATTACGGGTGTTTCATTAAGGGTATTGCGAACAGTACAAATATTGTACGCACTGTGCTGATTACTCCAGTCATAACCATATATCCTGTATTATAATTAGTTAGTCGAGATGTGCATTATTTTCCTCATTGCATCTGCTTGTACATCAGTCCATAATGTATGGCATTGAGATTTACCTACTTACTATCTCTGTAACTTTCATGAGGTGATGCGAACTGTATTCATCAAAATTAAGATTAACTGGTTATATCTGATCGAAGAGACATTGATTGTGCTAGTCATATCGCTTTTATTATGCGTAGTACATGTGTTATTTATTATATCGCAGAAAATCACTGAGAAATTCGAGGGAAGACGAAAGTCGATGAAAGGTATGTCTTATCCAAAATTGGTAGTTGTAAACCTGAATAACTCGAATACACGTATGTACAGTATCAGTATACTTATCGGTACTTCAGAGTAAGTCAGCAATATTACGATCCCACAACTGGGAGGTATTTTTGTCATTTATAAATGTGTTCAGTCATCAACAATATGTATGAGAATGCGTAGCCCAAGCCCATTGTACTTACAATTATATGCAATATACTATGTTTATGTGTCTAGAGATGTGTGCGTGAACAGTGGAACCCCTCTAAACCGGACACCAAGAAAACACCTATGATGTTATTTTTTATGAGTTTCTTGGTCATCTATCTCAGGTGATAATGTATGTTCGTGATCGCATAGCACACAACTATGGCTCAGAATAATCAAATGCCTGCTTTACAGCCCATCCCCACCCAGGCCAGGGAAGACACTGATGCGATGGAAGGTCAATACATTCCGAGAATAGTGTTGTATTTTCATTATTTCTCTTACTAGATGCTTTGGTTGGAATCTTTCTTGAAATAACATACATCGAACTAAAACCTTGCAATACATATAAATTATTCAGTCACGTGGCGACGGTTACCATAGGAACGTAGGTATACGTTACCCGGGACATGTGCTTGTTTTGTTCTGTCGTTTACATATTTACACTGCTGATACATTGGTCAACAACGGAGGCGCCCAACACATGCCGCATTCCCCAAGTCATTTACTTTTATTGCTTGTGCAGTTCTGTAGCGTAAACCAACTTGAATAGCAATGGTATTAAAGGTACATGCCCACTCAGTAGGCACAAACTGTTCTTTATAGGATTTAAATAAGTGTATAATGGTGTCACTATTCCATCAGTTCTAACAATTACGAATGCCCGCGATACATATATAATCATTTAGTAATATTTATTTTACTGATAGTGACGCGCGGTGGTATCAGGCTATTATCATATGCAAACGAGGCATGACATTTTTTAATTATTTATACTAATTTTTCGACAGAAATTATAAAGTATGATCATTGCACATCAAAACATAAATACAGAGAATAAATAGTAATGTCCTTTAACATTTTAAGGAAACGCGGTTATCGCCCCTGATATCAGTGTGGAAATTTACGTCTGATATAAAATGTATAATAATGTCAATCAATACGTGGGGTAATGGTGAATGCAATGTTTATTTTGCCAGAAACTGTTCCGGATGATGTATCTGATATAAAGAACATTTGTACCTACTGAGTGCACAGGTTGAAGTAACGGACCGAGGTCTATAAATACATTAAATATGCATAAAAGCATCAATAAATGAAGAAAAAAAAGAGCTAAAATTTGTTTTTACCCCCTCCATATAATTCAGTAAATGAAAAAAAAAGAAGCTAAAATTTGTTTTTACCCCCTCCATATAATTCAGTATACTGTATGGAGGGGATAAAAATTTTAGCTTTTTTTTTCTTCATTTATTGATACTTTTAGGCACATTTAATGTATTTATAGACCTCGGTCCATTACTTCAACCTGTGAATGAGTGGGCATGTACCTTTACTTGTCAGTCAACTGTCGTCCTCCAGCAGCAGTTCCACGGTGTGCCCCATGCTTGATGTGTTCTTGTACGTCCAGTAGCCTTTCATTCTGCTCAGTCTCGTGCTTGCCTCGTACCTCCATTAACACATCTCGTAGCTCTGTTAACCTGTAGCCGATTTCATCAAAATAGCAAAGTATACTCTTCTAGCAAAGTATACTTTGAGGGAGTAATCATTTATTTTTCCTGAAATACATTATTTCATATAGAACTAACCACTGCATATATTTGATGATTAAAAGTATGCAGAATTATTATACTGAATTTATTACATTATCACAGCCAAAATGGCTGTGATAATGTAATAAATTCAGTATAATAAACATTAATAAATTTATCCTTAAATTGAAAATTTCTCCCTCAAAGTATACTTTGCTAGACAAGTATACTTTGCAATGTTGGTGAAATAGACTACAGTTCTCTCATCATCAGCAGTTTCAGTTCGGCCGTCTTTGAGACGTTTATACCGATGTAAATGTGTGCGGATGACATACAGTGGGGTCCGCGTGTAAGTGCACACACGAACGAACACGACATGTTGGAACCAACCTGTCGTGTTCGTTCGTGTGTGCACTTACACGCTGACCCCACTGTACGCTGTATCAGTGAACAACTGATATGTATCTATAAGCGATTTACCGACCAAAGAACACCATTTGATGGGGTTTCTTTGTTCAGAACTCATAATTGCGGGCACTTACTATTCGATGCCAGAATGACGCATGACATCATTTAAAGTTAACCGAGTCACGATGCACGTGTATGACGTTGCGCTAGCTAATGTGAAAAACAATGCCAGTTTTATCTTAAAGAATGAGTGAGTGCCGTCATTTTTAAGCAGCCGCATAATTATTTATTTCTGGTGTTTTTCCTTCCCGGCGTCATTTCCGACGTCAGAACTGCCCCGGGTAGGACAGCATGACGTTACCTTAGCGATAATGATAACGCAACGTTTGAATATCAGATATTGTTTTAAAGACCACTGTCCGGAATAGAACAACGTATATTCACAGCAGGTGGCATAATTCAAGAAATATGACAACTATTCTCGGAATATATTGATCACCCATCATGTGTGCTTATGATAGGGTTATTTCCCTCACTCATATATATTGCCAAACCTGCCAAACAAATTAATCCTGTGAATGTGGCACATTATATGGCGATGGAGATACATTGTCTTCTTGTATCAAGTTTCACAATGCATTAGCTTATCTTTTTTTCCAGAAGTATCAGCTGTTGTTAGCACGGACCTTTTTGAAAGCGACGTCTTTATTTTCCGTCAGAGAAGAATCAAGAAGAAGCAAGCACTTGACGAATTGGTATCGTCCGGACGTTTGCCGATGAAGGGTGCACTTGCAATTGCTCTGAGGGTTGCTACGAGTTTGGACTTGCTGCACGACTCCCAGATGGTGCATGGCTCGCTGACCCCTGGTGCGGTCATTATAAAGAGATCTAATGAGGTACCAACTGACAATAACGTAGCTTAGATAATCTCAGCTATAGATACGAATGTTTTTTACTATTTCGTCTGTCTTTTATAGTTTCTGCACTCAGCTATACGGATATCTTTTACTATTTCATATGTCTTTTATATTTTCTGTATAGAAAATATAAGACAGATGAAATAGTAAAAGGCATCCGTATAGCTGAGATTATCTAAGCTAGCAATACACGCTATAGCATGTCTCGTATTATAAACACAGCACGTAATGATTGCTTTCTTCAGTTTAAAAACATAAACAATTAACGTTCTCATTTACAAATGTAGGGGGAGAGTTAAACAAAGTTAGCATGCAACAGTCAATTCCAGACATATCGAAATAAAGTGGTTAAATATGTACCTTGCAGTACCATAACGGAGGTCCATATATTATAGGTGACCTCGGGTATTGCAGTGAAATGCTCCCCGCGCATCGGCTTAGACGAAATCGAGTTTGCCAATGACGTGAATGACTTCGGGGCCGTGGTTAAAGTCATACTGAAGGCAATCCAGCCATCGAACTAATTAGCCTCGCAAGTTAGCCCTTTCAACTCTGGATACAATTGGGTTGAAATTATAAGGAATTAACGTCATTTCTTTAAGAATACTGGTTGAAGTCTTTCAGGTATCAGGTATAGCATCGTTGAACTTTTGGAGGATTATACATGTACCCTGATTTGTTAGTATTCTGAAGAAATATCGTTATTTCTGTAATAGCATATCCATGTCGACGTCAAACTGTTTCACCACTGCTGTTATCATAGTTATGGATTTCCGGAGGTGATTAGAACGCGGAGTTAAATTGTGTCGTCTGTTGATTTGTTTACATTTTCCATATTTCTCAGCAAAAAAAAATGGTTTGGCAGCACTGTCGAATCATTTCTCAATGAAAAGTGCTGTCAGACCCTATTTTAATGGAGAGAGACGACAACATATGAACCAACAGCAGACGACAGTTTTCGGTTCCCGCCTTTTAAGGGTTAACATTTAGAACGCGGAAAACAAAAAATGTCGTTTGCTGTTGTTTAATATTTTATCTTTTTTCTGGATCAACACTGGTCGTTTCAAAATCCATAAACCCATTTCTCCTGTCACGTCCAAAAACGTGGTATAGCAACTGGACAAACGGCTTATTTTGTGTCCATTTATACGTAACGTTATAATTAAGTATTGTTGTGTAGCTTCGTGTTTTGTTTTTAATTTATTTAATATTTGTTATATACATGTACATGTATATATGTGTTATGTCTACAATATTTTTATTTGTGTTTTATTTACACTTTTCAATACATCATGTACATCGTGGTGGTATTGCACGTCAACATAATGGTATATAATTATACTACGCACGTTACATACAAAATGTATTATAAAGTAGTGCTTAGAAGAGCGTAAAGTAAGGGAAGATAATGCAGAGAAAAAGAAGGAAGGAAAGGTTTCAATTTGTGTTCATATCAGATAGACATGGTTAGTTGAATATTTGTCATTTGTCTACAATATGTTTGCCAGTATGTTTATCTCTCCGACTTATCTATCGCATTGATGTGAGCATTACTATCGGCTTTCAATGTCGATGTGGTGTGTAGGTTATAATCGAGGTACATTTACTTTACATACATATTGTTTAGTAGTGTTGTACCTGTTAACGATTGCATCAAATGTGAAACTCAATGTGTATGATCACGTGGTACTAACAACAACAACAACAACAAGTACTGAAACTTCCAGAATCCATCCGATTCAAAGTACGTATTCTTTTATAGTGTTCTTATTACGTAACGGATTTTGATGAAATATGGCGCAGCAAACGCGTCTTGTTAAGCTGCATTTCGTGGTCTCTGTATTTTCGCCCAAACTTCTGTCATTTTTGCGAAGAAATCGATTCTTCGCAAAACGACATAATTAAGTCTGTGCCGAACTCCATGGACCACCAAATGCATCTCATGAACACGCGTTTGCTGCGCCATATTTCATCAAAATCCGTTGCATATTAACGAAACTATCAAATAATACTTACTTTCGAGTGGGCAACGTTGTTGTTGTTGTAACCACGTGATCGTGCACCTTGAAACTGCAATTATGGGTGCATACTTGTGGAATCCATTGAAACGTTCAAGTCAGATAAAGGCTTCATATTCTAGGATAACATCCCAAAGGCCAGTAGGTTTAAGAAAATCAATGTTTCAACATAAATCCTTAAACTGCCAGATCGTTAATTAAACTTTGATCTTGGTTATGATTGAGACAAGCCATGTGATTGTGTACCTTAGAAGATGTGCGAATTTTCATGAACAATATATTACATTAACGCGGAGTTAAATTTTGTCGTCTGCTGATTTTTTTTTTATTTTCCATATTTCTCAGCAAACAAAATGGTTTGGCAGCACTTTAGAATCATTTTTCAATGAAAAGTGCTGTCAGACCTATTTTAATGGAGAGAGACGACAAAATATGAACCAACAGCAGACGAGTGTTCGGTTCCCGCCTTTTAAGGGTTAACATTTAGAACGCGGAAAACAAAAACTGTCGTTTGCTGTTGTTTCATATTTTATCATTTTTCTGGATCAACACTGCATGTTCGTCTCAAAATCCATAAACCCATTTCTCCAGTCACGTCCAAAAACATGGTATAGCAACTGGACAAACGGCTTATTGTGTGTACATTTATACGTAACGTTATATTTATGTGTTGTTGTGTAGCTTCGTGATTTGTTTTCAATTTATTTAAGATTTTATATGTCTAAATATGTTTGCCAGTATGTTTATCTCTCCGACTTATCTATCGCATTGATGTGAGCATTTATACTCGGGGCTTTCAATGTCGATGTGGTGTGTAGGTTATGAGGTACAGTTACTTTACATAAACATTGTTTAGTAGTGTTGTACCCGTTAACGATTGCATTAAATGTCAAACTCAAGGTGTATGATCACGTGGTACTAACAACAACAACAACAAGTACTGAAACTTCCAGAATCCATCTGATTCATAGTACGTATTATTTTATATAATAGTGTCCTTATTACGTCTTGTTAATCTGCACTTGGTGGTCTCTGTATTTTCGCCCAAACTTCTGTCGTTTTTTGCGAAGAATAGATTTACGTGTCTCGCAAAAACGACATAAGTATGTGCCGAACTCCCTGGACCATCAAATGCAGCTCATGAAGATGCGTTTGCTGCGCCATATTTCATCAAAATCCGTTGCATATTAAGGAAAATATCAAATAATACTTACTTTGGAGTGGGCGACGTTGTTGTAACCACGTGATCATGCACCTTGAAACTGTAATTATGGGTGCATACTTGTGGAATCCCTCGAAACGTTCAAGTCAGATAAAGGCTTCATATTCTAGGATAACATCCCAAAGGCCAGTAGGTTTAAGAAAATCACTGTTTCAACATAAATACTTAAACTGCCAGATCGTTAATTAAACTTTGATCTTGGTTATGATTGAGTCAAGACATGTGATTTTGTACCTTAGAAGATGTGCGAATGCTACAACCTATGCTCAATAAATGTAAATCCATCAATTGAAATTTCCAGACGATCCTAAATTTGCCCTTACGAACATTTTAGTCGTTCGAAGTTTAGTGAAACGGCCCCCAGACCCTGATCACGCTACACAGTCTGGTATTGGTTTACATCTTGTCAGACATGTCAAGAGTCACATTTTTTCAGTCACGGTCGTATTTGGTGTACCCATTTCCCCCAGTTGTTTTATGTGCCCCCCCCCACCCCCCCCCCCCCCCCCCCGCCATATGGTGAGATGGGCATATAGTGTTACCGGCGTTCGTACGTCCCGTCCAGTACGTCACGCTCCGGTGAATTTCTTATAATTTCTGTTTCCTTTCATGAATCTGCTTCATATTTCACGCATACGTTCCTCGGATGGTCCTCTATCATGCTGTGACAAATCCAGGATCATCGGGCCCCCGCTAAACCCAAGGTCAATGTCACATACTTAGTGCATTAAAAACCTTAACGCTCGGGTACATGTAAATGTCTTGTAATTTCTGCTTCCTTGCGCATATCTGCCTGATACTTCACACACACACACATTGCCCTAACGGCCCTCTACCTCCCTGTATTAAATCCACGATCGTCCAGCCCCCGCTACGCCCAGGGTCGAGGTCACATACTTTGTGCGTTCGAAACCTTAACGCTGGGTCAATGTCTTATAATGTCTGTTTCCTTGGACGGACCGGCTTGATATTTCACACACGCAATGCTCTAATGGTCCTCTACAACCCCGTGACAAATCCACGATCGTCCCGTCCCCGCTAAGGCCAGGGTCAAGGTCACATACTTGGTGCGTTTGAAACTCTCGTAAATGTCTTATAATTTCATTTCTGTTTCCTTGTATGGATATGCTTGATATGTCACACGCGCATATCTCTGAGGGTCTGTTTTCATGCTGTGGCAAATCCACGCTTCTCTGGCCCCTCTTGTGTTTTCAAATGTGCCTCGTTTTCATTGGCTGCCCGCGGGTACATTCGTATGTCGACAGGCCACATTTCTAGTTTCAATTTATTTGTATTACAGTTGTGTGTTATTATATGAAGAAATTTCTAGCTCACAAGAAGGTTTTTTTGGCAACTGAAACGTAAAAAGATATGTACTGGCCCATATTCAGTAAAAACGCTTGCATGCATTTGCAAAGCTGATGATGTAGGGATCTAATTTTTATTAGCTCACCTGAGCCAAAGGCTCTAATTAGCTATTGTTGTCGCTTTTAGTCCGTCGTCCGTCCGTCCGTCCGTCCACATTTTCAAAGGTTTTCTCCGCCCGAACCGCTGAGCAGATGTCGATCAATCTTCACAGGGATGATCTATGGCTCAAGCCTTTTCAGATTTTTTTAAAAAGGGGATCTTCGCATATTTCAAGACGGCTGCCGACCGTAGAAAAGTAGGTCAAATTCTTCAATCGACTTCTCCTCATGAACCACCTGACCGATTTTCACGAAACTTTTTAATGATCGATATACAGTGCTCTTTCAGATTTGTTAAAATGGTGGCCCACGAGATCATAAATGAGTGAAATCCGGAGGTTTTTATAGCGGTCAAATGTAATTTTGACCGAATATAATCATGTCATGTATATTAAATCGAACGATCGCTCTGTCGCTATTTTTTATTCAAAAGTTAGTCTTTATTTCATCCAAGGTGACTGCCGAAAGGTCAAAATGTAATTATTGTATTAGCCCAGACGTAGACTCTGTTCTAGATTTAAGATGTGCAACATCGGTCAATTGTTGGCCTCTTGTATATTTAAATTTATCAATTACAGAAACTGGATTTGATGAATATATCTTACTATCGGAATCTATACCAGTAAGGACAATGTGTGAAACATATTATTATAGCTGTTTTGTGAAATGTGGCTGTGACTGAAGAATCGGGCTGACAGGCTGATCTGGATGTACACTGGTTGCAAAACCCATAAGCCACGGCCACAAAAAACTTAATAACCACATACAGAAATAAAAAATAGAATTCCATTCCAGGCACTATAGTCCGTGAACATTTTCAAACGTCTTCTCCTCGGTAACCATTGGGCCTATAGTCACCAAACTTCATGGTCATGGTCCTTAGGTAGGGAGATTACAAAATTGTTAAAATGACGTCATCATGTAATCCAAGATGGCCGCCGTCTAAAAATATCACAAATTCTTCAAAAAATCTTCTTCTCAAGAACCGCCAACCGGATTTCGACAAAACTTGGTAGGAATGATCGATGTACAATGCTCTTTCAAAGTTGTTAAAATGGTGACCCCGGGGTAAAAAATGGGCGTGGCCCGTGGGGTCAAATTGGGGTCAAATTTTATTTTTGACCGAATATGGTCATGTCATATATCAAATCGAAGGTATCAACGAGGCGATCACTCAGGTGCATTTTATTTTGTTTTTTTTTTGTCGAAATCGGATGGTTATGTCATCCAAGATGGCCGCCGAAAGGTCAAAAGGTCGTTCTTTTATTAGAGATTAAAAATTCTTCTTCACATGAACCGCTTGGCCCATGGTAGCCAAACTTCACAGTTATGGTCCATGGGTGAAGCCTTTTCAGATTTGTTAAAACAGAGGTCGTCGCTAATCCAAGATGGCCGCCGCCTAAAAATAGCACAAATTCTTAAAAAGTCTTCTTCTCATGAACCGCCAGCCGGATTTCGACGAAACGTGGTAGGAATGATTGATGTACAATTCTCTTTCAAAGTTGTTAAAATGGTGACCCCGGGGTCAAAAATGGGCGTGGCCCGTGGGGTTAAATTGGGGTCAAATATTTTTTTTGCCGAATATGGTCATGTCTGTATCAAATCGAAGGTATCACAGAGGCAATCGAACTGGTACATTTTTTGTCGAAATTGGATGGTCATGTCATCCAAGATGGCTACCGAAAGGTCAAAAGGTCGTTCTTTTATTACAGATTTCAAAATTCTTCTTCACAGAACCGCTTGGCCCATGGTGGCCAAACTTCACAGTTATGGTCCATTTGTGAAGCCTTTTCAGATTTGTTAAAACGGAGGTCGTCGCTAATCCAAGTTGGCCGCCGTCTAAAAATAGCACAAATTCTTAAACAATCTTCTTCTCATGAACCGCCAGCCGGATTTCGACGAAACTTGGTAGGAATGATCGACCTAGAATGCTCTTTCAAAGGTGTTAAAATGGTGACCCCGGGGTCAAAAATGGGCGTGGCCCGTGGGGTCAAATTTTATTTTTGACCAAATATGCTCATGTCATATATCAAATTGAAGGTATCGATGAGGCGATTGCTCTGGTGCAATATTTGTCGCAATCGGATGATTATGTCATCCATGATGGCCGCCAAAAGGTCCATTTATTCGAGATTTTGAACGTCTTTTTCTCAGGAACCACATGGCCGATGCTGGCCAAACTTCATAGTAAGTTATGATCCTTGGGTGAAGCATTTTCAGATTTGGTAAAATGAGTCATCGCTTAATCCAAGATGACCGCCATCTAAAAATAGCACAATATTTTTGAAGCACATATGAACTCAATGTCACATTCTCCTCTGGTGTTCATGGAGTCAGGTGAGCGAATTAGTGCCATAATGGCCCTCTTGTTATAAACGTTTTTGTTAACAAATCCAATCGTTTTCAGTTTAATCATTGGTGCGTATGGTTGAAGAAGCACTATTCACCCTTACATGTTGATTATTTATTTCTAATTATAGTCGTTTCTTCACTTCCGACGCATATCTACGACACATTTTCCTTTAAGATACATTGTATCAGCATGTACTTGTCGTGTGATGTGTAAATCATACATATAGTAGTATATGGGTATACTTACTTTTGTGTTGAATAAAATAGTCTTGCTGTTTAAAATAGAGTAGCTCTTTGTGTTATTTTTCATCTTCCACATAATTGAGACACGCATGTGATTTTGTACCTTCTGACATTTGCGTAATTTCATTAAATACGTGTACAAACTTTACAATATTTTCATAAATAAAGTCAAAAGTTGTCAAAAATTTCAGAGTACATGCGGAATATAATCCCACATGTATTCAACTTTTGACGCCATTTACGGAAAATATTGTAAATTTTGTAAACGTATTTCATGAAATTACGCAAATGACCGAATGTACAAGTGGCGCGAAATCGCCCAGGGGGGTAGGGATGGGTATGCAGAAATAGTCCTGTATAAACAAATATTGCGAACGTTTAGAGGTCACAGACATAGTTTGCTTGCAAATCTTGATATACATTACTACTACCCAGTTTCACTTGAGGAACATCTTGGGGGTGCTTTTAACACGAGTTTTCACATACATGTATTTGTAGCATTTAAAAGAAAACACTGTTCAAACCTGTTGGTCACGTGATGTAAACAGAGTTTCCGTGGCCAAAACATGTAAACAATATTGGGGGACATGACGAGGTTGGATTTTTCTTTCTTAGAAGTAGGTGAACCTATTGTTTAATTCATGCAGAACCAGTACATACTGGCTGAAGGTCATGTACAAGTAGGTCCCACTGCGTCCATCCTTTATAAAAAAATGCACTAAACATATCAATAGTGTTAAGTTATACAGTTATTCTCACTGTTTATATACCGTATATATTAATTATTAACATATTAATATTGTCAAACAAGCTCATTTGCGTTAAAAAAAAGAGGAAAAAATAACCTATCAGAAACCAATAATTTGTCTAATATATATATATATAGGTATATTGATTAACAAAATGAAAATAAATTGGTCCGAAACGTCTAAATAATGTGGTTCGAATTGAGCATAATGCAAATTAATATAAACAAGGGCATCGTTATTACTTAAGAGAATCGCATCGCTAGCAGCCTTGATAATAATACAAATTATCGAATACACTAGAAACTTTAACGCATTTGCCTACCAAACAAGGTGAACACAAGTCCTCAGTGACCTTGACCTTGGGCGGTCGAACGTGGGTCGTATGCAATGCAAAACACCATCCATAGACACATAGTGTGGTCAAATATATATCAAATTCGCTGAAGCGGTTCATACGTAATTGTATATGGGTCCATGTCAAACAGAAAGGGGAAAATATACCTCTATGTGTGTAGTTGTTACAGGCCCGATCGTGACGTTAGTTGTATGGATGAACTTGACAGAACAGCCTACCCCATTGATAATTCAAACAACACAGTTTTGGTAGGTGGTGATCTTAACCTGGGTGACATTAACTGGAAAACAAATACAGTCAATTTAATCCAGGTGCATCCCATTCTGAAGAAAGCAACAAACTCTTTCAGTCTATCCCAGTTTATACACGGGCCTACCAGTACTACTGACACCTCCAGCAATTGTCTGGATAACATGTTTGTGAATAACCCTTCATTCGTGGAAAACATAAAAGTGATACCAGAATTTAGCGATCGTTGTATTCCTTTATTAGATGTACTACCTCATCGGCACGAATCAATTGATAAGGCCAACTGGACTGAAATCAAATATGGCATTGCATATGTTGGTGCAAACATGTTGACCAACCTGGATAGCATCGGTGTCCAGAACAGAGGCGTCGGAACCGGTGCCCCAGGGCACAGGTGGAAGACTCGGACCTATGACACCAAAAAAATGCCTATTAAAAAAATCCCATTACCCCACCCACTTGGTCTCGTACATTACCATCTTCTATTTATAGAAGGTGAGTATAAATATGGCTATTATAGAAAGAGCCCTCTCTTTCTATAATAGCCATATTTATACTCACCTTCTATAAATAGAAGATGGTAATGTACGAGACCAAGTGGGTGGGGTAATGGGATTTTTTTAATAGGCATTTTTTTGGTGTCATAGGTCCGAGTATTCCACCTGTGCCCCAGGGGCGGCGACTGCCGCCCCAATATTTAAACAAGTTTTTTTTTGTTGTTTTTTTGCTGTGATTTTGGGATCGGGACGTGACAGTGATTTGGGATAACAAACACCCCGTGTAATGTAGTGAGTATCCTGGTAATAAAATATGTAATTTCAAATGTAAAATATTGACTTTACCGAGCGCGGGAACAGTGCCATTCCTGACAACTGACTGTAATATGTTGTTTTTTTTTGTTTTTTGTTTGTAATACATGTGCATACTAAAACAGATTACACACATGCAAAATTATATAGTATAAGTATAATATTGAAGCGACCCAGCCAGCGAAGCATCGCTATACACGCCTGTGTATTGCGTATTCCTCGCTTCGAATTTATCACTCATTTTGGACAACAAAACATGTCTGTCATTTTGTCCACAGAACTTACCACGATCTCCGATGCATGCCTGGATGTTCACAATTGTCAATATGGGCGTCTTCATAGACCAGGAAACTTGTTTAGTTAGTTACAATTCACAATAGTTTGTTGACATTTCCTGTGTGTGTTGAACACGGCCGCCATTTTATACTGCGTAAACCTGTTTAAGCTCGGTAATTTCCGTCAAAAACCTCTCCGACCAATCAACGATGCGGGACAACTTTCACGTTTCGTTAAAATGGAAAAGTCCGGGAATCCGATTACACCTTCCACCCAATCCACTGTGCGGAATCAGGGACAACTTTCACATGTTTTCCGCGGATTCCAAATATGGTCCTCATTGTCCGAATGTTGTCCTCGGAGTCTATACGAGCCAAACAAAGGGCTGGATTCGCGGACAACATCA